>JAUNZO010003656.1:0-66505 GCA_031894775.1 Chloris gayana
TGGGACAATAGCTCCCATGCGACGCCTTTCACCTGTATTCTCCGGGATACGACATCTTTGGATGGAATAGCTCACATGCGATACCTTTGTGATCCAAAATAGCCAGAACCCACTCCCGGCCTTGACACTGTAATGATTTGTTTGTTAGCGGCTGTGGGACCCAGCGTTGTCGGTCTCGCGCGCGAATCTGCCTGATGGACCGACCGTTTTTCGCGCCATCCCATTTTGTTTTGCCGGGAATCCATATCCGGCAGCGCGACCTCGGAGCGGCGGCGCACATCCCTGTCCGGCGGCGGCTCCGTCCAGCGTCGCGAGTCATTCTGCCGAACGGACCGAAGTCCTCCTGCGGCGCGCGGCGTTTGAGCGGCGTCCCAATCCGTCTCCGGCAGCGTGCGCCCCTCTCCGGCACGGAATCCGGCAGCGCCCGCCCCTCTCCGGCACCGTCGATCCGGTCTAAAACAGATGGCCCCGAAACAGATGGGATAGGGAGAGTCGAATTCGAGGTAATCCTCTGCACTTCGTGTTGTTTTTGCTTTCGATTAGAACTCGGTCGTCCGAATTTGTGACATTCCCGCACCATTGTTGAAATAGGGGCGTAGCTTCAAATTGTCCGTAAAATTCCCCTTTCTATCTGTCGCGAAGCTAGCCGATGGTAGCCTCGAGGAACATAGAGCAGGGCAAGTTGGTTAGTTGGGAGGTTGATTGTGCAGAGATCGACCCGCAGGACCTTGTGAACCAACAAGCGGACGCGGTGAGGAATTTGATGGAGAAATTAGGCGAGAGTACTCCTTGGGGTCCGGAGCAAGAAGTTGCATTGATATACTTCGATGAGTGGAAGGGCGAGTATGTGAGAATGGAGGATGACGAAGCACTTGTCGATGAAATCGATCGGCAAGACGGCTGGAGAAGCAAACGTGTTACATTTCTCACCGAGCTGGTGGATCTGAAATCAGATTCTGTTGTTGGTTATGTGCCGTCAAAGTTGGCTCTGCAGATTGCAGATGATGATTGGGCTGCAAGAAGACAGGTAGCACCCATTTTAACCGAAGTGGCGGTGTTAGGTGATGATGTAGAAGAGGGATGTGATGGTGCTCCAAATTTAGCGGTTGTGGACTGGAATTCAGTAGAACTAGAAGAGCCTACTGATCTTATCATTGCGCCAATGGTTGACACGGAGATGGCCAAAATTTTAGGAATTCCAGTAGATGATATAGACAATGAGGAGAATGAGCGGGAGAGGGATGGGGCTAATGCGTCTGTTGGTTCTGAAGATGTGGATCCAGAGTTGATGAACGAAGCTGCTGATGAGGTAGATGATTACAATGATGATGAGTTCATCAATATATATGACAGTGAGAACCCTGTAATTGAAGTAGGAAAGTGTCTTCCTAGCATGAAAGAGTTTAGGATGTGTTTCAAGACCTATGCAGTGAGGAGGGAGTTTGACGCCAAGACTTTGTGGACAGATACAAAGAAGTTTTATGCGAAGTGCAAAGGCTTTGATGGGGGTGCCAAGCCTTGCAAGTGGTACATTAGTGCTAGAAGACAACCCGATGGAAGTACCATCAGGGTTAATCAAATGCCACATGAACATACTTGCATTACCAGTTCACAAAGTTGTATCAAAGATGACATCACAGGCCTGGGTTGCACAAAAGATCATTCCTATCTTAGCCACAGCCCCAAACACTAGTGCAAAGAAACCGAGAGTAGACCTGGAAATGCAGTACCCTATTAAGCTGAATTATACAACAGTGTGGAAGGCAAAACAGAGGGCAATGAAAGAATTATATGGTGACTGGGCAAATACCTTCAGGCTGTTGTATAGTTTCAAGGCAGAGGTGGAGAAGAGGCAGCCTGGCAGTGTGGTGGAGATAGATACAGAGGTTGCACTTGATGGTAAGGTCTATTTCTCCAAATTCTTTATGGCTTTGAAGCCTTGCATCGATGGCTTCAAAGCAGGGTGTAGGCCATATTTGAGCATAGACTCATCTTTTTTGACTGGAAAGTGGCCTGCTCAATTGGCAGCATGCAATGCTTTAGATGGACATAACTGGATGTTTCCTGTTACTATTGGCATGTTTCAGTCAGAATCAGATGCATCATGGAAATGGTTCATGATGCAGTTGAAAAGATGTATTGGGGCAGTGACACCTTTGGCTATACACACGGATGCCCGTAAAGGGCTAGAAAATGCAGTGCGGGATGTGTTTCCACATGCTGAGAAGAGGGAGTGCTTCGGCCATATGTGGTTGAATGTGAGGAAGAATCGGAGAGGAGAAGTTTATGGCCGACTCGGGAAGCAGCGAGAAGTTACAACAAGCAGACACATGATTATCAGCTTGGCAAGGTGTATGCAGCAGATCCTGAGTTTGAGACCTGGGTGAAAGCATACCATTCTTTGTTGTGGTATAGGTCAGGATTTAACATGGCCATCAAGTGTGACCATATCAATAACAATTTGGCTGAAAGTTTTAACAACAAGGTGAAGGAGCTGAAACACTTGCCTGTGCATGACATGGTTGACCAAATCAGGATCATGATCATGCGGCTGTGGGAAGTGAGAAGAAGAATAGCTGTTGTTCTGCAAGGGGATAAGCTTCCAGCAGTGGTTCAGCAAGTGGTTAACAGGAGCAGAAATCTTGCACATTTGGTGGTTGAAAGTTCTTCTTTGTGGGGTGCTGAAGTGAGAGACACCAGGACTGGAAGGAGGTATGTGGTTCACACTGATGTAAATGAATGTACATGTCTCGAGTGGCAGCACTCGGAAAACCATGCCAGCATGCCATCCTATTCTTGGCTGGCAAGCCCAAGGTAAACATGCACCCTTATCTGCATGAATATTATTCGGTAGCAAGGTTCAAGGCGGCATATGCAAATCCAATAGCACCACTTACAGATCAGTCTCGGTGGCCTGAAGTGGATTTTGATTTCGCAATGTGTCCCCCACTTGTGAGAAGAAAGGCTGGCAGACCTAAAATGAGCAGATTCAAGTCTTGGTTTGAGAAAGAAAATAGTAGGAAGAAGGGAAAAATGATGACAAATCAAAACGTGCACAAAAAGGTAACAAAAATAGATGCAAGTATTGTCGGGAGCTCGGACGCCGAGCTGGATCTCCCAAATGCCGATACACTCCAGAAAAGCCAAGGTAAGTTCCGGATAGACATTTAATTGATGTTGTGGATTAAGCACTTTATATAAATGTACTCTGTTTTCGTGTTTTTCTTTTTATACAGGAAAAAGCGTGGAAGTGAAGTTGCTGAATTAGAACCCATTGTTGTTGAGAATGCATGGGCAACAAAAAAGGCAAGAGTGAATGGGCGTAGGCATGTGCAGGATTTGGAAGATGCGGCGCAAACCACTTCAGTTTTAGATGTTGTGGAGGTAGCTGAACCAAATATGGTGTCATGTGATCCGGTTTTGGATGCAGTTTTGGATGATGTGCTGCACAATGAAGATGCCATGCAAACAGAAGACGAACAAGAGACACTGGTGTGCATACGGCGGCCTAGTCCTAGTGACGCCAAGAAAGCCAAGAGCATGAGACTTCTGTGTGCCATTTCTCCACAACAATCAAGTGTTAAGAAGAAGCGAAAATCGAGTGGGAGGAAAACTCTGTGATTGCAATTTGTACCGAGGCGTGATACTTGTGTCTTAATTTGTATATTCTGAGGTGTGGAACAGGTTTTTCATTTTTTTGAATTTTTCATATTTTACGAATTTAGCAAAACTGCCCTAAAGGTTGGCCAAAATGCCCCGTTTCTATGCCAACAAGTTTTCCGACCATCTCCCAACGACCTAAAACTCGTTGGTAACTATCTAAGTAACCTATAAGTACAGTCCGAACATGTTTTTCAATTTTTTGAATTTTTCGAATTTAAACGAATTTTGACGAAACTGCCCCAAAGGTAGTGCCCAGTTTCAAGTGCCACCACTTTTTTGACCTTCCCCAAATGACCTCAAACTCAAACCTTCACATCTAAGGCAACTATAACTTCATCCCGAACAAGTTTCTCGATTTTTTGAATTTTCGGATTTTTACCGAATTTTGTTCAAATTTGCCGAATTTTGTACGAACTCAGCCCACCGAGCAAGTAACGGCCCGCCCGACCGGTATTGGGCTATTGTTGGGCCGACTTCAGCAGCGGGCGGGAGCTCACCGACACGTACGTCTCACATGTCGGCGCCGAGTTCATCGAGAGTTCTTCCTCTGTTCATCCCGAACGTTCGGTCTTTCCTTTTAAATTCACATTATAATCTTTAAATACGGATAGATCTCACGTTTCAAGGCCAAATTTGATACTTTTTTTTCTGCGGTCCAAGTAATACATAAAACTACTTTTTATTGCCGGTGCGAACCATGTTATCGGTAATTATAACAATCGGTATGACGTGTGGATGAATGTATGTGGAATGTTCATATCACATGTATGGACTACTCCATTTTGAACACACTTTCTTTTTCACATTATCAAATAAAAAAATAAAAAATATAGGGTGGTTGCATTTCACATGAAATAAACGCATGCAAGATTTCAGTTCAAAAAACGTTATATTATATGAATTAAAAATCGGCAAAATATTCAAAAATTCAGGCAAAAGTTTTTTTTTTCTAGGGACCTCAATAAGAAGAGTTAGGATCCGAAATCGCGAGCAGGAATGTAACATAGACTCCTACACGTGGAGAAAAATTAATGGAATTTAAGGAAACTTATTTGTCATGTAAACTTCCGATTAGCAGTGTCATTAAGCTAAAATTCCATGTCGAGTGCATGATCTTAAAGATTCTAAAAATAACAACGCAATTAATATAGTTTCAAAATTATGTATTACGTATGCCCAACAAATTTGTACTGCAAATTTCTTTATACTTTTTGAGATATAAAATGCCAAAATATTGAAAAACCCGAAGGCGTACTCTTATCCGGCGCTTCCGCAACTCGGACACGAAATAAAGAAACTCGCGAACTCGGACACGTCAACCTTTCCCTTTTTGCTCTTATAGACTGCGCGGTGGGCCGCCTAATGTATCGGACCTACATTTCGGTGACCTCGTTTTGGTTAGACGACAACCTTTCCCTTTCTGCTCCGACGGATCGCGCGGTGGGCCGCCTAATGTATCGGACCCACATTTTAGCGACCTTGGACTGGTTAGACGACAACCTTTCCCTTTCGCTCCGACGGACTGCGCGGTGGGCCGCCTAATGTATCGGACCCACATTTCGGTGACCTTGGACTGGTTAGACGACAACCTTTCCCTTTCTGCTCCGACGGACTGCGCGGTGGGCCGCCTAGTGTATCGGACCCACATTTCGAGTGACCGCGGGTTGGTTAGACGGCAACCTTTCCTTTTCTGCTCCGACGGCATCGCGTGGGCGAGACCATGCAACGGAACGGGCTCTAAATGATCGTCCCCACATGTCGGCGACTTCGGGCTGGTTAGACGATCACCGTTCCCTTTCTGGTTTTACCTCTGCGTGCGGTGGAGTTGTTCCCAATGCAGACACCGAGTGGTGGGCCGAACAAAATATCGGGCCCACATTTCCGTGACCTTGCTGACTGAACATTGAGTTTGACCATGGATACAAACTTTTTGACCCCGGAACGAACAGAGCCGCCACGACCGTGCGACGTGATGGGAAACGAACGAGGCTCACTCCTCACACGCAAACGGGTCGCAGTCTCCTTGGTTTCGGGGAACGAATCGGCACGCACATTGGGACGCGAACCCATGACTACTCGCCTCCCGACTACACGCAAACGATTTCCCGAGTACGGAAGTCGATCCGATTCGTCTTCTCCTCCGCCTCCATAAAACGGGCGGACCCCTTTCTTCTCTCGCCTCACACATCTCTCCAGCATCCCGCAACACTGCTCAAGGTGTATTCGCTCCCCTCGGCCTTCCCCTCCCATCCTCGGAACCCTCCCCACCATGGACGGGCAAGGCGATCAACCATCCCGTCGGCCGTCGGCCCCTGCTGCTCCCGCTCCTAACCTCGGGACTGCATTGTGGGCGGCGCAGCAGGAGGCGGCGAGGGCACGTCATTCCCCGGCTGCAGCGGACGCCAAGGTCAAAGGTACGTAGCATATTAGCTATTCCACACACTTTTCTCTCCCGGTTTCGCCCTACCACAATTTCCTTCATTTTGGTTTCTTCCGCGCGCAGCACCGACGACAAGGCTCTAGGAGATCGAGGCGGCGGCCGCAATCGCCTCGGAGAAGATGAGCCTCCGCGGCGACACCGTGGCCGCTCGCCTCCGCGACATTCCGGTGCGGGCGGACCAACTCGCCGCAATCGGCGTCCGTGAAGGCGCCGCTCGGGCCCCGACACCGGCCCACCTTCACTCCGGCGAGAACCTCCTTGGGCTTCCTCCGACCACCGACGACGACGAGTTTTACGACTTGTTCCGGGAATATATTCCCACCGTGACTGCCATCGCCGACGAGGTCGAGCCGGTCGCCATAGTGAACCGGCTTTACGATGAGCCGCAGGAGTAGATGGGACATCCCATTACATTACTAGAGTTTGCAGAAAGCCAATGTAAATCTAGGTCATTACGACCACATTTTGTATCCAATGTCATTGGCCTCGCTAATATAGTAATCCACTATTACATCTATGTAATCGACTTTACGAATTTATATTCAATCTCTGCTTTTAATAACTAGTACTTCTCTTGCATTCGACTACTGTTGGACCAACGCGTGTTACGAGAAAAATAGACTAGGCTGCCGCGACAGCTGCCGTGACGAGCAGTGCTTCCATTCACTCACCGTGGGACCCGCAATCGAGAGAGAAGAGTGTCCCAATCTCAAACTCGCGCGACGAGGCTACCTTGCTAGGGGTACAGGGTTCATGTCTTTTTTTTAAGTGTAATGAGGCTACACGTGCTCCCAATCCTAAAACCACCGAGAACCGACGGGTCGTGCTCTGGTATATAGAAGTTGGGCTGCGCTCTTGTGAATAGCACATGAAATGCGCACTTCAGAATATGAGTGGGCCAGGGCCTCGAGTGCGACCGGGATAACTATGGGCCGCGCTCGTATGAATACCCATGGGCCGCACTCGTATGAATAACCACGCTCGCTTAACTAAATATGGCCCGCGCTCGTATGAATACCCATGGGCCGCGCTTTTCAATGACAGGTTCACCTGCTGTAGGAGCGGGGAGGCGGGCTCACATGTCAGCCCCCATCATCTCAATGACAGGTGGGGTTGGCAACTGCTGGGGGTTAAAGTACCGGAAGCTCAAGGTCACGCCGTCGGGTCCGAGAAGAGGAAAAGTGAAACAAAATGGATAATTTGACTAAATTTGTCTCAAATTTACATTCAAACAACATCCCCGCATCTCCTAAATCTACATTCCTAACCTGAATACCAACAGCAAACACAGGGAAACGATACAAACGTAAAATGCCCCGGCCATCATGTTTGACTGCTTTTTCAATTCTACAACTGCGCTCAAGTGCTTATTGAGTTTTTGTAACTCTCCATTCACGGATGAATCGTGCCCTAGGTTTGAGATCTCCTCCTTCGCGCTAGACGAAATGCGAGCCCGGATTGGCTCAATTGGGGGAAGCACTTCAACTTCAAGCCCTCGATCCCGAATGTACGTATCCATCCACTCAAAATGACGGCGAGGATCCAAATCCTGAAATGAGGAACACAGACAATAATGGGATCCCGACAATAATTCCCAAACCCAATATGCAAATTCCAAATCATGCCAAATTGAAACAAACCCTACCTTCCCATCATTCCCCCGACATGGCTTGCTCTCGCATTTCACAAATTCCCGACCGATGTTGCCTGTCCGGGAGCTAACGCATCTCAAGCGCTTCGGTGGATCTAGGCGAGGGCAGTCACGGCATGTGGTCAAAGGGACTTCTCCATAACGTGGCCATGCTTTCTGTGGGGCCTTCCGAGAGCCACTAGCGGAGCTTGACATTGCTCGACGCCGCCGCCGAGCACTTTTGCTGGAGAAGAGGAAGAAGAAGGTGCGCGAGCAAGGACGGGCTCCTAGCAAGAACAGGGGAACGAGAGGAGGCAACGACAATGTCGGGGGCGGAGGGCTGAAATGTGGGTCCGGATGTGTGGGTCCGGATGCGTATAAGTAGCGCGTCCAACAGAGCAACGTTCGACTGGAGGGTCCCGCGTTCGAACATAATCGGCTTTCGTTAACTACTTAACGCCTTAGAAGAGCTGTGTCGGGCCGTGGCTATTTCGCCCGTTCCAACCGTTGCATGTGAGCTATTCCATCCAAAGATGTCGTATTATAGTGAATAGAGGTGAAAGGCGTCGCATGGGAGCTATTGTCCCCTAATTAATCTGCTAACCAAAGATCATCAAGTTTCTTCTAGCATGATAAGAATGCACAATATTCTTACTCTTACACACCCATCTTATGTCCACTCACTACAACAATCGTGTACTACAGTGGCGGTTGAGAACAGACTACAATGGTGGGCCGAGCCAACTGCTGCTACGCCTCCAAAGCTACAAATAAATATTTGTAGTTGGGATGGCTAGAATAACCGCCGTTGTTAATGGGCAAAATAACGGCAGGTGACAATTCCACTAGCCTCTCGTCATAGGACACAACTGCGGTGGCTAGCGTCTCCAACCGCCGTTGATAATTAGTATAATAGCGGTGGGTGGCATCACCTCTGCTGAAATACATGTGACTACCAACGGTTTTTGTTGTCACCAGTTGATATATTATTTTTGACAAAAGAGATAATCACAGCAGTTCCAAAATTACATAACATCATCCACATCATGACAACATTATTAGAATTATCACATGAAATCACAGAAACATGCATAATCACATCACATTCACAAGTTTATGACTCCCGAGTCTCAAACAAAGTCTAAACTATTGTCATCATCCTCTTCTACATTCTTGGCCTCATACGGTTGTTTCGAACCACACCACTCAAAAAGAGCCCGATGCATGTTTGTTATTTCACTATCTTTATCAAAGAACTTATCTAGACGATGGATGACCTCTCTAAGCAAGAAACGACACATCCTAGACACAATTTGGTACATTTGATTTGTAGACAAATGTGCCCTTTGTGATGAGAACCATGCTATATAACTTCATCGATCATTAACATACATGGTGCTAACATCTAAAGGGACGTATAAAGTTGAACATACATAGTGCCATCTGTAGTCAAAGTATGATCAAATTCCTTACGGTGAGTTAGGCAATCAGCACGCTGGAGTGACAAAGTGAGCGACAACGACCAAAGATTGACAAGGGATAGAAAGCCGCAACAGGCACCTAGGATCCATTAGGCTAGTATATATGGATGAAAGTGCATCTAGGCCCCTAATTATGGTATCGAGTGATTGACGTCAATACAATTAAAAAGGACTAATGTTTCAAATGAGCTTGTACGCTGTTTATATTTCAATTTCATATGAGAGCAAAGAAGCACAAAAAGGAAGTTGTCGAGAGCTATCAAAGTTGCAAAAATTGGAAAGAGGACCATCTATACTCAAGAGCAAGAGTTAATGTTTTTATTTATTTCTTGAGTATAGGAATCACCGTACTATCAAGAGGGACACAAAAAATTGAAGCGTGAGAAACCAAGGGCTTACATTCCCTTCTCAAAATCAAAAATGTAATTTCCAATTCCATGGAGTTGAACAATGTCCAAGTCCATCGGAAAATTGAGTCGGACTCCAGAGCCAAAGCCACTTTCCAGAAATTCCTAGAGTTGGACAATGTCCCACTCGGTCGGACATTTGAGTCGGCCTCCAGAGGCATGCACATTATGCAAAACGCCACGGAGTAGAACAATGTCCGACGCCTAGAAAAATCCGACCGCCTCGGATGTTTTCGTCGGACTCCAAAGAGTTGCACTGCTGCAGAAACCCTAGGAATCGGACAAGGTCCGACTCGTTGGACAATATCCAACTCGAAGTTTTAATCGGAAAATATCTGATATTTGTGGGATTTTCCAATCGGACTACGAGAGAAAAACACGTTGAGGAGTCGGACAATATCCGATCCAGTCGGACAATGTCCGACACGGATCGAGCCCAACGGCTCTTTTTGAAGCCATGACTATAAGAGGAGGTCACTACCTCCTTTGGCTGGTTGGCAACTCCAAACACTAAAAAGTACACTCCCAACTCACCTGAGCACTCCCCTTTTCCTCCCTTGGTTCCCCATTCCAATCTGTGGTGGATTTGTGAGAAGACTGAGGAAATCGGATTGAGATTCATTCCCATCTCAGGAGCACTTGGTTCATCACAATCGTAGATGCTTCTATGCTTGTTACTCTTGGGGATTCATCCCCTGGACGGACCAGGACAGCTCCCAAAGTTGTGGTTGAGAGTCGGTTCGTTTGTATTGCCCCTCCCTTCGTGGCATTTGCTATTGAATTTCAAGTCTTGCCTTGGTGGCGACTTGGAGAGATTTAGGGTAGAAAGAGACCCGTTCCTTTGTGGATCCCTCAACAGGGACATAGGCTCCTTGGTGGAACTGAACTTCGGTGAAAATTCATGTGTCTCCTTCTCTCCTTTTTAGCTTGTTGTTAAATTCTTGCATGTGTGCTTGTTTGTGTTTCTATTCTTGCATGTTGTAGCTCTCCATTACTTAGATTTACTAGTATAGAGCTTGCTAGCTAGTGCCCCTTTTGCTACTGCTTTCTTGCCTACATAGCAGCTTGCTCCTAGCTTGAATTGCATTGGATTGTCCATTTTGACAGTCGATCTAGTTTCCGCACGAGGCATTCGGACATTGTCCTACTCTAGTTGGATAATTGTCTTGGTCGGACATTACCCTACCATAGTTGGATAATCTTTGCCGCATTTCTAATTTATTACAATAAGTGATTTTCATGATTATCGCCAATTCACCCCCCGCTCTAGGCGACTTTGAATGGAGCAGCACAGAAACATAATACAATAGTACTTTTTTAGGGCAAGTAGTTAAACACCGATTAACATAGTTTAACATACTGAGCCCTTGGCCCAATGAAGTACGTGAATTATTTAAAGGGTCAGCTAATTTAGCATAATAATGTGCACCCATATTTTCTTCCCATAGCATTGTGTGAGTGCACCATAATTCGATCTACTCCAATGTCCTTTGCTAGTAATTATCCATCACAGATCACTAGTGCTTCGATCTGCATAACATCTTCAAGGTTTTCATACCATTAACTGTGCTTGGGCTCCAATCATCGTGCAACTCGAGTCCCTAATAATAGCACATGTTCCTCCTTTGATTGTAGTGCTATTAAAAGCACCATCCCTACTCAATTTCATCACACAATTAAATAGCCAGTGACTGAAAGTAAGAACCGAGAACATCAAAAAGTGGGGAATTAGGTAGACATTAGGCTAGTCTAAGTGGGGGTTTCATTTATCTTAAATATGGTGCCACATCATCAAAAAGGCTGACATGGAACCATAATTAATATGAGATAGAACAAATGAGTTTCATTGGGATGAAACGCATTTGCCACTCTGTTTCATATATATGAAATTCCCATTAAGAACATAAAATTTCATCCCAACATATTTTGACCAATTTCAATGCAACAATTACATGTTCATTAAATGCTACAACTTGTCTATGAAATCGTGAGATAAAACCATGTATTGAGAGAGAGTGTTTCATCCACCAAATATAATCTTCAAATCCGATGTGACACTCGTACTAAGTGTGAGATGAAACTGTGCAATGAGACAGTTGCATGCTGAATAGATAATATGTCATTTTGGACTATTATATTCCATTTAGCATCAAGAGAAAACTATGTATTTGTGAAAGGTGTGTTTGATTTTACTTTGATGACGTTGGTGGTGAATACTACTTTGTTTTAAACTTCGTATTTTCCCTTTTCCTTTTTCTAATGTAAATAAAACTTTATGGGATAATTCATCCCACTATTTTGCACTTATGAGCATGTCAACACATGGATAGGCCCCATAGATGTCCATGGGTATGTTCCCATCGCTGGTTGGAACCATGCAAATGAGTTCATCCGGGATGTGTGCCTATGCTGTGGGCCCCATAGTGTATGCCCTATGAGATGGGTCTACTGCTACAATTCTTCCGAGAAATTCATAAAAAAGTATTCATAAAGTTTGACCCGAAGTTTTGTTCAAAAGTGTGCTTCAAATTTTGTTTAGAAGTTTGTTCCAAACTCTTGGTTAGAAGTTTCTACAAACTTGCAGAAATTAAACATTTCGACAATAAAATGTTGCTGGCAGAGAAAACTTTCAGAAAAAGGAAAGGTCAACTCATTCCTACATTCTTCTTTATATGTTAGTCTTGAGAATGGTTTGCGACCTAATGAATATATAGTTATTAGGAACCGTGGAGAGGACACAAAGATGATGAGAAAAGCACTTGGGGACGTGGAGGGCCAGCAAGGACCACCAATCCAGGGTGGAGGCCCAACTCAAACCGATTAAAAGTGTGTCTCGGAGTCTAGAACCAATATGCATCAAAACAAACAACTTGGACAAATGGCATGTCTAGGGGATGGGATGGGTGGGACACGACCCACCCCGGACTTTGTCATCCTGGAGAGAGTCCGAGATCCAGCCACGTCGAAGAACTACAAGACCCGAGACCCCGACGCACATTCGGCCGTTCGCGCGAGACAGGTAAAAAGAGCGGCGGGTTGTCTAGAGTTGCAGCCACCAGGATTCTAGGTCGGAGCACGAGAGTAGAGGAGAGCGACGGGCACCGAGCAGGTTGTAACGACACTACCCGAGTGCTTGGCTGCTTGCTCTAGATTGGGGCCTTTGACGGAGGGCAATAGGCCCGGGCTACAAGTGATCATGGCCATTGGGTGCGGCTGACTGTGACAGGTGACTGGGCGTTGGCGGTGCATGCTACGCGGGCGGTGGCGGCGTACCGGCATGATGGTCTTGCGCGAGCACGATGGCGGCTACCAGTCACATCCTCTCTCTTCCTCGTGAGTAAAGCTATCAATCGAATTGCAATTGGAATGCTCAATTGGTAAAATTGTTGTACCTTTTTCCTCAATTAGTATCTTAGACTCATAGAAATATTGGTTTGCAACAGTAAGTGCTCAAAGAGCTGTTTCTTTGCAATTGGATTGTTGTATTGCAGATTAGTGAGATATCAAGAGATGTGGAGATATTCCATCCCTTTTCTTGAGAATTGCAGCAAAAAAAAAAAGTGGTTCATCTTCACCTTCGGTTTCCTCGAACGATGCAGGTGCCCATGGTTCAGGTGGAGAAAATGGACCATTGATTCCCTCTACCAATGCCTCAAGAATAAGTGGAGATAATATGCCTTCGGTCCACTATACTAATGAGGAATAGCAAGCTCAATTGGATGGACATGAGGGTAGCATACTTGCTTCATCTACACTTCCACCCTTGCTTCCACCATCACCACTATTATGGTTTATGCTTCGGATTGTCTTCCACAAGATCCCACATATATGTATCAAGAACTCAAGAAGAAGTTCAAAGAGCATGAGGCTAACTATGTTGAAGGCACGAAGCCAACAACAGAGGAAGCCATCATGCGGATGGATTGTGATACAAGCAAGAACAATGATGATCTTGAGTTTGAGGAGATCTCATGGACGATGATGATACCTATGAGGGGGAGGAAGATGTGCATGGAGATTTGCATTAGCCTAGTAGAATATCTAAAATAATAGGTTATCTTTTGTAATACGGGGGCATTAGTTTCGATTTCTCATAGAAATTAGGTGGTTTATTTATGTAATCTCACGCAGAAAAGACATTTTATTAACAATACATCGTATTAGTTTGTGAAATTATTTGCATTATTTTACTCTATTGTTTATACATTTTTGTATGACTTACAACATAGTGGAGTAAAATGGCGATGGATGAGGAGCTCTGTCTCATAGACAGTTGCACAACCGACACCGTTCTAAGGGACACTAGATATTTCCAAACACTACGCAAGTATAATAGAGATAATACTACTATCATTGGCAATGATAATAGAATTGTTGGCACATTAAGGGCCACAATTGTCCTACCGAATGGAACGCGGTTAGTAATCCATGAAGCATTACTTGAACCGGACATTGTTAAGCTTCAAGGACATCCGTACAAATGGGTTTCACGTAGAAAACAATGACAATGAAAGTGAAGAATGTCTTATAATGACCAAAAAGCATGAAGGTCAAAAGACGATTGTTGAAAGTTTTCCTTCATTCAAAGAAAGTATGTACTACACGTACATTCAACCACATAAAGAGCTTGTTGCGTTCAAGACCATCTTTACCAACCAAGAAGCATATAGAGTATGGCATGATCGACTTGGTCATCCCGGTCTCAATATGATCAAAGAATCACGAAGAATTCTCAAGGTCACAACTTGAGGACCAAAGACTTCCCAAATCAAGAAGATTTCTTAAGCATCACATGTGCAAAAGGGAAGCTAATCACTCGACCCTCAAAGCTCAAGATTCAAGCAGAACATGCTTTCCTTCAACGAATTCAAGGGGATATATGTGGACCAATTTACCCCATGTCGGACCTTTTCGGTACTTTATGGTGTTAATAGATGCTTCCTCGAAGTGGAGCCATGTGTCTCTACTATCCACCAGAAATCATGCATTTGCACGATTGACAGCTCGGATCATACAATTGAAAACAAATTTTTTGGATCATAGAATCAAATCTATTCGCATGGATAATGCTGGAGAATTACCTTGAAGGTGTTTAATGATTATTGTTTGAGTATGGGTGTCAAAGTGGAACATTCTGTACCACACGTGCATACGCAAAATGGTCTCGCAGAATCATTGATAAAGAGGATCAAGTTGATAGCACGACCTTTACTACAGAATTGCTTATTGCCCACATCTTGTTGGGGGTACGCAGTGTTGCATGCAACAGCATTAATTCAATTGAGACCATCTACTACACATGAAGAATCTCCATTAGTAGTGGTGTGTGGTACAATACCAAATCTTTCCCACTTACGGAGATTTGGATGTGCTGTGTGCATTCCAATCCCTCCACCTCAGCGAACTGCGATGGGTGCACAATGGAAACTCGGAGTTTACGTTGGATATGAAAGCACATCTATAATTAAGTATTTAGAACCCCCACTGGAGATTTGCATACGGCTCGATTCGCTGATTGCATTTTTAATGAAGATCATTTCCCGGCATTAGGGGAGGCAACTATCTCTCTAGGGATGAATGCCAAGAAATAGATTGGGAAGCTAAAGGAATCCAAGGAATGCATCCTTGCACTAGAGAAATTGAACTTGAAGTTTAGAATATCCTCCATTTGTAGAGAGTTGCTAATGAACTACTAGAAGCTTTCACCAATACAAGAGAGATTATGAAATCTCATATACCGGCTGTAAATGCTCCTGAAAGAATAGAATCCCATATGAAGAGGATGACTACATGGAATTCCAACCATCTTCACTGAAAGCAATGAATGCTAAGAAGAGGGGGAGTGAGCCGGTTCCACGGGCACCTAAGAAGCCTAGACTACAAGCTCAAGCTAAAACTCCTAGGAGACGTCCTGCGGAGAAGAAGCCTAAGCAAACTAATCAAAAGAAGAATATAGAAGGTCAAAGCAAATCACAAGAAGTGATGAGACTTGAAGAGAAAAACCCAAGTGAGAATGTGTGCACACTTGAAACTCACGAAGGGCTACCAAAAATTCTTGACCTCAACATACCTATTGAAGCTGAGGATCAAGGAAATGAAATCTCAACGAATTATGTTGCGACAGGAGTAGTATACAACAGAAAGACTATTGAAGTCAACTCATACTTTGCCGACACGGTTGCAACACAAATTGACCTGGAATTTGAACCGAAGTCAATGAAGGAATGCAAGAAGCGTCCTGATTGGCCAAAAATGGAAAGAAGCAATCTATGCAGAGTTAAACTCATTGAAGAAAAGACAAGTGTTTGGCAATGCAAACCTGACACCAATGGGTATCCATCCAAGTAGGTCATAAATGGGTGTTTGTCAGGAAGAGAAATGCTCAAAATGAAGTGACTAGATATAAACCAAGACTCGTAGCTCAAGGTTTCACGCAGAGACCAGAAATTGACTACGAAGAAACCTACTCTCCCGTAATAGATGGAATTACATTATGATATTTGATCTCACTCGCAGTGAGTATGAATTTGCAAATGTGACTTATGGATGTCATCACTGCATACCTATATGGAACATTGGATACAAATATCTATATGAAAGTTCCAGAAGGTATTAAAGTCCCAAATGAAGATGAACGCAAACTATATAGTGTCAAACAACAGAAGTCGCTCTATGGTTTAAACCAATCTGGAAGAATGTGGTACAACAGGTTGAGTACATTTCTATTGGAGAAATCATTCACGAAGAATGAGTATTGTCCTTGTGTATTCATTAAGAAATCAGAGAAAGGCTTTTGCATAATCTCTCGTCTATGTTGATGTCTTCAAAATCATCGGTACTACACATGACATTGAAGAAGCATGTTCTTATGTAAAGACTGAATTTGAGATGAAGAATTTAGGTAAGACTACATGTTGTTTAGGCTTGCAGCTTGAACATACCCATGAAGGTATTTTATTGCATCAATCAAACTATACCAAGAAGGTATTAGAGAGATTTAATATGAAATATGCATATCCTCTCACATCTCCTATGGTTGTGAGGTCACTTGATGTAGAAGAAGATCCATTCAGACTAAAGGAAGAAGATGAAGAATTATTAGGACCTCAGTATCCTTATCTTAATGCTAATAGGACATTTATGTACCTTGCTAATGGTACAAGACCCGATATAACCTTCACAGTTAATCTACTTGCAAGATATAGCTCGGCACCGACTATGCGACACTGGAATGGCATTAAGCATATTCTCTCGCTATTTGAGAGGCACTCGAAGATCTCGGTTTATTCTTCAAGAAGAATGCAGAACCGACCCTTATTGCGTATACCGATGTCTGGCTACTTATCTGATCCACACAAATCAATATCTCAGATCTGTATATGTGTTTCTATTTGGTGGAACTGTAATTTCATGGAAGTCAACAAAGCACACACTCGTTGCTACATCGACAAACTACTCAGGGATCATCGCATTGTTTCAAGCTGCCAAAGAATGCACATGGCTGAGAAGAATGTCAAGTCAAATATTGGACACCTATGGAGTGGTATATACTCCACCCCCTATAATTATCTATGAAGATAATAGAGCTTGTATTGCACAAATACAATCAGGATACATAAAGTCGAACAGGACAAAAACATATGTTACATAAATTCTTCCACACACATGAATTGCAAGAGAAGGGAGAAGTTTTGGTAACTCATGTCCGATCTTGTGACAACCTCACAGATATGTTCACAAAGGCATTACCAACTTGCACTTTGAAAAGTGTAGGAAAGGTATTGGCATGAGACAGCTTAGAGAAGTGCTTGGAACAGGGGGAGAAATTCCCTAAGTACATCACATTCCCGTAATTAAAGGATTATCACGAAGATACTTCATGTCACTCATGAAGATTGACAATTATAATCATAAAGATTATAGCACTGTACTCTTTTTCCCTTATGAGTTTTTCATATGAAGTTTTCTCATTAAGGTTTTTGATGAGGCAGTGCATGCAATGCAAGTTGTAACAAGGCATATTTATCACGATAAAGAGCCCAAGGGAGAGTGTTGTAAAACGCTTATTGCGCCACGCCCACCTTCTATAAGAAGGACTCCTAGCCTATATGGGCTCCCTATTGAATACAAGCCCAACGCACAGTAGAGTTTCCCTTATAAATAGTTGAGGTGACGCCCTTATAAATTCACCAGGATTATTAATAAAGAATCTCATCCCCTCTATTATTCGAGTTTTTACTGTTTGTTCTCGTCTACTATGTGTCGTACGTCGTCGATAACCTAACAATACCGTCCACATCAAGATGGTTTAGAGAAAATTTAGGATCCTACACGATCCCATCTAGAATTTGACTCGTTTTAATGGGGTAAAATGGTTCCAGACACAGTAACAAACAACGGCTTCTTCTTTATGTCTAACACGTCAAGAACCATGATTTTATCTCCGACGACACACTCTGCGGCATATACTATAACCATTTTGTTTCCAATGTTTTTATCCCAATACACAAAAATTTTAGAATCTCAAACTTTGCACAAATTTATAGCCATTGTTGTATCCGTCAACGTACTTTTATTACAGTTGTTGTCCATGATAATGTATCAGAAACTAAACTCTTGTTTGGCTGTTACTCTATTCACTACGGGAAAACTGCAATATGGCAGCAAAGCCCATAAAACACTCGGCAAACTCTTTGCCGAGTGCCGCACTCGGTAAAGAGCTCTCGGCATAGCTTGTATCGATAAAGAGCTCTTTGCCGAGTGCTTCTGGTAGGGCACTCTGCAGAGGGTTTGCCGAGTGCCGAGTTTGACACTTGGACGCCATTTTTTGTGAGAATTAAAAAAACAGGAGCCATGGATGCCACCGTCCTGGAACTGCCGCCGCCGCACCGTCGGATGCCGCCACCTCATCACGCCGATGCCGCACCGCTGAGAGCCGCCGCTGTCCTGCTTGCGGCGCCTACGAGCTGCACCGCTGGATGTGCTCCACCCACCAAGCCGACCCCGCACCGCCTGGAGCTGCCAGGGAGTTGCGCCGCGCATCCTGGAGCTTCCGCCGCCCACCACATTGACCCGCGCCGCTAGGGAGCCGCCTCTGCATCGCCGGATACGGCCCTCTAGCTCGTGTCGCCCCACCACGCTAACAACGCGCCACCAGGGAGCCACCTGCACCGCTGGATTCAGCCCTGCTGCTCGCGCCGCCAGGGAGCCGCCGCTTTATATATGGATTCGGCCCGCTTGCTCGCGTCGCCAGAGCTGCGGGACTTCTATCCGATGCAGAGAATACGAGAGGAAGAGAGAGTCGGGTGTTCTGTCCTATGCAGGAGAGAGAAGATCCGAATTGGGGAGGTGTCAGCCAATAGGAAAGAAGTATTCTGGAGGGCCGGATTGATGACACGAGTGTCCGGAAAAACACTCAGCAAATAGATCTTTGTGGAATGTTTTTTAAGACACTCGGTAAATAATTTTTTCAGCTTGTTTTTTTAAAAAATTAAAATTATTAAATAAATTTAAAAAATTACCAAGTTTTAGTATGACATAATTTATATAATCTATGATCTATACAAAATGAATTGAAGTCAAATTCAAATTTGGCCATCACTTTCACTCCAAATCCTAAAAACTCATTGTGAACTCTAAGGTTTTTCTCTAGAGATTCTCCATTTTGAAAGCAACACACATGACAACTTGTGCGAAACAGTCTATACTTTTTTATCGTAGCTTCTACGTGTAATTCCACGACATCATGATTTTCAAACTTTATTTTCTATTTTAGAATTTAAAATTCATTTAAACACTCGTTAATGGTCATATTTCTTAAGCAAGATATGTTAAATTTCATGGGCAAGATCTAAAATTGGGCTATATAATATGAATATAATTTTTTTAACTAATTTTATATCATTATTTGTGTCACTTGTAGTTCAAATTTGACTTGATTAAAAAAATTACTTGAAATGTAATTAATTAGTTAAATATAGCAAATAAATTTAAAAATATACCAAAATTTCACATTGAGTATTAGATGTTGTATGCATTAACTAGGAAAAGTTATGAGACTAAAAGTGAGAAAAAATATTTTTTTATCGAGTGTAAAAAAACCACTCGGCAAAATGTAATCTTGTGCCGAGTGTATCTTGTTTACCGAGTGTTTTTCGTCTGACGAAAAACGTTGTTTACCGAGTGCCCGTAATAAAACACTCGCCAAATAGGCCGGCACTTGGCAAACGCAGGTTTTCCCGTAGTGATTGTGACGCGTGCACGTCTCTGTATTCATCCGCCTTGCCCGCGCGGTACTAATCTCATCCGATACGAACTTGCGCGCACAGTCCTATTTGGTTAAGTACTATATACAAACCATAAAAGAAAGCATGCCCTACGGTCCTGACTAGGGGTGAAAACGGGACGGGAAAATATCCGCCCGTTCGAGATCCGGAGATCGGAAAACTAAATATGGCCAAATATGGGATGCATCAATAAGCATCCAACATCATCCGTATTTGAATCCGAGTCCGAGAAAAGCAAGCAGGATAGGATATGGGATTAGTATTATCCGTCCGAAATCCGAAATTATTATAATTTATTTAGATATACATGATTATAAATGAAAAATATGATCACGAATATCTATATTTAATGTAAATAGTTAATAAAATTATTTTATTCCATATATATTAGTGATTAATATCTCTAATTTCACTTTAAGTATACTTCTACATTGAAATTTTTATCCTTATGAATCTTATAATAATATCCGTCTCCGACTCCGACTCCGAAATAAGAACATGGGACAGGGTATGGGATCGGCAAATAGTTATCCGGCACTATCCGTTCCGACTCCGAATCCGAGAGAAAAAATACAGGACAGTATATGGGATGAGCTATATCCGCCGGTATCCGATCTGTTTTCATCCCTAGTCCTGACCTGTGGAGACCACGTCAACAACTCTGCCCAAGCTAAGATTCAATGGCGGCCTCGAAATCGTCAGATCGCAGAAGGAAGCCAGCCAGCGCAAGCTCAGCCCCAGAAGACAGTGGCAACGCTGTGATCCTCCCCTGCGACATGATACGAGAGGTCATGCTGCGCGTCACAGCCAGGCCCATCGGCCGATTCCGCACGGTCTGCAGGTCGTGGCGATCCCTCCTCTCCGACCCAGCCTTCGTCGCCGCCCACTGTGCCCGCCACAATACACCCCTCGTCGCCGTGGCCGTCCTCAGCGGCGGCAACAACGACAACCAAGCCGCCAGAAAGGTGGAGTTCGTGTTGCTGGACTTGTCCGGCGACACCGTCAGACGGGTCTCCGAATGTTGGTGGGACCGGCAGGCCAAGGTGCAGATACACGACCACCTCGCCGGCATCACCCTGGAAAGCCAGTCCCTCCGCGTGCGCATGGTCAGCCTGGAGTCCGGCACCGTCTCCATCGTGACCAAGAGCGTCCACCTCGACCGTCCAAGCAGCCGCCGCTCGAGAGCGACTTGCGTCGCGCTTGTTCACGGCCGGACCGCCTCCGGGTACCACAAGGTGCTCCGCGTCTGCGTCAGCAGCAGCGACGATCGGCTAAAGCAAGGACCAGATCAGCAGCATCCTCACCCTCGGCGGCGGCGGCGATGGGCGGCACGAGCCGCACTGCTGGAGGGAGACTACCGTGGTCAGCGGGGCACGGCAACGCCACCGTGGTCAGCGGGGTAGCCTACTTCCTGGTGTACCCGGCTACCCGCCGAGCTTCCTCCATGAGTTCTACGCCCAATTCTTTGACGGGGCAGATGCAACCTTCGACCTTGACACGGAGGACTGGTCACGGGAGCCGGCGCTCATGCAGGGACCGCTATCCGGCGGCTACGACGACGACGATGAAACGGAGAGCAACATGTTTTACCACGGTGACCAGCTCCGTCTCCGCCTGGCCGCACTCAACGGTCGCCTCGTTGTCACCCATTTCCGCAGAATCGGCGACAACTGCGAAGCTCTGGACATTTGGTTGCACGCTGGTAGTTCCCCCGAGGATGGCCGGGCGCTCTGGTGCCGGCGTGTTACACGATTCAGTGCACGTCCATCTGGCAGATGGAGCCCCTGTGGGAGCTGGACGACGGGAGCCTCGCAGTGTGGAATAAGGCTGGAGTGCTGCAAGTATTTGATCCTAGAAACGGTGAGGTGGTCGAAGTGGTGAAGATGGAGAACAAATGCGTCAGCGTCGGTCTGTATACAGACGACATGTTTCCATAAGGACTATTACATGGCATCTTCTTGTTTTGGTATCTGTTATCCGAAACTAAATGATTTTCACTATAAAGGAAATGAGAGCATAGCTTTGGTTTGTACGGTATATGTTCTTTTCTTATAAAAAAACTAGTCAATAACCTGCGGATTTGCGCGGTCCATGATCTTCTTTGAATTATACACTTTTTACTTGTATTAATAAAATTATTAACCATTCGCATGGTTTATTTTGGTATCTCGGTGGAAAAAGTAATTATTACCCTATAATCTTCTTTAAATTGTAAACTTTTATCTGTTATCAATCAAATTATTAACTTTGATTAAAATTTCAATTTATTGAAAGGATTCATGATTTTGTCTTTAAAATATGATGTTTCTACTCTTCATTTTAGAATTTTTGTAATGCAATCATGTCTACCTCGAGTAGTCAGATCATTTATCATATTTTACTTTATCCAATTTTATTTCTATTTATTTATTGAAAATAAATATGCATGGAATAAAGTATGGCCGTTGTATATACTATCTAAATCATTTTACATAAGAAACGAAAGGGTCCTTTTTTAACCTTATTTCCGGTATTGCAATACCCTCCAATGCTATATTAATAGTTACTTTTCTACCTATTAAATAATAAACATGATTTCTGATTTCCCTTTTCTTTTCTGACTGACATCCATTGATACCCAATCAATTTCTACCGTGGATCCAATCCATCTGCGTTCGCCGTTTCCTTCTTCTCGCTATGGTTTATGGGCCCAATCATTGTTTATGCTACTATGTTTACACAAATTGCATTGGGATCGTCCTCTAATTTTATATTTTTTTATCGCAGTTTCTACCCTCCTACTCGCCAACCCCACCCGGTACTTACATGCACTTTCCTTCTAATATAATTTACCTAATGTGATCTCTTCTTACGCTTACGGAAAGTGGCCACGTCATATACCTACTATGGAATATTTAATATGTGTTGATTTGAATCATATATGACCCAGGGTGTGTTCGTTTTCTGTGGTCTAAACTTTATAGTTGTAAAAGATCTTAGTATTTAGGAGTACTAAATGAAGTTTAATTATAAAAGAAATTACAGGCCCCTAGACTAATTTACGAGATGAATCTAATGATGTTAATTAAGTCATGATTACAAGACGGTTACTATAGCATCACTTTAGCAAAACATAGATTAATTAAACTCATTAGATTCATCTGGAAAATTAGCACAAGTCTGTCAAAAAGGTTTTGTCATTAAATTGATCGAAATATTCATAAATAGTAAGATTCTTTTTGATGTGACAATGCTAAATTTTAGAGTGCCGAAAACGAACAGGGCCCAGTATAACAATAGCAATCTTAATAAATAATAAACAATTGCCACTATATGGAAACAATATTAATTGTCTGCTACCTATTATAAAGCAAATTTCTATATATGTTTGCAGGGTATTGAAAGTCACAATGAATCGCCCTGTGCATTCCTTAAGGCACTGATCAGGCAACAAAAGTTTGCAGGTAATCAAACCTGCTTCCCTATATAAGAGAACTGCATGACATGGCATTTTCTAAACATGTCAAGTATATAGAGTAAGGAGCAGTCACCGGGCAGGATATAGCCACAACATGAATATTGGGTCGCTCTCCAACGCAAATCTCACCTCGTTGGGTGAGGCGATGAATTTGCCGAACAGTGAATTTGTGGACATATTCGCTGTTGTCGCTCATGTCTCCCATTCGGATGATTCACTCCTTTTCCCTCATCGTTTTAGGGAGCTCGCACTTGTCGACAACATGGAGTAACTAATCGCCCTTTTTATTTTTTTTGTGCATAACTTTGTGCTCATTTTAATTTTTTGCAATTTCATCTATGTAGCGAAATTGTATTTCTACGTGTTTTCCCTGGACATCTCTCTGAAGATCATCGAGCTGACTTACTGCTTAGCACTGACAGCAATAATGATTTTATTCTGGCTACTAGGGTCGTCGTTGATTGTATAGCTGGTGGGAGTGGTCATTATTAAGCATGAGTTTTTTGTTACTAATAATATTTTGTGTCTGGGATGAGTATGACAAGTGAAGTTACCTGCAATCGCATGATGCTTAGTTGTTGGAAGGATGTCGTGCCTCACAACCATTGCACCTGCATCAAACCTCATGTGCACATATCTCTTAGGTAATCAGTATTCTGCATAATAATAGTTCTATAATTCTGAACTAAATTAAATTTAATATTCGCCATTATTTTGACCACAGAAATAAGAGAGCAACTACGAGAGGGCACTGATCTTCGCGATAAAATCAAAATCATTTTCCGATACAGACCCGACCCGACACAATCACAGACGGGCTTCTTCGAAAAAAATGACCAGTAGGCAGCAGGTGAGCTCAATATTGCCAGACAGGTGCAGATGGTGCTGAAAGGAAAGGATGACATTTTGCTATGATCCTGTTGAAAGTAGCATGTCATTCGATTGTATTGCCACATTGAAATAAGAGAAACTCTGGTTATTTGGCACAATTGTCATTTTTGTGCGTCCAAATTTTGGCCATTCTGTTATTTTTGTGCATAGATAACACGTTGCAGATCATCATTTAGTAACACATCCAATTTGTCAAGCAGATGCTCTATAGAATGTGAGAACTGATTAATTCATACTGAATAAAATAGGAGGATTTTTTTGTCTTCGTCCAATCTTTTCATTAAACAGATAATATATATTGGTTCATATCCAACATGGTTACATTATCACATTTAAACCAGGCCAAGTACAGGTTTCATAGATTATCACAATGAGTAATTCAACTGAAAAAAGAAAAAAGGAAATAAGCTACCACTCCATCTAATTAAGAAAGAAGCCCACCTAAGTAAATTTGCGTTGCTTCCCTCTGTCTGGCCCAATAGGCCCAATTAACTCACTTTGTTTATGAATGTAGTAAATATAACACGCGTGTGTCACATGTGTACTATCCTAGTGTAAACAAAAGGTACGTTCGTACTTGGCAACCATATCTATTTTGCGTGCCGATTTTTTCAACGTAATAATTATATAGTAGTTTTTTTTCATTTTATTACGTACCAAAACTACCATAATAGTGATGATGCCTAGCTGCAAGCGGATGATTCAGCGGGTGAGATGCCATGCATGAGCGGAAAAGGAGGAGCCGATTCTATTTATATTTCGTTTTCTTTTGTAGTTCCATAAAAATCAAAAGCTCACATTAACAATGACAGTGGGTAATTTAACAATATATGTAGGACTATTTTAGGCTAAAAATTTATAATGGTAGTGGTGGGTAATTATTCCTCTTTTTTCTACGATTAATTAATGTGGGAATTTTTAGGCCTTGAGGACGAACGTGGTGGCTCCGTTTCTTTGTCAAATATATATAATAGATATTTTCTCTATAAATGTCCCCTATTTCAAATTTTCTTTTTGTATTTTTGAAGTCGGATTTAGTACGTAGTGGGCGCGGGCTAGGTTTCTTAGATTTTCGATCGAACTGTAGTGGTTGGCATGCACCTGCCACTGTAATTGCTGATTCGCAGTGATGATGTCTCCGTGGCGGATCTAGTATCCACGTTGAGACAACTCTTGACCCGCCGCTAAAAATTAGCAGACTGGTCTGCAGCCTAGTGGTCACAAGAGCTTCATTATGCTTTTCTAGTGGTTACAAGAGTCTTAGTAGCACCTAAAAAACCTGGGTTCGAATCCTCATGAGAGCCATTTTTATAGGATTTAACGGCATTATGCTTTTAGTGATAGGACGACGCTTTGTCAGTGATCCAATGGTGACATTTGGTTGCACGCTGGTAGCTCCCCCGAGGATGGCTGGGCGCTCTGGTGCTGGCATTACACGATTCAGTGCACGTCCATCTAGCAGATGGAGCCCCTGTGGGAGCTGGACGACGGGAGGCTGGCAGTGTGGAATAAGGCTGGAGTGCTGCAAGTATTTGATCCTAGAAACGATGAGGTCATTGATGTGGTGAAGATGGAGAACAAATGCGTCAGCGTGGGACTGTATACAGACGACATGTTTCCATAGGAGTATTAAATGGCATCTACTTGAACATGCCATTCAGTTTTGGTATATTTATCTGAATCGGAATGCTTTTAGTGGTAGGCAAGGCTTCTGTCGACAACAAGGTGGCAGTGGTGAGTTCTTCAATCTCCAGTATTTGTAGGCTCAACCTTCGATGATGCTCATAGGGCTAGGGTTAACATACGTGTGTTTACAGGGATGAATGTGCGTGCGTTTTGAGTGTCTGACTTGTATTGTGTAATCTAAAAAAATGTTACTTCTCTATCTCCCTCCCTCTGTCTATCTCTACTCCTTAAAGTCACCGGTTAAAACTTTACTACGTCCACCCAGTTAATTACACCCAATTTGCCTACCATAGTCGTTATTTACTCTAAATGTACTCCACTAATTACACTCAGAAAAAACACTTATTACAAATCTAATGGCTCATAATTACCTACATCTGATTACATCAGATCCTAAGGCCAGAAACGTTGGGATCTTCCATCTAAGGCCCATCTCAATGGAAGTTTCATGGACACAATTACCTAGAGTGACACATCATCTAAAAATGTTTGAAACTAGGATGAAACACCCTCTCTCAATGTATAGTTTCATCTATTGTTGTTTTCTAGGTTACATGCAAGACACAAGTTGTCTATGTAACTGTGTATGCAGGGTTTCATCTTTATGAAACTCATTTCACCCCTCTCCTCGTAATATGCTGCCACATCATCAAAAATTACATAGCACTCTATTTATTATCCATGAAACCTCCACTGAGACTGACCTAATAATCCCATGACTCCTCCGCATGCCAACAACCGTCCATAGTCACCCGTGCCCACACCGCCCACAGAACCGTGCACCGGCCACCGGCCTATCCTCCGCCCGCTAAACCATGAGTCGACCGTCGACTTCTCCTCCCTCCCGACTGACCCGCTCGGTGCCGCAGACCTCTCCTCCACCCTCGGACCCCGCGTGCCCTCGCAAATTTCGGATGCACACGGTGCATTGCGGTTGGTCCAAGAGTAATGAAGCTCCACGACGGCAACGTCACCCCTTCAACCTCGATGCCACGCTTCATCATCGACGCCACCCCTAATCCTCGATCGCCGGCCTCTCCTCCGATGGGATTTCGATGGGCTCCTAGCGGAGGGACCTCGCTGATTTCGAAGGCTGACCCGCGTGGTGTAGCCCTGCGCCAGCCACCGGCCTATCCCACGCCCAGTGACCTATGCGCCAACGCCCTCGCCTGCTGCCTTGGGTTGCCCTCCCCTTCTCCAGCCCTGACGGCAGGTGAGAGCTTAGCTCTTCTCCCCAACCTCCTCCGTCCTTTTGTAGTTACTATAGCTCCTTCATCTTTTTATTTGTACTGCAGAATTAGTCAACTTTTGCAAAGAGGAAACATGCCACTAACTAGAAAGAAAATGATAGTTTGCTGAAACATTTCACTAGCCAACATTTCTGTATGAAAACATGTTGTTCTAAGAGCTACATGCAAATTTTTCTCACTAAAATATTTGATCATTTCATCAATGTAATATAGACTTTTAGGCTTCTAGAGGTACTGGTTCTTTGATACCGCAGGATGCAAAATAGAAAGCTTTATTAATCAGTCTGATTGTTACTTAATAATGAACGTGTTCCTTGCTGTTACCACATCTAATCGGTCACTGCCTGCAAATTGAGTACAAGGACTATTGCAACAGAGTAAGTTTGTTCTCACCCTCATCCATGATTGACACTGATTTTTCTTACATTACACCTCCTGTGAAGCTAAATTTGAAACTTGTATGTCATGGTTGGAACTGAATTTCCTCCGCAGGAAATACTACATGAACTGAATTACAATGACTATTGCATTGTGTTTGAGAGAGCTGGTCCTGACTCAATAATGGAACGTGTTATGTGTCAAAACTGATATTTTTTTCTGAAGTTATCCCAACTCCTTTGAGAGCTGGTCCTGTCTCAATACTGGCTGGTGTTGTTTTGGTTCTAGGGTGTGTATACTGTCAAACCATAGGCACAGTTCTACCATTTAGTTGTACAAATACAACATCATATTTCAGTAACTGTTATGTGCATGATGATGTTTCAACAAATATGTATTTGGAATGGAATTTAGTTGTAAATGATTTATGATTACTAGACATATATTTATTTGACTTTTTATTATTATTATCATAACATATATGGTTGCATAACCTTGTATGATAGTCTGAAATACGCGCAATTATTGTTACCCTTGCACAACTGTGAGGACAGATGGAAGGAGGCGGGTAACAGGAATTGACAAAAATGTTGCACAAGGAGGGAGAATGAATCATGCATTCTAAGGATCCCTTTGGTTGAGCTTTTGGCTGTGCCTTTTTTCTTCTAAAAGCCAAAATCAACCAAAGGGCTTGCTTCCAAACCATTTGTGAAGAAAAGCACCTACTTTTCATAGTTCAAATATGAAAGGACCTCTCCCCTGCTTTTGCTGGGTGTGAACTTCTCAGTCTTGAAAATTACCCATGATGCCATTGATTACATACGTACCGATTCGTTTTCTTTTTCTCCTCTCCCCACCCGACCGTGGGTTCCTCTCCAGCGGTAGGCTCAGGAAACGCAGGTGGCAGGCTCGTGCACGGTGGCAGGCCCAGTGGCCCGGCAGGCGCGACAGCAAAGGCACGACGATGACAGGTCCAGTGGTAGACACAGCTGGAGAGGCATGGCAGCAGTCGACTCGCGCGTGGCAGGAGCGGCGGCAGGCGCGGCGGCGACCGACCTCACGCGCGGCAGAGGGCGTGATGGCAGGCTCGCACGCGCAGCACAGCCGCGCGGCAGGCCTGGTGGCACGCAAAGGCGCGTGGCAGGCACGACGGCAGTTGGCTCACGCGTGCGACAGAGGGCGTGGCGGCAGGCTTGCGCGACAGCAGGTGTGCGGTAGGCCCAGCGGCAAGCGGGGTCCATTCATGTACAGGGCCCATGAAGCTCTCCAATGGAAAATCTACAAGGAGGAAGAGGAAAGAGGAAAAAGGGTGGTCCACTCGTCAATGAAAAAAAGTGGAGAGTGTTCTGAATGACTTCTGGGGTCCACTCACCAGCTTTTGACTTTTTCTAAAGTCACAGTCCCTCACCAGACGGATTTTGACTTTTTAACAGTCCAAACACCACAACTGGCTTTTTCACAGCCCACAACTCACAACTGTTTTTTCAAAAGCCACATCTCAACCAAACACATCCTAAGCAAGCTGTTGGCTGCTCTTGGTACTTCTATGCCTATATTCCATTTGATTCACACGACTGATGACGTATATTTTGAAATTTTTATGTATTTCACAGAGTATTATCTCTTCCTATATATTTCTAAGCAAATATGATGAAATACATAATATATACAATATATGTGTCTATTTCGGTATCTTCACATAGAGTTGGTGAATTGGCTCGCGTGAATGTTGTGAGGGTGATGGATCATATATGTCTGCTGTTTGATGTTGCTTTGGCTTTTTATCTCTCTCTCTCTCCCTCTCTCAAAGACAATGTAGTCCATTG
Organism: Chloris gayana; assembly: GCA_031894775.1. Classification (NCBI taxonomy): domain Eukaryota; kingdom Viridiplantae; phylum Streptophyta; class Magnoliopsida; order Poales; family Poaceae; genus Chloris; species Chloris gayana. The sequence goes on from JAUNZO010003656.1 coordinate 29,396, forward strand.
TTCCCTGTATAATACAGGTGCCAAAATAATTATCTTATTTTAGTGGTGTCACTTTCACAATCTAAATGTGCATGAAACTGTTCCATTTAGTAATTTGGAAGTGTTCCATGATATTTTCCTTCATCAATAGTTTTGTAATAATGTTTAATTCAGTCATCGCTAATTTTCAGTAGAATCAAAACCGGGTGTGCAGGTCCAGATATGCAGGATTGGGACAAGGCAAAGACTTTTCTGGTTGAAACAATCTAGGTAGGATTACAACTTCTTCTGTTTGTTAGTTCCAAATTTGGAATATTTCTTATACTGTTTGATGTGGACTAGGGTCCCGATCTTTCGGATAACTCTTGATTTGGCGAAGATGTGACACACGTCGATCCGGCTTCTGAACAACACGTTGGAACCCCGCAATCGCAACATCACGTCTTCTATGGTTATCAACCGGCGTTGTACGGTTCACCTTGCCAAGAAGGCTAATCCCTACCTGCGAATCAAGAACACAAGCAAAAACAAGAAAAAATGCAACCAAAATTACAGATATATGATTAATCTCACGAGTTGGGGTCTCACAAACCGATGTACGGCGAAACGGTCTAAGCCGAATAATCTAAGCAAAACCCAACCCTAACTTGGGTGGCGGTTGCTTCTAATAAAGACTTGGGGATGTGCAAGACCCCCTGGATGCACCCCTAATGGGCTCAAACAAGATACACGGCCCAAAGGCCAAAAACGGTGATGTAACACCAAAACAGATTCTAGAAGACCCACTCTTTCGATGATTTCTCACGACTCCGGACGAATTTTGACATGAGACCGGATCCACTGGAAAGGTTATGAAATTATCTTTCCAACCATTTATAGGACGTCGAAATCCAACATCATATGCGACTTGTGTGTCTATTTTAAGTCAGACTGTTCCTGGACTCCGAATCAGACTTGAAGTCGACGAGGATTGAGCCTCCAACGTGGCTTGAACACCTTTGCTGGCCCTCTCGTGACATCCCCTCCGGGACACCCAGGGAATCGGAACAGAGGGACACTCGACGAAGCGAGTTACAACAGTGTATCATCTCATACAAGCCAACATATATACATCATGGTATAATACAACCAGGTTTTTGAAATACAACCATTGGTGCAGCGGAAATATAAATCTTATTGAAGTTTAACAACCTACGAGTATTGCAGCGGAAACTTAAACTTTGAACACCAAAACACTATTAAACGATCAACGTGATGCACCGAGCCCTTCGTATATCACGGTCCTTCCTCTTCACGACGTCGGGATCCGCTCCCATTGGTGGGAACCACACTTGGGACACTCCACTTCCGGGAACTACGTACAAGCTGTGGAAGTACGACTCGATTCCTGAAAAACATAACGAACAAACCTTGAATATTCTAATACTCAGCAAGACCGACCCGTCAACATGGCACGCTAAGGCCGACGCCTAGTATGCAAAGGCTTTACGGCTGTGGGGTTTACTCCTTTGCGAAAATAGCTTTAAAGGTTGGATCCTTACTTTCAAAGTTTTCGCTCAAGCATTAAGTTCATTAACCTCTAGGTTTGCAGTCTACAGCTATTGCAATCAAGTTTGCAGGAGAAGATAATTCCAAACAACAATCCTTTCATCCATCTTCCTTCATCTTTCACTTGATTAACTACGATGTGACACGGTGAACAAGCGGTACTCATTACTCGCGAGGGACAGCGATTCGAATCGATTTCACCAGCTGGAAAAACCCGTTTACACGGCGTATACGCACCCCAATGGTCGCATACGACAACCTTTCACGCTAATTCCTGGCGGTGGCCGGGTTAGTCTCCCATCCGCCCGAGAACACCGGGGACCCCACGCGATACCCGTCCTCGACGTTATCCGTGAGCGACCATCCATTCTTCTCCCTTTGAGACATGAGGCCTCACCTCATTCTCCAGCCAATTAGGGGATGGGCTACGTCCAACCGCCGTGGCAATTAGGTTACATCGGCTTCCTGGCCCCATAAACACCGGTATGTAAATCGGTACGTTCAAATACTTGCTCAGCGGGGCCAACAACGGTACGGTCCTTGAACGACACGAGACGGGGCTACCACCTTGCAAGACCTCGTCTTTGCCCTTTCTCCTACAGAGCCCGTCCGGTCTCAATTTCATCTTCATCTCCATCTTTAACTTCAACTCGAACGATAACAAACAACTTAAAGCCTCCATGCTTTAAGATCGGACCAGTACCAGCTCGCGAGTGTGCTCGAGCACCACTCGACTTCTACCGTAGCCCCGTGAATTAAGCGTAGCATCTATCGAGACACAACACCAACATGGATAAACAGGTAACATAGGAATTTTACTCATGCATCTAGGGTGTCAATCAATTCCTGTAACCTAATGCACAATCACGACACAATTATCGTGATAAAAGAAAAGACTTTTAAAAACATAGGTGGGATGCACCGAGGCTTGCCTTGATTCGAGTCGGGGTTAGCTTCTCGAGGGCTGGTCGACTTGAAGCTTGCGTCTCCTTTCTCGACCTCGGACGGAACCTCGATCGTGCCAGGACCTAGGTCGACCAACAATACGCCGCGAATCACAACCATGTATGCATGAATGAAGATGATATGATCATGCAAAGGTTTTGTTGATTTTGTTCATCAACTAATAATTATTGATTAATTAGGTTCGAGTAATTAACAATTACCAATTAATGATTTATTATATTTAATAATTAACAATTAATCTCGTTTATTAATTAACAAATACTCATGTTCATTAATTAACAATTAATCATTTCTTTAGTTCATTACTTTGCAATTAGTAATTAACAATTAATCATGATTTTAAACGACAACTATAAATGTTTAACGATATGTGATAACACTTAAGCTATTAATTTGGGATCACATAAAATGACGGTGTTTATGTTTAATTTTGGAAAACTAACTTAACAAAAACTTTCGTCTGCAGTATCTCTAATTTTTAAAGAAATTTATTTTTCAAAAACTAATAATAATTAGCATAAAATAACAAGCTATTTTAATTAAAGAAAAGGACTTAATTAAACTATGAAATTATAATTTCTCAAAATAGGTATTTGAATTCATAAATAAATAGAGAATAATTTTATGAATCTAATGAACTTTGTTTGACATTTTTCCGATTTTTCCTGAATTTTCTACGAATATTTGAAATTTGAACAAATCCTCGGAAATAGATAAATTCGTAAAAGACTTAAAAAGGTAATGAGCCCTATAAGGATGTAGAATAGTTAGATTTTTACTAAGTCTTCTCCCTGGTTCGCACCGCAGGACCCCTGCCCGTCCGCACTTCCTGCCCTCCGCCATCCGACCGCCTCCGGCCGTCCCCGGCGAACTACAACCACTAGAAGCTCCGCCGAGTGTTCGGGACTACACATGGTCTCGAATTCCGACGAGCTGCCCTAGAACCGAGAGATCGAAGCCGTGCTCCCCAACCGGCAAATCCCCGACGTCGGTGGCCGCATCTCCAAAATTCCATCGCTTCGGTGGGTGGCTTCTCTCAACCTCTTTTCCCGGAGGTGCGCAAGACGCCCGCTACCCCCTATCCAACTCAAGTGATCATTCCACCGCGAGTTCGACGGAAATTGGTCGGTCCATCGGAGCTCCGTCCGCCGCCGCCTACACCTTGTAGATGCGCGTGCCTCTCCGGCCGTCTTCAAGGTTAGCCATCCCCGTGCCGTCGTTACTCATCCTCTCTTGATGCTTGTAGCACTTGTTTCCCTAATTTTTTGTGTACCACGACGAGCTATAGACCTTGCCGAAGGTTCACCCAAGCCGCCGCTCGCCGTGGCCCATTTCCGGCCATCCTCCGGTGAGGAGGTCACCGCCCTCGAGTTCGCCATGTTTTCCGAGCCCGAAAAGGATCATCTCGTTGCGGGTGGTCGCCGTTTGGCCAACTCCGGCGAGTCGCCGGCGTCGTCTCCGGCCGCCGCGGCCTCGTCCGTCGCGCCCTTGGCGTCCGGGCCATGCTCGGGCTGTTGGGCCGGAATAGGTGCTGGGCCGCCACATCACCGCTGGGCCCGGCCACTTTTGGTCCATTACCTTCTTAAGTCTTTTACGAATTTATCTATTTCCAGGATTTGTTCAAATTTCAAATATTCGTAGAAAATTCAGGAAAAATCGGAAAAATGTCAAACAAAGTTCATTAGATTCATAAAATTATTCTCTATTTATTTATGAATTCAAATACCTATTTTGAGAAATTATAATTTCATAGTTTAATTAAGTCCTTTTCTTTAATTAAAATAGCTTGTTATTTTATGCTAATTATTATTAGTTTTTGAAAAATAAATTTCTTTAAAAATTAGAGATACTGCAGACGAAAGTTTTTGTTAAGTTAGTTTTCCAAAATTAAACATAAACACCGTCATTTTATGTGATTCTAAATTAATAGCTTAAGTGTTATCACATATCATTAAGCATTTATAATTGTCGTTTAAAAGCATGATTAGTTATTAATGGATGAACCTGGTTAATTATTAAGTAATGAACATGATTAATGTTTAATTATTAATTAATTAATGACCATGATTAAGCAATAATTAACGAGCATGATTAATTGTTAATTGTTAGTTGATAATTACTCGAACAAAATGAATCAAGTAATTGTTGGTTAATGAACATAATTAACAAAACCTTTGCATGATCATATCATCTTCATTCATGCATACATGGTTGTGATTCGCGACGTATTGTTGGTCGACCTAGGGTCCGGTGTGATCGAGGTTCCGTCCGAGGTCGAGGAAGGAGACTGAAGCTTCGAAGTCGACCAAGACATCGAGGAAGTCGACCTCGACTCGAATCAAGGCAAGCCCCGTGCATCCCACCTATGTTTTTTAAAGTCTTTTCTTTTATCATAGTAATTGTGTCGTGATTGTGCATTAGGTTTCAGGAATTGCTTGACACCCTAGATGCATGAGTAGAATTCCTATGTTACCTGTTTATCCATGTTGGTTTTGTGTCTCGATAGAAGCTACGCTTAATTCACGGACTACGGTAGAAGTCGAGTGGTGCTGAGCACACTCGCGAGCTGGTACGGTCCGATCTTAAAGCATGGAGGCTTTAAGTTGTTTGTTATCGTTCAAGTTGAAGTTAAGGATGAAGATGAAAATGAAATGGAGACCGGACGGGCCCCGTAGGAGAAAGGGCAAGACGAGGTCTTGCAAGGTGGTAGCCCCGTCCGTGTCTGGTCAAGGACGATAAAGTTGGCCCCGCTAAGCAAGTAATTGAACGTACCGATTTACATACCGGTGTTTATGGGGCCAGGAAGCCGATATAACCTAATTGCCACGACGGTTGGACGTAGCCCATCCCCTAATTGGTCGGAGAATGAGGTGAGGCCTCATGTCTCAAAGGGAGAGGAATGGATGGTCGCTCACGGATAACGTCGAGGACGGGTATCGCGTGGGGTCCCCAAGTTCTCGGGCGGATGGGAGACTAACCCAGCCACCGCCAGGAATTAGCGTGAAAGGTTGTCGTATGCGACCATTGGGGTGCGTATACGCCGTGTAAACGGGTTTTTCCAGCTGGTGAAATCGATTCGAACCGCTTGTTCACCGTGTCACATCGTAGTTAATCAAGTGAAAGATGAAGGAAGATGGATGAAAGGACTGTTGTTTGGAATTATCTTCTCCCGCAAACTTGATTGCAATAGTCGTAGACTCGCAAACCTAGAGGTTAATGAACTTAATGTCGAGCTAAAACTTTGAAAGTAAGGATCCAACCTTTAAAGCTGTTTTCGCAAAGGAGTAAACCCCACAGCCAGTAAAGCCTTTGCATACTAGGCGTCGGCCTTAGCGTGCCATGTTGACGGGTCGATCTTTGCTGAGTATTAGAATACTCAAGGTTTGTTCGTTATGTTTTTTCAGGAATCGAGTCGTACTTCCACGGCTTGTACGTAGTTCCTGGAAGTGGAGTGTCCCAAGTGTGGTTCCCACCAATGGGAACCGATCCCGACGTCGTGAAGGGAAGGACCGTGATGTACGAAGGGCTCAGTGCATCACGTTGATCGTTTAATAGTGTTTTGGTGTTCAAAGTTCAAGTTTCCGCTGCAATACTCGTAGGTTGTTAAACTTCAATAAGATTTATATTTCCGCTGCACCAATGGTTGTATTTCAAAAACCTGGTTGTATTATACCATGATGTATATATGTTGGCTTGTATGAGATGATACATCGTTGTAACTCGCTTCGTCGAGTGTCCCTCTGTTCCGATTCCCGGGTGTCCCGGAGGGGATGTGTAATGTCCCGCCACTCCGGCCGGGCCCACTTACAACTATAGCTTAATAGGCCCTCAAGATTTCCCCACGGATCAACACTAGTCTTTCTCGCGCACTTTGTCCTCACTCATGCACACCAGGGAAATACTTCCGGTCGGTCACCCATCCCTAAATTGCTCCGGGCCAAGCACGCTTAACCTTAGAGTTCTTTAGAGATGAGCTTCCGGAAAAGAAGTTGCAACTTGTTGATATGAGTATTCTATCAATCATATTAAGCCCTGGGCCAGGATGTTACACACTCACCCCTTAGAAGACCGACGTCCTCGTCGGTCAACCCTGAGCCGAGAACTTCCTCTCTTGGCCACGTCCATGTGTCCACTCGCCGACGCATGTGCCATGTTGTGTGACCACTCCGGGCTCACACCAGCCATGCACACCATGCTCGCACACGTGCAACACATGCGCTCGTGAAACCGCGAGAGTCGGCTCGATACCATCCGTAACGTCCCGCCACTCCGGCCGGACCCACTAACAACTATAGCTTAATAGGCCCTCAAGATTTCCCCACAAATCAACACTAGTCTTTTCTCGCGCACTTTGTCCTCACTCATGCACACCCGGAAATACTTCCTGTCGGTCACCCATCCCTAAATTGCTCCGGGCCAAGCACGCTTAACCTTAGAGTTCTTTAGAGATGAGCTTCGGAAAAGAAGTTGTAACTTGTTGATATGAGTATTCTATCAATCATATTAAGCCCTGGGCCAGGATGTTACACAAGGAAAGTTGCTCGGAATGTTTTGCAAGTACACCCTGGAATTTTGGCATATTTTTCTGCGTCCTATAAATAGAGTTTTAAATTAAGTAAGCTTCGGAGGACTCATTCATAAGCATATCATCTTGTGCATTGTGAAAATATTGAATTTTGTTAGAGAAAATACACATAAAATATCAAACTAGTTAAAGATTAAAGGAAAGGCTTAAAAAGAATTTAAATAAAAGAGAAAATAATGTGTTTAACATTTTCTATTTCTTAAACATGCTAAATAAAGAATTATAAAAGTACTCTAAAATTATTTTGCTTTGTGAAAATATTTGCAAGAAATAAACAAAGCTTCTTTTATTAATTTATCTTGGAATTTTTAATTCGAAAACCATTTGGAATCTTAACCTGGACCTAAAAAGAAAAGTTCTTAAAATGTTTTCATTTCCGTCCCTGTATTTTTCGTAGAATTTTTCGAGTGCTAGAAATGCGATTTTTAATTAAGTCAAAGACGAAGGGGTTTTATGCAAAACGACCGAAGCAACAAAACCAATCTTTTCTTCCTCTCTTTCCCTCCGCACCGCCTCTCCCCGAGCCGCGCTGGCCACTCCCGGCCGCGTGCCATCCCTCTCCCGGCGCCACGCTAGTTTTTCCTTACCGCCTCAACACCCCGGGCATTGGGATAAAGCGGGCCCGAGCAACCCTTCTTTTTCCTCTCTCGGTTTTCCCCACCCGGACACCACCACCCCGCCTCTCCCGGTCTCCCACTCGTCCGGCCGCCTCCGGCCCCTCCCCAACCTAACTACCACCACCCATAGCTTCGCCGGACATCACCGCAACTACTTGTGTCACCAGCTCGCACCCGGCTCGCTTGCGGCCCGAGATCGAGGTCATTTTTCCCCAAGTGGTCGTGAACGTCGGCCGGCCGTGGACTTCAAAATTCCTTCGCACCGGTGAGCGGTTCTACTTGTTGGTTGGTCCCGGACATGTGCCATAGCTCTCTCTATCTCTCTGGTAGCTTAGCGTTGAGTTTCCCTCACCGAGACGCCGAATTTGGTGTGTTTCATCAAGCCCGGCCGCCACCTCCGCGCTTCACCGTTGAGCTCCATCTTCCGGCCATCCCCGAGCCCAACCAACCGCGTGTCGCTCTTTTCCATGGCCCCGTGAGACTCCTGCAGCAAACCGGACGCCATTTCATCAAGCAAGGAGAGCTATACACCTCGCCGGAGTTGCGCATTTTCCGCACCTCGCCGCCGGCGCCTTTTCCGGCCACCTCTACCACTATGGTCCCCACTCCGCGAATCCCCGTGCCGTGTTCAGCTGCCGGAGCCGCTCCACCACCCGCCCTACTCCCTCCGGCGCCCTCCGGCGAGCCGCGCCGCGCTCGGGCCACCACGGCCATGGCCGTGGTGCTCCTGGAGTTGGGCCGCGCGAGCCTCCGGGCCGGGCTAGGCAGTTGGGCCGCTGGGTAGCTAAGGCGCCGGATGGGCCTGGCCTTTTGGCCCAATAGCTCATTCATCCTTTTTCGAATTTATCCATTTCAGATTCTTTTCAAACTTCAAATATTCGTAGAAAATTCAGGAAAAATCAAAAAAATGTCAAACAAAGTTCATTAGACTCCTAAAATTATTCTCTATTTATTTATGAATTCAAATACCTATTTTGAGAAATTATAATTTCATAGTTTAATTAAGTACCTTTCTTTAGTTAATGTGACCTATTATTTTATGCTAATTATAATTTGTTTTTGAAAAATAAATTTCTTTAAAAATTAGAGATACTGTAGACGAAAGTGTTTGTGAAACCTGTTTTCCAAAATTCAACATAAACACCGTCATTTCATGTGATTCTAAATTTATAGCTTAAGTGTTATCTCATATCATTAAGCATTTATAATTGTCGTTTAAAAGCATGATTAGTTATTAATGGATGAACCTGGTTAATTATTAAGTAATGAACATGATTAATGTTTAATTATTAATTAATTAATGACCATGATTAAGCAGATAATTAACGAGCATGATTAATTGTTAATTGTTAGTTGATAATTACTTGAACAAAATGAATTAGTAATTGTTGGTTAATGAACATAATTAACAAAACCTTTGCATGATCATATCATCTTCATTCATGCATACATGGTTGTGATTCGCGACGTATTGTTGGTCGACCTAGGGTCCGGTGTGATCGAGGTTCCGTCCGAGGTCGAGGAAGGAGACGGAAGCTTCGAAGTCGACCAAGCACATCGAGGAAGCTAACCCCGACTCGAATCAAGGCAAGCCCGGTGCATCCCACCTATGTTTTTTAAAGTCTTTTCTTTTATCATAGTAATTGTGTCGTGATTGTGCATTAGGTTTCGGGAATTGCTTGACACCCTAGATGCATGAGTAGAATTCCTATGTTACCTGTTTATCCATGTTGGTTTTGTGTCTCGATAGAAGCTACGCTTAATTCACGGGGCTACGGTAGAAGTCGAGTGGTGCTAAGCACACTCGCGAGCTGGTACGGTCCGATCTTAAAGCATGGAGGCTTTAAGTTGTTTGTTATCGTTCAAGTTGAAGTTAAGGATGAAGATGAAAATGAAATGGAGACCGGACGGGCCCTGTAGGAGAAAGGGCAAGACGAGGTCTTGCAAGGTGGTAGCCCCGTCCGTGTCTGGTCAAGGACCGTACCGTTGTTGGCCCTGCTGAGCAAGTAATTGAACGTACCGATTTACATACTGGTGTTTATTGGGCCGGGAAGCCGATGTAACCTAATTGCCACGACGGTTGGACGTAGCCCATCCCCTAATTGGCTGGAGAATGAGGTGAGGCCTCATGTCTCAAAGGGAGAGGAATGGGTGGTCGCTCACGGATAACGTCGAGGACGGGTATCGCGTGGGGTCCCCGGGTTCTCGGGCGGATGGGAGACTAACCCGGCCACTGCCAGGAATTAGCGTGAAAGGTTGTCGTATGCGACCATTGGGGTGCGTATACGCCGTGTAAACGGGTTTTCCCAGCTGGTGAAATTGATTCGAATCGCTGTCCCTCGCAGTAATGAGTACCGCTTGTTCACCGTGTCACATCGTAGTTAATCAACTGGAAGATGAAGGAAGAGGAATGAAAGGATTGTTGTTTGGAATTTATCTTTTCCTGCAAACTTGATTGCAACTAGATGATAGACTGCAAACCTAGAGGTTAATAAACTTAATGCTGAGCTAAAACTTTGAAAGTAAGGATCCAACCTTTAAAGCTGTTTTCGCAAAGGAGTAAACCCCACAGACCAGAAAGCCTTTGCATACTAGGCGTCGGCCTTAGCGTGCCATGTTGACGGGTCGGTCTTGTCGAGTATTAGAATACTCAAGGTTTGTTCGTTATGTTTTTCAGGATCCGAGTCGTACTCTCATGACTTGTACGGTAGTTCCTGGAAGTGGAGTGTCCCAAGTGTGGTTCCCACCAATGGAAACGGATCCTAACGTCGTGAAGAGGGAGGACCGTGATGTACGAAGGGCTCAGTGCATCACGTTGATCGTCTAATAGTGTGTTGTTGTTCAAAGTACAAGTTTTCGCTGCAAGACTCGTAGGTTGTTAAACTTCATTAATGTATTATGTTTCCGCTGCACCAATGTTTGTATTTTGAAAACCTGGTTGTATTATACCATGATGTATATAATCTGGCTTGTATGAGATGATACACTCGTTGTAACTCGCTTCGTCGAGTGTCCCTCTGTTCCGATTCCTGGGTGTCCCGGAGGGATGTCACAGCTGGTATCGGAGCGGTTCGGAGGCAACGAGTACATCATTACAAGCTCGTTTTCAAAACTTAACCCATTTAGCACATTTAGAGTACGAGAGAGTACGGAGCCCTATAAGGATGTAGAATTGTTAGATTTTTACTAAGTGTTCGATGTTTGGGTTTTGGGAAAGTGCTAACTATTCGTTGTAGTTTTATATACTATAGTACGTATAGTTAGTTTATCGAGCATGCATCATGTCATATTGAGTGCTATAATAAAAAGTCTGGGGTTATACTTAGTTAGTATCGTAGTGTAGAGTTAGTTTCCTATGGACGGTTCTAGAAGAAGTTTATGCGAGTGAAATGGAAGGCAAGCGGAACTCTTCCACCGAGGCAATGGAATGAGTAATTTCAAGATCTTCATCTACAGATGATTAAAGGCGATCGGAGAGAAGGATGATCGGGTGGAGTAATCACTCGGAAGTCGAAGCTACTTGGGAGCAAGAAGAATTTCTCCGATCCAACTACCCCGAGTTCTTTAGCACTATCGTCTGGTTGCTTTCATCGTGAATCTCGGGACGAGATTCCTGTAAGGGGAGGGCTGTAACAACCCTAAATGCTAAGCATGCATTTCATGTCATTCATAAGCATATCATCTTGTGCATTGTGAAAATATTGAATTTTGTTAGAGAAAATACACATAAAATATCAAACTAGTTAAAGATTAAAGGAAAGGCTTAAAAAGAATTTAAATAAAAGAGAAAATAATGTGTTTAACATTTTCTATTTCTTAAACATGCTAAATAAAGAATTATAAAAGTACTCTAAAATTATTTTGCTTTGTGAAAATATTTGCAAGAAATAAACAAAGCTTCTTTTATTAATTTATCTTGGAATTTTTAATTCGAAAACCATTTGGAATCTTAACCTGGACCTAAAAAGAAAAGTTCTTAAAATGTTTTCATTTCCGTCCCTGTATTTTTCGTAGAATTTTTTGAGTGCTAGAAATGCAATTTTTAATTAAGTCAAAGACGAAGGGGTTTTATGCAAAACGACCGAAGCAACAAAACCAATCTTTTCTTCCTCTCTTTCCCTCCGCACCGCCTCTCCCCGAGCCGCGCTGGCCGCTCCTGGCCGCGTGCCATCCCTCTCCCGGCGCCACGCTAGTTTTTCCTTACCGCCTCAACACCCGGGCATTGGGATAAAGCCGGCCCGAGCAACCCTTCTTTTTCCTCTCCGGTTTTCCCCACCCGGACACCACCGCCCCGCCTCTCCCGGTCTCCCACCGTCCGGCCGCCTCCGGCCCCTCCCCAACCTAACTACCACCACCCACGGCTTCGCCGGACATCACCGCAACTACTTGTGTCACCAGCTCGCACCCGGCTCGCTTGCAGCCCGAGATCGAGGTCATTTTTCCCCAAGTGGTCGTGAACGTCGGCCGGCCGTGGACTTCAAAATTCCTTCGCACCGGTGAGCGGTTCTACTTGTTGGTTGGTCCCGGACATGTGCCATAGCTCTCTCTATCTCTCTCGGTAGCTTAGCGTTGAGTTTCCCTCACCGAGACGCCGGAATTTGGTGTGTTTCATCAAGCCCGGCCGCCACCTCCGCGCTTCACCGTTGAGCTCCATCTTCCGGCCATCCCCGAGCTCAACCAGCCGCGTGTCGCTCTTTTCCATGGCCCCGTGAGACTCCTGCAGCAAACCGGACGCCATTTCATCAAGCAAGGAGAGCTATACACCTCGCCGGAGTTGCGCATTTTCCGCACCTCGCCGCCGGCGCCTTTTCCGCCACCTCTACCACTATGGTCCCCACTCCGCGAATCCCCGTGCCGTGTTCGAGCTGCCGAGCCGCTCCACCACCCGCCCTACTCCCTCCGGCGCCCCTCCGGCGAGCCGCCGTCGCGCTCGAGCCACCACGGCCATGGCCGTGGTGCTCCTGGAGTAGGGCCGCGCGAGCCTCCGGGCCGGGCTAGGCAGTTGGGCCGCTGGGTAGCTAAGGCGCCGAGATGGGCCTGGCCTTTTGGCCCAATAGCTCATTCATCCTTTTTCGAATTTATCCATTTCCAGATTCTTTTCAAACTTCAAATATTCGTAGAAAATTCAGGAAAAATCAAAAAAATGTCAAACAAAGTTCATTAGACTCCTAAAATTATTCTCTATTTATTTATGAATTCAAATACCTATTTTGAGAAATTATAATTTCATAGTTTAATTAAGTACCTTTCTTTAGTTAAAGTGACCTATTATTTTATGCTAATTATAATTTGTTTTTGAAAAATAAATTTCTTTAAAAATTAGAGATACTGCAGACAAAAGTGTTTGTGAAACCTGTTTTCCAAAATTCAACATAAACACCGTCATTTCATGTGATTCTAAATTAATAGCTTAAGTGTTATCACATATCATTAAGCATTTATAATTGTCGTTTAAAAGCATGATTAGTTATTAATGGATGAACCTGGTTAATTATTAAGTAATGAACATGATTAATGTTTAATTATTAATTAATTAATGACCATGATTAAGCGAGTAATTAACGAGCATGATTAATTGTTAATTGTTAGTTGATAATTACTGAACAAAATGAATCGAGTAATTGTTGGTTAATGAACATAATTAACAAAACCTTTGCATGATCATATCATCTTCATTCATGCATACATGGTTGTGATTCGCGACGTATTGTTGGTCGACCTAGGGTCCGGTGTGATCGAGGTTCCGTCCGAGGTCGAGGAAGGAGACGAAGCTTCGAAGTCGACCAGACACATCGAGGAAGCTAACCCCGACTCGAATCAAGGCAAGCCCGGTGCATCCCACCTATGTTTTTTAAAGTCTTTTCTTTTATCATAGTAATTGTGTCGTGATTGTGCATTAGGTTTCGGGAATTGCTTGACACCCTAGATGCATGAGTAGAATTCCTATGTTACCTGTTTATCCATGTTGGTTTTGTGTCTCGATAGAAGCTACGCTTAATTCACAGGGCTACGGTAGAAGTCGAGTGGTGCTCGAGCACACTCGCGAGCTGGTACGGTCCGATCTTAAAGCATGGAGGCTTTAAGTTGTTTGTTATCGTTCAAGTTGAAGTTAAGGATGAAGATGAAAATGAAATGGAGACCGGACGGGCCCCGTAGGAGAAAGGGCAAGACGAGGTCTTGCAAGGTGGTAGCCCCGTCCGTGTCGGTCGGGGACCGTACCGTTGTTGGCCCTGCTGAGTAAGTAATTGAACGTACCGATTTACATACCGGTGTTTATGGGGCCAGGAAGCCGATGTAACCTAATTGCCACAGCGGTTGGACGTAGCCCATCCCCTAATTGGCTGGAGAATGAGGTGAGGCCTCATGTCTCAAAGGGAGAGGAATGGGTGGTCGCTCACGGATAACGTCGAGGACGGGTATCGCGTGGAGTCCCCGGGTTCTCGGGCGGATAGGAGACTAACCCGGCCACCGCCAGGAATTAGCGTGAAAGGTTGTCGTATGCGACCATTGGGGTGCGTATACGCCGTGTAAACGGGTTTTCCCAGCTGGTGAAATCGATTCGAATCGCTGTCCCTCGCCGTAATGAGTACCGCTTGGTCACCGTGTCACATCGTAGTTAATCAAGCTGGAAGATGAAGGAAGAGGAATGAAAGGATTGTTGTTTGGAATTTATCTTTTCCTGCAAACTTGAATGCAATAGTGATAGACTGCAAACCTAGAGGTTAATAAACTTAATGCTTGAGCTAAAACTTTGAAAGTAAGGATCCAACCTTTAAAGCTGTTTTTGCAAAGGAGTAAACCCCACGACCAGAAAGCATTTGCATACTAGGCGTCGGCCTTAGTGTGCCATGTTGACGGGTCGATCTTGCTGAGTATTAGAATACTCAAGGTTTGTTTGTTATGTTTTTCGAGATCCGAGTCGTACTCTCATGACTTGTACGGTAGTTCCTAGAAGTGGAGTGTCCCAAGTGTGGTTCCCACCAATGGGAACGGATCCTAACGTCGTGAAGAGGGAGGACCGTGATGTACGAAGGGCTCGGTGCATCACGTTGATCGTCTAATAGTGTGTTGTTGTTCAAAGTACAAGTTTCCGCTGCAAGACTCGTAGGTTGTTAAACTTCATTAATGTATTATGTTTCCGCTGCACCAATGTTTGTATTTCGAAAACCTGGTTGTATTATACCATGATGTATATAATCCGGCTTGTATGAGATGATACACTGTTGTAACTCGCTTCGTCGAGTGTCCCTCTGTTCCGATTCCCGGGTGTCCCGGAGGGGATGTCACAGCTGGTATCGAGCCGAGTTCGGAGGCAACGAGTACATCATTACAAGCTCGTTTTCAAAACTTAACCCATTTAGCACGTTTAGAGTACGAGAGAGTACGGAGCCCTATAAGGATGTAGAATAGTTAGATTTTTACTAAGTGTTCGACGTTTGGGTAGAATATGATCTTGAGTAATTTCAAGATCTTCATCTACGAGATGATTAAAGGCGATTAGAGAGAAGGATGATCAGGTGTAGTTATCAAGGAGACCTATGAGAGCTATGGATTTAAAAGGATAGATTAAAGATGCTAGTACGAGTGTGTACTACAAATAAATCCGGTGTTGGAATGAGAGATAGTGCACCCTTTCTATAGACACCGCTTGTGCGTTGGAGCTTTAACGTATTCTACCGTTGGTATCCTTATAATCTAATTTTGGATCGGTGACACTAATACCAAGTTTATAACAGAATGGAGCCAACTGGAAGAGGAAACTATCCCGAAAGCTCCCAGCAGGATGTTCGAGAGTCGGCATCAACTCCACCTACCTTGGCACAAGCTATTGCCACTATATTGGAGTCTCGTGAAGAGCAACGTGAACTTCTTCAGTAGCTTGTTCGGAATACAGCCCCACGAGGCCGGTGGTCAAGATCAACATGCTCCACCGGTTCACGTTACATATTCGGATTTCCTGGCTACTGGTCCACCAAATTTTTCGGATGAGGGAGATCCTCCGGAAGCGGACCATTGGTTACGTACTATCGAGTCGAAGCTGGAACTCCTACCATGCACGAGTATCGGAAGACTATCTTTGCCGCTCGAGCAACTAGAAGGATTTGTCTGGAGCATGGTGGGCTAATTACAAGGCCATGATTCCCGAAGGTCACCAAGTACTATGGCAGGAATTCACAAAGGCTTTTCGTGAACATCATATTTCGAAGGTATCCCGAACCAAAAGCGTAAGGAGTTTCTAGCGCTGAAGCAAGGCGATATGACCGTACACTCCTATTCGAAGTTGTTCAACCGTCCGGCTCAATATGCTCCTCGAATGTGGACACCGACGCCAAGAAGAAGGAATGCTTCAAGCAAGGACTTACTACCAAGTTGCAATCCCGGCTTGTTTTGGACCGAGGAGTTAGTTTCAATGAGTTGGTAAGTGATGCTATACTCATGGAGGATGCTATTCGGGTTCATCAAGAAGAGAAGGCTAAAAAGAGAGCAGCCAATGAACAAGGAAGTAAGGTGCCCTCCAAGTATCGTCTAGTCCACACGTTTGCAGCGAGATCGGAGGTTCGAGCCTCGGCCATCATATCCCATTTCTTACCGGCCATCTCAGACATCGGCAACGGGTATTTCCCTGTTCAGCGGTCCAACAATCAGACCTATCAAGTATACACCCCTTATCCCAAACTCCACGATCCGTTGACCATCCCTGCTATAACGATGGTTGTCATGGACAATTGGCTCAAGATTGTGTCGCACCAACAAAGCAAAACTTGTCAATATGCCCTCAAAAGAAAGCAGTTGGTCGACAGAAGAATGCACTGAAATATGGTAAGATGAAGACTGGTCGTGTTAACTTCACCACAACCGAAGAGATTCCGAAAGGGTCACAAGTCATGGCTGGGTTGTTCACTATCAACCATCATGATGCCATTATTTTATTTGACTCGGGAGCAACCCACAACTTCATCGATAAAGGATATGTCCAAAGGTATAATCTACCATCATGCAAGATGACTTACCCACATCTCATATCATCGCCTGGAGGTAATATACTTGCAGATCAAAGTACTACGGAGCTACAATTGAAATTGGGTCGTAAGGATTATCCCACCCCCTTTATAATCTTAAATGGGCAAGGATTGGATGCGATTCTTGGAATGAGATGGATGAAGTATCATAAGGCGAGTATTGGATATTGATGCTTTTGCAGTTCACCTGAACTCTCCTCTTCACGGACGAGATTGTTTTCGAGTTGACTTCTTCCGGAACTATTCCTCCAATGATTTATAAGACTACCGGTAAAAGTTTGGAAGACATTCCAATAGTTTGTGAGTACCCCGATGTTTTTCCGGAAGACTTACCGGGTTTACCGCGGATCGAGCGGTAGAGTTTAAGATAGAGCTACAGCTTGGAACAGCACCAATATCAAGAAGGCCGTATCGGATGCCACCAAATGAGTTAGCCGAGTTGAAGGTGCAACTAAAGGATTGTTGTTTGGAATTATACTTTTCCTGCAAACTTGATTGCAATAGTGATAGACTGCAAACCTAGAGGTTAATGAACTTAATGCTTGAGCTAAAACTTTGAAAGTAAGGATCCAACCTTTAAAGCTGTTTTCGCAAAGGAGTAAACCCCACAGCCAGAAAGCCTTTGCATACTAGGCGTCGGCCTTAGCGTGCCATGTTGACGGGTCGGTCTTGCTGAGTATTAGAATACTCAAGGTTTGTTCGTTATGTTTTTCAGGAATCGAGTCGTACTTCCACGGCTTGTACGGTAGTCCTGGAAGTGGAGTGTCCCAAGTGTGGTTCCCACCAATGGGAACGGTTTCCGACGTCATGAAAAGGAAGAACCGTGATGTACGAAAGGGCTCGGTGCATCATGTTGATCGTCTAATAGTGTTTTGTTGTATAAAGTACAAGTTTCTGCTGCAATACTCGTAGGTTGTTAAACTGCAATAAGAGTTATATTTCCGCTGCATCAATGTTTGTATTTCGAAACCTGGTTGTATTATACCATGATGTATATATTCTGGCTTGTATGAGATGATACACTGTTGTAACTCGCTTCGTCGAGTGTCCCTCTGTTTCGATTCCTGGGTGTCCGGAGGGGATGTCACAGCTGGTATCGAGAGCGGTTCGGAGGCAACAGTTCATCATTACAAGCTTGTTTTCAAAACTTAACACGTTTAGTGCGTTTAGAACACGAGAGAGTACGGAGCCCCATAAGGATGTAGAATAGTTAGACTTTTTACTAAGCTGTTCGACGTTTGGGTTTTGGAAAGTGCTAACTATTCGTCATAGTTTTATATACTATAGTACGTCTAATTAGTCTACCGAGCATGCATCATGTCATATTGAGTGCTATAATATGAGGTTTTGGGAATTAGATCAAGTTAGTATCATAGTGTAGAGTTAGTTTCCTATGGACGGTTCCAGCAGGAGTTTATGCAAATAGAACTCTTCCACCGAGGCAATGGAATGAGTAATTTCAAGATCTTCATCTACAGATGATTAAAGGCGATCAGAGAGAAGGATGATCAGGTGTAGTTATCAAGGAGCCCTATGAGAGCTATGGATTTAAAAGGATAGATTAAAGATGCTAGTACGAGTGTGTACTACAAGTAAATCTGGTGTTGGAATGAGAGATAGTGCACCCTTTCTATAGACACCGCTTGTGCGTTGGAGCTTTAACGTATTCTACCGTTGGTATCCTTATAATCTAATTTTGGATCAGTGACACTAATACCAAGTTTATAACAGAATGGAGCCAAGCTGGAAGAGGAAACTATCCCGAAAGCTCCCAGCGGGATGTTCGAGAGTCGGCATCAACTCCACCTACCCTGGCACAAGCTATTGCCACTATATTGGAGTCTCGTGAAGAGCAACGTGAACTTCTTCAGCAGCTTGTTCAGAATACGGCCCCACGAGGCCGGTGGTCAAGATCAACATGCTCCACCGGTTCACGTTACATATTCGGATTTCCTGGCTACTGGTCCACCAAATTTTTCGGATGAGGGAGATCCTCCGAAAGCGGACCATTGGTTACGTACTATCGAGTCGAAGCTGGAACTCCTACCATGCACGAGTATCGGAAGACTATCTTTGCCGCTCGAGCAACTAGAAGGATTTGTCTGGAGCATGGTGGGCTAATTACAAGGCCATGATTCCTGAAGGTCACCAAGTACTATGGCAGGAATTCACAAAGGCTTTTCATGAACATCATATTTCGAAGGTATCCTGAACCAAAAGCGTAAGGAGTTTCTAGCGCTGAAGCAAGGCGATATGACCGTACACTCCTATTCGAAGTTGTTCAACCGTCCGGCTCAATATGCTCCTCGGAATGTGGACACCGACGCCAAGAAGAAGGAATGCTTCAAGCAAGGACTTACTACCAAGTTGCAATCCCGGCTTGTTTTGGACCGAGGAGTTAGTTTCAATGAGTTGGTAAGTGATGCTATACTCATGGAGGATGCTATTCGGGTTCATCAAGAAGAGAAGGCTAAAAAGAGAGCAGCTAATGAACAAGGAAGTAAGGTGCCCTCCAAGTATCGTCTAGTCCACACGTCTGCAGCGAGATCGGAGGTTCGAGCCTCGGCCATCATATCCCATTTCTTACCGGCCATCTCGAGCATCGGCAACGGGTATTTCCCTTTTCAGCGGTCCAACAATCAGACCTATCAAGTATACACCCCTTATCCCAAACTCCACGATCCGTTGACCATCCCTGCTATAACGATGGTTGTCATGGACAATTGGCTCAAGATTGTGTCGCACCAACAAAGCAAAACTTGTCAATACGCCCTCAAAAGAAAGCAGTTGGTCGACGGAAGAATGCATCTGAAATATGGTAAGATGAAGACTGGTCGTGTTAACTTCACCACAGCCGAAGAGATTCCGAAAGGGTCACAAGTCATGGCTGGGTTGTTCACTATCAACCATCATGATGCCATTATTTTATTTGACTCGGGAGCAACCCACAACTTCATCGATAAAGGATATGTCCAAAGGTATAATCTACCATCATGCAAGATGACTTACCCACATCTCATATCATCGCTCTGGAGGTAATATACTTGCAGATCAAAGTACTACTGAGCTACAATTGAAATTGGGTCGTAAGGATTATCCCACCCCCTTTATAATCTTAAATGGGCAAGGATTGGATGCGATTCTTGGAATGAGATGGATGAAGTATCATAAGGCGGTATTGGATATTGATGCTTTTGCAGTTCACCTGAACTCTCCTCTTCACGGACGAGATTGTTTTCGAGTTGACTTCTTCCGGAACTATTCCTCCAATGATTTATAAGGCTACCGGTAAAAGTTTGGAAGACATTCCTATAGTTTGTGAGTACCCCGATGTTTTTCCGGAAGACTTACCGGGTTTACCGCCGGATCGAGCGGTAGAGTTTAAGATAGAGCTACAGACTGGAACAGCACCAATATCAAGAAGGCCGTATCGGATGCCACCAAATGAGTTAGCCGAGTTGAAGGTGCAACTAAAGGATTGTTGTTTGGAATTATACTTTTCCTGCAAACTTGATTGCAATAGTGATAGACTGCAAACCTAGAGGTTAATGAACTTAATGCTTGAGCTAAAACTTTGAAAGTAAGGATCCAACCTTTAAAGCTGTTTTCGCAAAGGAGTAAACCCCACAGCCAGAAAGCCTTTGCATACTAGGCGTCGGCCTTAGCGTGCCATGTTGACGGGTCGGTCTTGCTGAGTATTAGAATACTCAAGGTTTGTTCGTTATGTTTTTCAGGAATCGAGTCGTACTTCCACGGCTTGTACGGTAGTCCTGGAAGTGGAGTGTCCCAAGTGTGGTTCCCACCAATGGGAACGGTTTCCGACGTTGTGAAAAGGGAGAACCGTGATGTACGAAAGGGCTCGGTGCATCACGTTGATCGTCTAATAGTGTTTTGTTGTATAAAGTACAAGTTTCCGCTGCAATACTCGTAGGTTGTTAAACTGCAATAAGAGTTATATTTCCGCTGCATCAATGTTTGTATTTCGAAACCTGGTTGTATTATACCATGATGTATATATTCTGGCTTGTATGAGATGATACATCTGTTGTAACTCGCTTCGTCGAGTGTCCCTCTGTTTCGATTCCTGGGTGTCCCGGAGGGGATGTCACAGCTGGTATCGGAGCGGTTCGGAGGCAACGAGTTCATCATTACAAGTTTGTTTTCAAAACTTAACACGTTTAGTGCGTTTAGAACACGAGAGAGTACGGAGCCCCATAAGGATGTAGAATAGTTAGACTTTTTACTAAGCTGTTCGACGTTTGGGTTTTGGAAAGTGCTAACTATTCGTCATAGTTTTATATACTATAGGACGTCTAATTAGTCTACCGAGCATGCATCATGTCATATTGAGTGCTATAATATGAGGTTTTGGGAATTAGATCAAGTTAGTATCATAGTGTAGAGTTAGTTTCCTATGGACGGTTCCAGCAGGAGTTTATGCAAATAGAACTCTTCCACCGAGGCAATGGAATGAGTAATTTCAAGATCTTCATCTACGGATGATTAAAGGCGATCGAGAGAAGGATGATCAGGTGTAGTTATCAAGGAGACCTATGAGAGCTATGGATTTAAAAGGATAGATTAAAGATGCTAGTACGAGTGTGTACTACAAATAAATCTGGTGTTGGAATGAGAGATAGTGCACCCTTTCTATAGACACCGCTTGTGCGTTGGAGCTTTAACGTATTCTACCGTTGGTATCCTTATAATCTAATTTTGGATCGGTGACACTAATACCAAGTTTATAACAGAATGGAGCCAAGCTGGAAGAGGAAACTATCCTGAAAGCTCCCAGCGAGGATGTTCGAGAGTCGGCATCAACTCCACCTACCCTGGCACAAGCTATTGCCACTATATTGGAGTCTCGTGAAGAGCAACGTGAACTTCTTCAGCAGCTTGTTCAGAATACGGCCCCACGGGCCGGTGGTCAAGATCAACATGCTCCACCGGTTCACGTTACATATTCGGATTTCCGGCTCACTGGTCCACCAAATTTTTTAGATGAGGGAGATCCTCCGGAAGCGGACCATTGGTTACGTACTATCGAGTCGAAGCTGGAACTCCTACCATGCATAGAGTATCGAGAAGACTATCTTTACCGCTCAGCAACTAGAAGGATTTGCTGGAGCATGGTGGGCTAATTACAAGGCCATGATTCCTGAAGGTCACCAAGTACTATGGCAGGAATTCACAAAGGCTTTTCATGAACATCATATTTACGAAGGTATCCTGAACCAAAAGCGTAAGGAGTTTCTAGCGCTGAAGCAAGGCGATATGACCGTACACTCCTATTCGAAGTTGTTCAACCGTCCGGCTCAATATGCTCCTCGGAATGTGGACACCGACGCCAAGAAGAAGGAATGCTTCAAGCAAGGACTTACTACCAAGTTGCAATCCCGGCTTGTTTTGGACCGAGGAGTTAGTTGCAATGAGTTGGTAAGTGATGCTATACTCATGGAGGATGCTATTCGGGTTCATCAAGAAGAGAAGGCTAAAAAGAGAGCAGCTAATGAACAAGGAAGTAAGGTGCCCTCCAAGTATCGTCTAGTCCACACGTCCGCAGCGGATCGGAGGTTCGAGCCTCCGCCATCATATCCCATTTCTTACCGGCCATCTCAGCATCAGCAACGGGTATTTCCCTTTTCAGCGATCCAACAATCAGACCTATCAAGTATACACCCCTTATCCCAAACTCCACGATCCGTTGACCATCCCTGCTATAACGATGGTTGTCATGGACAATTGGCTCAAGATTGTGTCGCACCAACAAAGCAAAACTTGTCAATACGCCCTCAAAAGAAAGCAGTTGGTCGACGGAAGAATGCACTGAAATATGGTAAGATGAAGACTGGTCGTGTTAACTTCACCACAGCCGAAGAGATTCCGAAAGGGTCACAAGTCATGGCTGGGTTGTTCACTATCAACCATCATGATGTCATTATTTTATTTGACTCGGGAGCAACCCACAACTTCATCGATAAAGGATATGTCCAAAGGTATAATCTACCATCATGCAAGATGACTTACCCACATCTCATATCATCGCTTGGAGGTAATATACTTGTAGATCCAAGTACTACGGAGCTACAATTGAAATTGGGTCGTAAGGATTATCCCACCCCTTTATAATCTTAAATGGGCAAGGATTGGATGCGATTCTTGGAATGAGATGGATGAAGTATCATAAGGCAGTATTGGATATTGATGCTTTTGCAGTTCACCTGAACTCTCCTCTTCACGGACGAGATTGTTTTCAGTTGACTTCTTCCGGAACTATTCCTCCAATGATTTATAAGGCTACCGGTAAAAGTTTGGAAGACATTCCTATAGTTTGTGAGTACCCCGATGTTTTTCCGGAAGACTTACCGGGTTTACCGCCGGATCGAGCGGTAGAGTTTAAGATAGAGCTACAGCCTGGAACAGCACCAATATCAAGAAGGCCGTATCGGATGCCACCAAATGAGTTAGCCGAGTTGAAGGTGCAACTAAAGGATTGTTGTTTGGAATTATACTTTTCCTGCAAACTTGATTGCAATAGTGATAGACTGCAAACCTAGAGGTTAATGAACTTAATGCTTGAGCTAAAACTTTGAAAGTAAGGATCCAACCTTTAAAGTTGTTTTCGCAAAGGAGTAAACCCCACAGCCAGAAAGCCTTTGCATACTAGGCGTCGGCCTTAGCGTGCCATGTTGACGGGTCGGTCTTGCTGAGTATTAGAATACTCAAGGTTTGTTCGTTATGTTTTTCAGGAATCGAGTCGTACTTCCACGGCTTGTACGGTAGTCCTGGAAGTGGAGTGTCCCAAGTGTGGTTCCCACCAATGGGAACGGTTTCCGACGTCGTGAAAAGGGAGAACCGTGATGTACGAAAGGGCTCGGTGCATCACGTTGATCGTCTAATAGTGTTTTGTTGTATAAAGTACAAGTTTCCGCTGCAATACTCGTAGGTTGTTAAACTGCAATAAGAGTTATATTTCCGCTGCATCAATGTTTGTATTTCGAAAACCTGGTTGTATTATACCATGATGTATATATTCTGGCTTGTATGAGATGATACACTCGTTGTAACTCGCTTCGTCGAGTGTCCCTCTGTTTCGATTCCTGGGTGTCCCGGAGGGATGTCACACTCTCCTCCTCTAAGCTCTTCTCTACATATCTCCTGATCCTCTCCATGGCTCCTAATCACAATATAATCATTAGGTAGCAATCTATCCTCAAAGACATATAAGAAAGTGCTTAGGAATGAGCTCACCTCTATATTCAATTGTCGTGCTCGAGCTCTTGTGATTGGACCTTGTATGTCCAGTGGTGGAGTGTTGTGTGTATCCAAAGGAGTGATGTCCTCATCATATGTGATATTTAGTTTTTTATCATCCATATTTTAAAAAACAATATCCTGTCTGCGTGGAAAACAACATGGACAACTATGTCTATTTTAAAAAACAATATCCTGTCTGCGTGGAAAACAATATAGGGAGACAACAGGCATAACTATATTGTTCCTTTTTGTTGTTGTTTCTTAACAATGCCTTAACGTTAGCACGGGCAATATACTGGTATTAGCAAATGTGATGATACATATGTAAAAGTGCTATTGCCAACAATTCTAGGTCGAGTAAATATCGTTACAATGTATTTCTAAGTGAAAATGGTAAAAGTTATGCCAACCCCAATAGTACCAAAGAAATATCGGCACACATTGATATTGATGGTGTAAATAGAGCTTCATATAGGTGAGACTACAAAGGCGCGGAGAAATCATGAGAGGAGGAATGGCGCGGGGAAGTGGTGAAAGAGAAATCTTTCCTCGTATGGATATCTGCTGATTACCATTTAAGGCAACCACCAGATTTTACTTTGCGACAATGTCAAGGAGACAACGCCCTCCTCTTTCAACATTGGCGCCCATGAGAGCTGCTCGTGCGGGAAGTGTTGAACCACGAGTGAATTGCGCACATTTCCCATCAGCTAGGTTTTTGAGTGCAACTGATTAGTGCATAGTAACTTAACGAGACAAGGCGACTGGAGGCATCTCGGGTCTACGGTGTTCATCTGTCGGGTGGTGGTGCCCGTGCACATGGCCCTACTCTTCGCCTCTCCAACCAGCTGGTTCGTGTTTCACAACACTACAACATAGTGGTTGGGAGAGATCTACTGTGGCGGGCTGACCCAACCGACACTACGCTTCCAACACTACAAAAACAATATTTTGTAGCGTCGCATGTGAGGACAGCCACCACTATAGGTGTTCACACTTTAGCGGCGAGTGATATTGTCGGCTTCCACTATTAAGGTACTCAATACACTACAATGGAGACACCTATTTACAACAGTCAAAATTGTTGCAATTGGCCTAGAATTGTTGCAAAATGTTATTTTTGCAACGATATAAATCGTGGAGAAAGCTTGAGCTGATTGTTGCAAGAAATGGCGTGGTAATAAACTACTACAACAATTTGATAATTGTGGTAAGAAAATTTGATATTGCAACGATGTTACTATGATTTTACAACAGGTATAATAGTTGCATTTAATATCTATTACCATGATTATAATTTGTTGCGATAGGAATTTCTTACCACAACTAAAAATCCCGGGATAAGATCTTAACGCCACGAGTTGAGGATATGTGGCTATAGGATACTAATGTAATGTTTAATGAATTGATGCAATAGTATGCTAGCGCAACACTTAGCTAATTGTGGCGATTGAATTCTAATGCAACATTTTATGAATCGTGGGCCGTCTTCTCTATCTTTATCTCTTATCCTCCATAATGCCTTCATTTATGCCAATTTAACCTATATCTGCAATACAGCTTCAAGACCACACATATACAGATATATAGCTATTTTCATAGGTAAATGACCTATATTAGTATCAATTATACTCTAATTGGAGCAATATTTACATATAAAACAAACACCTACGAAGTGCCAACACACGGCGAGCGGAGGGTGGCGAGTAAAGGGGCGGGGCAACGGGACAGCTGCGGTGCACGACTAGCGGAGGGGCCCAGCCACTAGGGATGGCGGGGCCTAGTGTAGCGTGCTGCGAGGAGAGCAACAAGGACACGAGAGATGATAGGCCGTGGTGCAATGCACGGCTAGCGGATGAGGACGGGGCCTCGCATGGAGAAAGGTGGTGATCATGCATCCGGATCTAAGTCCCCCTTTGCTTGCCCTCTAGATTATGGAATCTTGATTTTATAATCCAAAAGTTCAAACAAAGGGCTGGATTTTGATTCTGGATTTTATAATCTGAGCATCCGGATTCCATAATCCGGCAATCCGGCAAGACCCAGATTTTGCCGGATTATGGCACAAGTATTTACTGCTTTGCCATCGTGGTCCACTGTAAGTGACTGTAGTTGGATTGCGGAATCCGGACAAACAAACATCCCTCAGATTATAAGACTCAAATTCTACAATCTACAATCCATAATCTAAAATCTACCATCTAAAGATGAAACAAAGGGGGCCTAAGGATGAGTGTGGGGAATTAAAGGGAGTGGCAGCCTGCCGCGTGCTCATGGCCTGGGGAGGAGAAGAGGGTGTGGCCGGGGGTGGACAAGATGCCTTGCCCGACGGTGGCCTTGTGGAGGCGACGTGGACGAGGCAAATTTTAGGGCGCATGGGACAGGGATTGGGAAGAGGAAAATGAGCTGGGACAGTGCTTTTATGTGACACCTCACGTTGATCCCACATATCCGCACATGCATATATGTGGGTATGTGGATATGCATGTACGAGCAGAGCCTTTTTTTGGCCCGTTAGGAACTACCCATTGGGCATGACTCATCACACGCATCCATTCCCACCGGCAGAGATGTGTACCCACATGTGAGCCCAAAGGGTTTTTGCCCGCGGGTGCGCCGGCAAATCACGCCTGTTTTGTTCTTTAGGTCCGACAGGAGGGGAGCTCACACAAACAGTGACGGTTCAAAAATTTGGGCAAATTATGAAAAACTAGGGAGGGAGGGGGGGGGTGGGGTGGGGTAGGTTTTGATTTCAATTTTTTGCTGGACTTTGTTCTCTATGGTAAGAGAAACTCATCCCATGTATTTTTTTTACCATTTTGAAATCAAAGAGAATTTTGGGTTTTAAATTTTCTTTATTTTTATTCTGATTTGTCGAAACTCGCTTGATTTGCTGGGTTGTAGTGGGTTTGAATTGTATTTTATGGAATCATACATCATATATTTGTAATCATGTATTACAAGCCTTTTTAATGTCAAACAATTCTAGATCTAGTTTGATGATGAGGGACCTAATCTAGGGTTAGAATATATTATTATTATTAGAAATTTTTATGTGAATAATTTGTAGATAATTTGTTGATTATTTTATATTTATATTTCATAACACTTTTTTTTGTGCAATATATATTTCCCTTTATATTCTCTTTCAATATTTTTCATCATGGTAACGTATTTATTAATTAATCAATAATTATTGCTTTTTGTGTAATGCTTGTTTATATAGACAAATCATGGATTTACAAAGCATCAAGAGTGGGTAAATATTTCTGAGATCAAGTCGTTTCTTCCTTAGAGAGGTCATCTATCCTCGAGGTAACAAAAAACCATGATAGTGAGGTAACAAAAAACATCGAGATCTTTTTGAGTGGTGTGGCTCGAAATACCCGTATGAGCCCGAGAATGTTGAATGATGATAAGTATAGTGGATCTGTGAATATTTTGTGAACATGTAAATATTTTTGTGGATTTGAGAATGTTATTGTGATGAGCCTGGTTTGGCGAACTTGCGAATATTGATGTGATGTAAATCTGGTATGATGGGATATAATTCTAGTATATTGATGTAAATATGGTATAGTATAATATTTATTAATTTTGCAAAAAATTACATAGAAGTAGTTGACTTTGTCAACCTAGCTATTGATCAGCTCAACAGAGGCAGCTAGAGTCTCCAGCCGCTCCTGTTGTTATAACTATAGGGGCAGATGACATTGAGAGTCGCCACTGATCTCCTCCCCAGGCCACGAGCACGCGGCAGGCTGCCACTCCCTTTAATTCCCCACACTCATCCTTGGGCCCCCTTTGTTTCATCTTTAGATGGTAGATTTTAGATTATGGATTGTAGATTGTAGAATCCGAGTCTTATAATCTGAGGGATGTTTGTTTGTCTGGATTCCGCAATCCAACTACAGTCACTTACGAGTGGACCACGATGGCAAAGCAGTAAATACTTGTGCCATAATCCGGCAAAATCTGGGTCTTGCCGGATTGCCGGATTATGGAATCTGGATGCTCATATTATAGAATCCAGAATCAAAATCCAGCCCTTTGTTTGAACTTTTGGATTATAAAATCCAGATTCCATAATCTAGAGGGCAAGCAAAGGGGGACTTAGATCCGGATGCATGATCACCATCTTTCTCCATGCGAGGCCCCGTCCTCATCCGTTGGCCGTGCATTGCACCACGGCCTATCATCCCTCGCGGCTGGGCCTCTCCGCTAGTCGTGCACCACAGCTGTCCCCGTTGCCCCGCCCCTTTACTCGCCACCCTCCGCTTGCCGTGTGTTAGCACTTCCTAGGTGTTTGTTTTATATGTAAATATTGCTCCAATTAGAGTATAATTGATAGTAATACAGGTCATTTACCTATGAAAATAGCTATATATTTGTATATGCGTGGTTTTGAAGCTTTATTGCAGATATAGGTTAAATTGGCATAAATGAAGGCATTATGGAGGATAAGAGATAAAGATGGAGAAGACGGCCCATTGCGCCGATTGGCTCGGACGTGTGCTGATCAGCACAAGAGAGAATTGGCCCATAAGGGCAGCCTAAGGTCCATTCCACCACTATAGTGGCTAATTGCGCAAGGTGCTTGAAGATATTTATCCGGAAGAGATTAAGGAAACTTTAAGACTCAAACATGCAATGCAGGACATTATCTCAAAGATCATGACATAGAAGGCTCACATGGAAGCCATGGAAGACAACAAAACCGACTTGAAGAGGAAATCGAAGAAGACAAAGTTTGCGTCGATCGACGCGCCCATTGTGTCGATCGGCGTATTACGGGATTTGCTAGAATCCTACTCCTCTACGTACTTAGTCTTTATAAATACTTGTAAAACCCTAGAATGACGGGAGGCAACAAAGATGGACACCGAGATCCGTGAGTTAGAGCCACCGGGCTTTGCCCCGTCAAAATAGATCTCTAGTTGAGTTTCAAGAACCATTGGTGGTTAGAGTTGATCCATCAAGGTAGGCCTTCCGAGATGGTGATGCATCTTACACTATGTATCTCAAGGATGATTGAATATGTTGATGATAGTTTTCGTGATTTGTTGATCTTGATTCTATAATCATGCATATGATTGTTCCAATTTCTTAGTTCTAGGCTAAGTATTCATATGCTATCTTGATCGCTGTGATTAGGCTAGTACTCGGATCTTGTATTTATTATGGTTACTTGATGATGCTATCGGTGTGGATCGGTAGTCACGGTGCTAAGCTTGCGCAACACATAGTAAATTAGGGTAAGACGCTCGCGCGATTAACAGATTGTCATCGGCAGCGGGAGGCCTCTCTCGAAAAGGCAGGATATTCTTACCCGTCTAAGGTTTACAATTGATCTATGTAATTTATCCATTATGATGCTATCTAATTAGACTTCCTAGTTACGATCTCAACTATTAGATATCTAGTTACTCACATGATGCTATCCTATATCCTTCCGGATAGATATCTTCAAGTATCTTGTACAATTAACCTTCCATATTGATGGAATAGACCTTGTGCTGCCCTTGATGGGCCAAATCATCTCCGCGCTGATCAACGAGAGGTGGGCACCGATCGTCGTAGTGGGCCTTTTGCGCCATGTCTGTCCCTTGTCCTCCATATAGCCTTCGTTTATGCAAATTTGACCTATATACTGGAATAAAGCTCCAAAACCACACATATACAAATATATATCTATTTTCATAGGTAAATGGTCTATATTAGTGTCAATTATTGTAACAACCCAAATTTCGGCCAATTTAAAATACACCTAATAAATCATTTTATTTTATTCAAAAAAAATATTTTGCAAATAAATAGGAAATTTAAAATATAATTTAGACATATAGCAAAACTACACCTAGAATTTTAAATAAAATACTACCGCTTGAAAACATGCTTGATTTTCTTCTTTTTCCGAATAGCTCTTGCTTCCCTTTATTTAAATTGATTTATTTAGATTTTATTGAATTTTGTTGGATTTAACTTGAGTTTAATGGAGATAAGAGGAAATTGAATCTCCCTTTCTCGGCCCACAATCCCTCCAAGTCCTGGCCCAGTCCAACACCAATCCCCGAGGTGCCATGAGCCCGACGCGCGACGCACGAGCACGTGTCCGCTCCCCCACCACCCGTCCTCCACTCCCGCTATAGCCGCCGCCTCCGCGTCCCGCACGCTCAATTTCAAGCCCACCCGTGCCTCGGAGCCGCACCTCCATTGGCTTGTTCCCTTCCCCTTTATCCTCTCGCACGGCGTGCCGCACTCTAGCTCCACCACACCATGCCCCCCCCTCTCGGTTCCGCGTCCGGTCAAGCGCTTCCGCCACCACCCCCTCCCCGCAATCTCCGCTGTCGCTGCCTTGGCCGCCACACCATGGCCGTGGCCACGCACCGCCTCCTCTCCACTATTGAAGGACCTCCCCTCCCTTACCTACGAGCCGGCGCCCCCGGCAGAGCTCGCGAGAAAGTGCCACACCGCCCCTCTCCCTCGTTCCCCCTCCTCTCGCCTCGCCGCCGGTAGCCACCCGAGCTTCCTCTTCCTGTTCCGCCGCCGCAC
The DNA here is from genome assembly GCA_031894775.1 of Chloris gayana. Taxonomy (NCBI): domain Eukaryota; kingdom Viridiplantae; phylum Streptophyta; class Magnoliopsida; order Poales; family Poaceae; genus Chloris; species Chloris gayana. The sequence continues at coordinate 59,920 of JAUNZO010003656.1, forward strand.
CGCCTCGACCCGCCTCGCCCAAACCTAGCTACCGCTCGAGCTCGCCACTCATCTGTGCATCGCCTCCACCCCGTCCCCTCTCGGTTATGCCGTCACGCAGCGCCTACCACCGACCACCGTCGCCGCACCCATCATCGGCAAGACGACTCATCCTCGCCTCTCACCGCCGGCCACCGCCATCCCCTCTCCTAGCTCCGCCCCGACCCACCGGCCGTTGGAATGCCCACTACCCTCGCTCCAGCCATCCCTAGCCGCCGGAATCGGCGATTCTCGTTGGCCCCGGCCGCGCCGCCCCTCCGGTCCACGGTGGACACATGGACCCAGCCCAACCGATTTTCCCAATACGAAAATAATTCCTAAGTCCATAAAACCCTCAAATTTACATTTTTAGCCCAAATTAGTAAAGAGCCCCAGAAATTTACAAATAGGTCCCTGTCCCGACCAAAAATGCATTTTTGCATTTTAGCCCCTCCACTTTCTAGAAATGAAAGAAATACGCTTCCTTTATATAGAAGCCATGTCCATTTTACCAAAACACCCCTAGAACTTTCGACAACCATAACTTTTCAACCGTAGCGTCTGTTTGAGGCGATTTAGACGCGTTAGAATCGTTGTAACAAACCCTAGCCCCCACAGACCTTCCCCTCCACTCCATTTTATTTGGTTTTTCCTTTTTATTTTTTATCTTTGTTATTTTATGTGACGATAGCTCACGTATAGTAACGCCGTCTCGTAGACGAGGAGAACCAGGAGCGGGAGCCCGAGGACCGGATTACGAGAAAGACTTCGAGGACGCATTAGGAGGCAAGCTCTATCAATTCCTTGATCATATGTGATCCTATTCTTCTTCTTATCTCGCACCTATTTAGAAAGCTATTCTTATATGCATGATTCCTTGCAATTATTTTACTAGAGCCCACATGTTGTATGTTAATGTTCAAATCACAATAGATATGAACATTAAACCCTTGATTGGCCATTAGACCACTAGATCAGCCTAGATATTATTATTAACTTAGTTAATGGTAACGTTGTAGCATTGTTTAGGAATTGTTACTATTGCCATCATACACCTTGTTTGCGAAAATGTGTAAATGAGTTTAGTGGTGTGTGTTGATGGGTGGGTGTTAGACCAACTATGTTAATGTGAAGTTGGGTAGGAAATTACTGGTCGTGGGTGAAAATCTTAGTACTGGTGTAGAGTACTTGATGTTTAGGTGATGTACATTTTCTATGGACGAGTGTTTGCCCTGCCATACATGGAACAGTTCTTTATAGGAACGATCGTACACCAAACCTTGGGTCACGCAGCAAGAAGTTCCATCATGTGTAGTGGTTACGAGAGGTCCGGGGATCACTTTTTGGTGAAGTCCTGTACTTGGCACATTATGGTGGACAATATGCCATAGTGTCATATCCATCGGATCCCCGGGCATTCGTGGTGGACCTGTGGACGTGCGTGCCTAGTTGTGATGGCAGCATTATGTGTTCCGTATCTAAGAACATATAGCTTCGGGTAAAGTGTACCAACCTCTACGAGTGTATAAAACTATCTCGATGTTCGTTGTCACGGTATATTGACACGCTAAAACTTGAGCTCTCATGGATTAGCCACAAATACTAAACCCTTGATGTGTGAGTGGGCGTCCTTGTGCCCATGTTTTTCCAATTCAAATTAATTTGATTAAATCCCGATTAGTCGACAGAATTGCAAATAGGCCCCTTTGTTTGCAAAAAATAACGGTTAGACTTCGTTTTAATTCTCTTTTAATCCCCATATTTTGCAATAAGCCTTTTTATTTAATCTAAAATTATATTTATGCCCCTTAACTTTTTTTATTAATTGTTTTAGTCATTAACCTTTTTACATAAACAACCCCAGACCTTAATTTGAATAAATTATGTTTTAGCCCTTTTTAGCATAAAACCATTAGTTCTTGCACTTTTACAACAATAACCCTATGTTTTTATGAAAATATAGTTTACTCCTCAACCTTTTACACTTTAAACCCTAAACTTTTTCATATTTACAAATAAGTCCCGACCTTGCTGTTTTTACATTTAGCCCCTTAAACTTTAAACCCTCGTAACTTTTCGCTCGTTGCTCTACTTTAGGTGGTTGTTGCGCTCACGGAATCGTAGCGAAACGTAGTTTGTTGTAGTAGTGTGTTTACAATATTTCGATATGGTTTATTGTTTTGTTTCTTAGTTTATTTGTATGATCGCTTGCATGATTGTTCGACGCGTCGTATTTAAAACATGATTAAATCAAGGATCTCGAAGAGCGAGAAGTTGAAGACTTTATCAGCAGCAAATAGGAAAGAGGCAAGTATCCTTGATGCATTTTTTACCGACTTCTATTCTATCTCGCACATGTTTTCATTACATGTAATATGAATCCTATGTGTCATATCCGTCCATACTATTTTTTTCCTGGTCGCCTTGGTTTTGGTTAGTAATAGTTTGGGTATGTCATTGCTTAGCTTAATGTAACTTGGGTTCAAGCAACAACTTAATTCTAAAACTTGACTAATTGTTGAACCTTAACCGATCATGAATTGGTATTTCTTTTAGCAACATGGAACTTAGGTGATCCAAGCAGGAGGAGGAGGATGATGGTGTCGGTATGCACGGGTTCTTGTAGAGAACCGATGGATGTGGTTAGTACCGCTTGTGATCATAAGGATCGGTTCTTGGAGCGGCAGCCCGGGCTTTAAAACACAAAGCACGGGGCTGATATGGGTAGGCTTGGCCTAGTAGTTAGGCGGTCTCCCAATCTCGTATGAAGATGTATGGGGTCGCGGGGATGGACAGGTACGAGAGCGTATTCTTATGACCCGCAAGGCAGAATAGGGGGCTTATAGGTAGACAGGGTACTTAAAGATAGTCCCCTATCGGTGAAACCTTAGTGGGCACGCATACATACTGGGAGACCCTATCGAAAAAGCCTTGTGGTGATCTTCTCGCCTTCACACCTACGTAAGTGTGGTGGCAACAGGGAGACTTTAGTGACCAACGGGTGATCGAATCACCGACCCGTGGGTAAAGTTGTGCAAGGTCTGCAGAGTGTAAAACTGTTATAACGAGTCGTGGTCATGGTCAAAAGCTGCATGGATCCTCACTTTATTAGGGGGCATGGATGGGTGGTTCGATTGGAGATGGTTGATCGGATGGTGGATTGCACAAGTAATGTTGGATCCGGGAATGAACCTCACACATAGTAAATAGGTTGCTTCAAATTAATGAACATAGACATAGGTGCTTTCTATAAAGCTAAACCTCGTGTTAAGCCTTTCTTGACTTAGCCAAACATGTCATACTTTTTCCCACTTGTTGAGTACGTAATGTACTCAAACGTTGTTGCTTTCTTGACTTACTCAAACATGTCTATAACACCCCAAATTTTGGCTAATTTAAAATACACCAAATAAAACAATTTATTTTATTTAGGAAAAATATTTTTCAAATAAATAGGAAATTTAAAATCTAATTTAGACATATAGCAAAAACTACACCTAGAATTTTAAATAAAATACTAACGCTTGAAAACATGGTTGATTTTCTTCTTTATTTGAATTGCTCTTGTTTCTCGTTGTTTAAATTGATTTATTCAGATTTTATTGAATTTTTTTGGATTTTAATTGAATTTAATGGAGTAAGAGGAAAAAAGAAACAGGAAATGAAATGAAACCCACCTCGGGATGCCCTACCCTAATCTCCCTTCCCCGGGCCACCTTCCCTCCAAGTCCAGGCCCAGCCCACCACCAACCCCCCCCCTCCCTTTCTTCCCGTCGCGTCGCGACATGACGCGTGTCGCACACACGTGCGTCGCCCGCCCCGCCTCACGTCCCCCACTCACACTCCAGCCGTCGCCTCCAGGGGCATTCATGGACTTGGGGAAGTGCCTAGTTGCGGTGGCGGTGTTATGTGTTCCGTAGCTAAGAACATATAGCTTGTGGGTAAACAGTACCAACCTCTCGCAGAGTGTATAAAACTATCCGGATGTCCGTTGTCACAGTATTTTGACACGCCAAACGTTGAGCTCACATTGATTATCAAACAATACTAACCCTAGATGTGTGAGTGGGCGTCCTTGTGCCCTCGTTTTGGAAATGGTGTTGCCATTGGTTGCTGGAGCGAGTTATGACCTTCGGTCGGAAGGCGCAACTAAAAGTTTGGGAACTGTTGGAATCGATGAATATCTCCCTCGGGTCCAACCATCTAAAATTACAAAACTGTTTTCCTCTTACAAAAACCCCTTTGATTTTATAGTGAGCCCCTGCATTCCCTCTTTCCACAAACCCTTACCCTTACTTTGACCATAATCTCAAATGCATATTTATATACCCTTTGCTAGTGATAGAGCTTGTTGAGTACCTTATGTACTCACCGGTTTCTTAATCATTCAGATGAAGATAGGGTGTATTATGGAGACGATGAGTAGGTCACGTCCTTCGCTCGAAGTTCCTTGTGGAGTTTATGAAGCTTTCAAGTGTGTTGTTATTTATTTGAGGCTGGCCTACCCACCTCTTTGATTGTAATCCAGGCCATGTATCCCCTAGCTATTTCCCTTTTAGGAATTAATAAAGGTTGTTGTATCGGATTTATATCACCCATGTGTGTACCAACTACTTGTTCCAGGGATTGGTATGTATACACAGTGTATTCCACCGAGTGGGGCGTCATAATTATACTCTAATTGGGGTAATATTCACAAATAAAATGGGCACCTAGGCAGTGCCAACATGCCTCTACCAACCAAAGCAGGAAGTGATTTTCCAGTTATGCAGTATGCTGACGATACACTACTAGTGATGCAAGCATGTCCAAGACAACTGGTGGCTCTAAGGGCACTATTGCACACATTTGCAGATTCAACAGGATTAAAAGTTAATTACAACAAGTCCATCATGGTTCCTATTAATGTTTTAGAGGAAAGAATGCAAATTCTAGCTAGAATGCTTAATTGCCAAATGGAGCATATGCCTTTTACATATTTAGGATTGCCATGATTTGCTTATTTCTTACCAATGGCTCGGAGAGTGGAAAGGAGGCTTGTACGGTGTGCTCAATTTCTGACACAGGCTGGCAAACTGGAAATGGTAAAAACAATGTTGTCATCTCTTCCAACCTTCTATATCTGCACTTTGAAAATACCAAATACCATCATCAAGCAAGTTGATCAATATAGAAGATATGGGCTTTGGAGAGGATCTTCCATCAATGCTAACAAACCACCATTAGCAATCTGAAGGGGGACTGGGAGTGATAAAATTAAAGGTGCACAATAATTCTTTGTTGCTTAAGCAGCTAAAGAAATTCATGAATAAGGAAGACATGCCATGGGTGCATCTATTGTGGAACAACTATTATCAAAATCACATAATGCTAGGAGCGAAAAAGGGATCCTTTTGGTGGAGAGACAATATTAAAGTGATGGATCTATATAAAGGAATATCATCAATAGGGGATGGTTCAACCATAAGTTTTTGGAATGACTCTTTCCATGGTAGCCCACTCAGTTTACAATTCCTTGAACTCCTCTTTTTGCCAGGTCCAATAGCATACAGCTGTCACAAGTGAAGGAACAAGAGCACTTTGCATATTTGTTTCACCAACCTTTGAGTGTTGAGGCATACAACCAATGCGAAATTCTTCTGGATCTGGTGCAAAATCTGCAACTCTTAGATAGCAAAGATGTATGGAAGCACATGGGCCAAAGTCACAAGTTCTCATCCTCCACTATGTATAAACATCTGATTGGGCATATGCCAAGTCACCCCTCCTTCAGGTGGCTTTGGAGATCTTCATGCCAACTGAAATCTAAAGTGTTCCTCTGGCTTCTCTTGCAAAACAGGTTAAACACAAGAGCTATGAGGAGAAGGAGGAAAATGGTACTGGAGTCCAATGCTTTTGATTTGTGTATTCTCTAGAGGAATGAAACAATTAAAAATCTATTCACAAGATGTAACTTTGCAACAGCATGTTGGCAATTCATCGGCATTTACATCCCGACAAGGTTACAAGCTCAACAAACCGTGAAATGGATCAAGTCAAAGCTTAAGGTGCCATTCTTCATGGAAATAATCATCCCGATATGCTGAAGTATATGGAAAGAAAGAAATAATTGGATTTTCAACGATGTTGACACATCAATAGAAAACTGCAATCGGAAGTTCTTCATAGAAATGGCAATGGTTGTGCACAGAGCCAAAGCGAAGCATGTTTACGATCTCAAAGCATGGACTCAAGAGAAATCATAGATAGTTTTTGTATTCCTTTTCCTCTTTTCTTTTCTTTCTTTCTACTTTTTACTTTTTACTTTCTGCCTTTGGATATTAATAAAGCACTGTAGAGGCACGAGCCCTTCCAGTTTCCTTAAAAAAGAAATAAATGAACAAAGAACGCAGCTATATATACATCCGACTGTGTGACTTGAGAACTGACATTATTATCACAACCATGTTATGCCGCCACTCTTTCGGTTACTTTTAAGAATTAGCAACAACAAAATAAATTTCACTGTTGATTTTATCACGTGCAGAAAGTTATATATAGGTAACTTGTCAGGGCATTTAAAAAATGC
>JAUNZO010003658.1:0-173817 GCA_031894775.1 Chloris gayana
TGCAAGCCATGACAGATTCCCTTGATTATTTGATATCGTTTTCTCCACTCGATATCATGAGATGCATCTGTAGATATTTATGGAATGTCATCAGTTTTGCGCATTGCTGTGAAGTTAACATCAAATGCAGAGAGTATAGTGAAGGCGCTCACAGCACGATGGTAAGTCCACTGGCTGGGACAGTGCCCACCCGTGTCTGACCCCGTGTATGGCACCTATTTGCATCTTTAGGCGTCTCCTTCGGGGTATTTTTTTAAAATAATGTATATAGTATACCAATGGTAGAGCATATGGATCCTTACCCTCTATAAGTTTGTGCAGACTCCCTTTCGGAAGATACTCAAAGCATAGTAACCTATTCCGTACATCTGCCATGACAAACTTTCCCCCAAAATCACACAATTTCCCCTGCGTATCAGCACAATATCCAAGAAATCGTACAATGTTTTTGTTCTTCACCCTCATTAGACAACCAACCTCTTCGTTGTATTTTTTCCTCTTTCATATCAGGCTTCTCGTGCAGTTTCTTCACAGCAACTACCTTCCCATTTCCTAGCAGTCCCTGCAGTCCGATGTACATCTTTGAGTTCAAAGCAGAATACATTTTTTCTGAACCAAATTAGAACGCTAGTTGCAAACTAAATATAGCTTAGCCAGTTAGGTTCAGAGACTAATCATTGTGCGCACAAGCACATTTGTGTACGTTTAGTGCTTCGTAAAAACAAAAGATGGTAAGATGACCAGTAAGTTATACCTTGTAAACCGTTGCAAATCCACCATTGCCAATTTTGAGATGTTCTGAGAAATTATTTGTGATTGACTCTAGAAGAGATAATTTCAAATGAATCGGCTCTGCATTCTCATCATCTATCATGCGCTCCAAGTGATTGCGCATAATACTTTCATAATCCATTTGCAATGAAATATATCTATCCCCAGCAAATAAAATCTTGAGTTAGTTGTTGAGAGGTCTGGATTTTTGGAGAAATCTGAAAAATGATAGTATTCACCACTGAAATAATTTGTTTATCTGGTATTTGCTGACAACATCGGAAGCAGCGAGGCAACAAATATATAAGAACTGGGAAGAAATGACAGTCCAATACTCTAATTAACCCCAACACTTATTGAGGTACGTCTAGTTTCATTGCCTCAGCCACCTTATCTATGGAAAAAATTTACTTCACAAATATGGATGCGGTATCATTCAGTCTTCGGTTTGCCAGAACTTTTTTCACGCATTATTGTACACAAGAATTCTAGAAAGTGCAACAAAGTATGAACATTTTCATTTAACCTGAATTATTAAACAATTTTATTGCTCCTTTTCTGTTTCCTCAAATTTTAATGTTATACAGATTGGGCAACCCAATTGCTTGTTTCTCTAATAGACACCTTTTCCGATTCTAATTTATAATGGGCTGGTATCCTGCTTCAAAATCGCTGTGACAAGTCCCAAATACGAGGGTACAAAGAAATGGAAAGATGCATGGCTTATTTGAAACTCAAGAATGAAAAAAGAAATATTCTACACGTAGTTTTTCTGTACCGTGGTATGTAATCTTATGTAACATCAGAAATAGGCCCCCACTGACCTTTCAACCGTGAACATTGTCAAATAGACGCCTGAGGCAGGTAGTGGCTCGCCATCTAACAACCAAATAACAAACAAGTTAGTCCAATCCAGTTCACCACCACCACCGGTATATATCTTGACAACACACACACACACACACACCATGAACGCCACACCTTTAACCGTAATCATCACAACCAATTCATTTAGCTGAGTGGACGCAGAAGAGACAATGGAGGAAATGAATGAAATCATGTAAAGAAAACGTTTTTTTTCAAACTAAGAAAAAGGAGATAACCTTTGCTCCTTTACAGATTAGTTGGCGATAAAGTCACCTTCTTATCATCAACATCTAAGTATCTATTAGTTAGTACATTTAATTGTGGAGCGTTAGATTATTAAAGTCAATAGAAAGCCCATGTTATCCTCAAACACTATGAAAGACCTCACAAAATAAATAGACGTGGAGGCTTCCGCCACGTTACTTTATTTTTTATCCTCAGGCCGCACCTCGAGTTTGTTTTAGCCTGGCAAATTTTGGTAATATCCCCCGGCACAGTCATTCCGCTGATGAGCTCCACTCTCAACTTCGAGTAGCAACGTGAATTGTAGGATGTGTGCCATGACGATGGCACTGCGAGCTTGAGCGACCAGCGGAGATGGATTCAAATAAGCAAGGGCAAGAGTAGTGTTGCCCTCTTGTCGTTGTCTGTTGTGTCCATTCTTCTCAGCCGCGGCAGCACGGAAGATAGTACAGGGCGGGACGCTTGGTGGCTATGCTGTTATGATGACTATGACACATTATTCATCAAATCATCAGGCTACGATGGACGCTACCAAGGCATCGGATTAGCCCACCAACAGTGTTCGGTTTACCTGGATCCTACAATCTACGGGCAGAGGAAAATAGCTGCGAGTGGATAGTTTGTCAAGTGCGGGCAGAGGAGAAAGCTAACTATCAGGAAACTGGTGGTGATTAGTAGTATTGATTTTTAGCCGATAAACTAAATTGGAAATACTAAAAACAAACTATATTAGATATGTAAATAAATCCCAGCTGAGGTTAAGGAATACCTGTGCTCTTGCAATCCGAAAATGATACAGCACTAGAAAGCATGTAAGCTTCAAATCAAAGTTCAGTAGATGTGTAACGACGCACCTGTTTGCAATGGGACGAAATGGAGAGGAAGGCATGAATTGGAACTGCATACAATAATTATATGCTACAAGACTAATTAAACTAAATCTGAAGTCTTCGCATCTACTGAATTTTTATGGATCTCGAAGCAGCTTTGGCAAAGTCCACGCATGTGGCCGCACCTAACGCACTTCGCTTCGACAGCTCCATCAACATATTTTGCGCACTTATTGTGGGTGCAGATTAAGCAGCCCGAAATGTGCCGGAATCCAGCTGGGATGACCGCGACTAGCAAGGTCACAACAAAACACTGTCGAGAAAAAAAACGAGTGCACCGCAAAGGAGGACTTTCACGGGCAAGCACGAGGCGCTGCAATACCCACGAGAGTGAGACGAACATGTCGTCTCCGTAGCCGGTTGGTACATGGCATGTAAGGATAGATCTAGAGGACAAGAGCTCTTCACCAAGCAATTCAGCGTGTGAGTTCGTCGCCGCCGTCAAGAGCCGATCAAGATGAGCTGCTGTTCATCGTGTGGACAACCAGAGCCTGCAATTCAACTCAACAAAAATCCGTCATATCCTTTCCTTTTCCAAACAGTTAGCGTGACAGTCTTCTTGTGGTCCAGAGAGACACGTCTGCCCATAACACTAGTTTTGTTTAAACGCGTACAAACCCATGTACCTGTATGGGTTAGATACCTTCTATCTATTGTATCTTACCGTTTTGGTAGTTGGAAAATCATTTTGAGGTCGTAGTATTAATTAGAGAAAAAATGGTACAAACTCTAAAAAAAGTAAAACATTGCACTACCACAATGACGTACTGTAGCGGCGGGCCAAATGGGCCCGTAGCGGCGGTTGGGCCGGGCCGCCGCTACGCCACCGTAGTTATAAATGGAGGTTTGTAGCGGCGGCCCATCTCCAACCGCCGTTACAAAAGTGTTTTGTAACGGCGGTTGGTCGGTCCAGCCGCCGTTAATAAGCTTATATAGGCCGCCGTTAATAACTCCTTTGTAACGGCGGATTTCATTACCAACCGCCGTTAATATTTGAATACCATAAAAAAATTAAATTACAGTACATCGGAAATATAACAAATCTTAAAACATACACATATATTAATCACAAATCATTGACATCTCAAAGCATTCACATGTATTCATCATCCAAATGTTTACTTCTCAAAACAAATCACAAGTCATTTTCATATATACAATATACATTGTCTTTACATGAGAAACTATCAAGTCTATCAAACTACTTTCCTAATCCACTCATCATTGTCTTCACTACCATCGTTCACGAATGGTCGTGTCGAACCACACCACTCATAGAGAGAACGATGGTCTCTAGTGCTCACATTATCTTCGTCGAAGAACCTGCCAGTAGGAAACATAACCTCTCCGAGCAAGAACCGACACATCCGCTCCACAATCATTAACATTTGGTCCGGAGTCGGATGTTTCGGTCCTTACGGGAACCCTTTGTTCTTAAATTTTTGTAATATCTGTTTGTCCATTTTGGTTCTCTATCATTAGAATTTCTTTATTAACGAGATTGCAATTGTAATTAAAATCAATAGAATGTGATAAACTCAACAAAACGCACCTGTTGGTCACTCTCTTCAACAATGACATATATATAACTGGAGAAGCTATTCGCGTACAAACAAGTGTAGTAGCCACAGTGGACACTACCTTTCACTTGTTTAACACACTATAAAATAAAGGAAATAAGTTACTATTTTGTGAATCACACCGATAGTAGGACAACGACATAGAGAAGTGAGACAAATGTATCTTACCGGGAATTTGTGCCGAAAGTACATATTTTTCGGCCGCCTTGGATTGTGCGGCCCGCCAGCCTTTATATAATTCTCGTATGCGTTGCTCCATCGTAAAAAATATATAGTTAGATAAACCTATTGTTTCCGAATTATAGATGTGTACGATGATTAACTACGTACCAATTAATAACGCTCACGATGTTAGAGTAGTCCTTTTTGTCCAAGTCGAGGTCTGTCGAGGACAAGAAGGTACCCATTTTTCGGCATAAGGACAAAGCAGATCCAGGTGATCACTGCAAGAATGATCGTATGCGTTAGTATTCAACAAAGCCTTTCAATGCAAGAGAAGATGAAGGGACTTGTTGGAACTTACTTGTAGTTGTAAGGCGCGAACATAGAACATCTGTCCCGCCACTTGATGAAGAAGTTATAGATGTAGGTTGCAACATCAGATTTAGCTTTGGTTGTCATCTCGACCTTGAGTTGATCTAGCTCCTCGGGCTTCATGTCCTTATACTTTGGGTCCTTCTCATTTATCTGCGGGTTGATCGCGGATTGACATACCATGTTCGGGTTGAGGTACCCGACCCTCCAATCTGGTCTATTGATTTCTTTTTCTGAAATCTCGAATTCATCCTAAATGAAGCATTAGTCAAAAATGAATGAGATTAATGCTTGAAATATGAGAATATGTACGAGAATTGATATTTGAAATAGAAGATAGAAACATGGGGTTACTTACAAGCATCGAGAGGGATATAAAGGTTGTGTCCACCTTGTCAAGCCGGAACATATTGTGAATGTCGTTGAAATACAATCCAAGAACCGAGCCGGCTTCATCGTTGAACACGTGTTTTGGAACTTTGCACGTGATGACATCGACTCCAAGCTGCGATGCCTGCATGTACCGGTCGTGCAGCTTACGCATCACGCCCGGCAGGTTCTTGTAAACATTCTTCGATATAAGAGGCTTGACAAACATGAATGTGGGGTAATTCATGTCATCACTATCCTTAAATAGGTCATCATTGTAGGAGATCGGTTGTCGGGACTCGACACGATCTGCGGCTTAGGAAGCTGTGGATTGCATCTCCTCTTCAATGAATCCAAGTACGCTTTAATGTTTGCTTGAGTTACGGGCGATACAATCTTGCAGCTCGAGTCTCTGAGATTTTTAGAGGAATCGTCTTACTTGGCTCGATGACCTCGAGCTGCTCAACCGCAACCGCTAGAGACGCCTCCTTGGAGATCACTGCCAATTCTTGATGCTGAACTCCCTCTAACAAGATCTCTTCGAGTTAGGGAGGTTAGGGAGGATCGGGCTGAGGACAGCTTCCCCCGCTGTGTCATCCGCCTTTCAAGATGCCGAAGCAGCACTCGATAGATGAGACGGTTGTCCATGTGCATATTCAGCGTGTTGTCTCGCATGGGCTGATCCGTGTCCGGATACTGGGGGTGGAGAAGCTTGCGGAGTCGTGGACATGACAATATCACTACCTTTCCAGATAATGAATGTCCCGACAACATCTCGTAGAGTCTCAATCCCGGCCTCTACCATGTTCGGGTTGAGGTACCCGACCCTCCAATCTGATCTATTGATTTCTTTTTCTGAAATTTCGAATTCATCCTAAATGAAGCATAAGTCAAAAATGAATGAGATTAATGCTTGAAATATGAGAATATGTACGAGAATTGATTATTTGAAATAGAAGATAGAAACATGGGGTTACTTACAAGCATCGAGAGGGATATAAAGGTTGTGTCCACCTTGTGAAGCCGGAACATATTGTGAATGTCGTTGAAATACAATCCAAGAACCGAGCCGGCTTCATCGTTGAACACGTGTTTTGGAACTTTGCACGTGATGACATCGACTCCAAGTTGCAATGCTCGCATGTACCGAGTCGTGCAGCTTACGCATCGCGCCCGGCAGGTTCTTGTAAACATTCTTCGATATAAGAGGCTTGACAAACATGAATGTGGGGTAATTCATGTCATCACTATCCTTAAATAGGTCATCATCATAGGAGATCGGTTGTCGGGACTCGACACGATCTGCGGCTTAGGAAGCTGTGGATTGCATCTCCTCTTCAATGAATCCAAGTACGCTTTAATGTTTGCTTGAGTTACGGGCGATACAATCTTGCAGCCTGAGTGTCCGAGATTTCTAGAGGAATCGTCTTACTTGGCTCGATGACCTCGAGCTGCTCAACCGCAACCGCTAGAGACGCCTCCTTGGAGATCACTGCCAATTCTTGATGCTGAACTCCCTCTAGCAAGATCTCTTCGGAGTTAGGGAGGTTAGGGAGGATCGGGCTGAGGACAGCTTCCCCACTTGTGTCATCCGCCTTTCGAGATGTCGAAGTAGCACCCGATAGATGAGACGGTTGTCCATGTGCATATTCAGCGTGTTGTCTCGCATCGGCTGATCCGTGTCCGGATACTAGGGGTGGAGAAGCTTGTGGAGTCGTGGTCATGACAATATCACTACTTTTCCGGATAATGAATGTCCCGACAGCGTCTCGTAGAGTCTCGATCCCGGCCTCGGGTATAGGGTATTCAAGCTCGTCGTCCTCATGACCCGGGACGACCTCTTGGACGCAGACATGCACATACCCCTCGAGGATTTCAACGTTGTGGGTTGTCCGCCCCGTTGTGTACGCCCATCCCGCTGCAACCTTCCTCTTCTTTCCCTTGTATCCAAACGGGACATGGAGCTCGTAGGCTGTATCATCCGTAATGTCAACTGGTCCCGATGGCACGGAGCTGGAGGTCGGCATAGCACTAGACGGAGGCATAGGCACAAACCCTGCACCTATCTTAGCAAGCATATCTTCCGTTTCCTTCCAAGTGCTAAGGTCTGCAGGATTGAACAATCCAAATAGAGTGGGTTTCTTTTCGGCCATGAACATCGGATATTGTCGTCGCCACTCTATCTTCGCCTTTTCTTCCATGTCTTGCTCGTACAAGGTATGCTTCTTGTACAGCGAGGGAGCAGAAGAGGAAGAGGAGAATCTTCCCTTCCACGTGGCGGACGAGGACACTCCTCGTACCCGCCCACCATGCTCCTTGCTGTTAAGTGCGTGCGTGAGCTGATCTCTCGTGATACTCGGATTTAAGAGCTCCACTTTGCATCTGCACCTTGACACGACCTTTCAAGTTTTGCAGAACTTCTTCCGCCGCTGGGTCGTTCATAACAATACCTTCCTCCGTTTGATCGGAGCGAGCATAGACCCAATTCCTCGCACGCTCCTCGATACCCTCCATTTCGTCGGGCTTCCCTTCCAATCTCTTCTTCTCTTCCATCTCTCTTCGGATGGGAATCTTTTTCTTGTAACCGCCCGGACCCAAGCGCAGTTTGTACTTGTTCTTCTTGTTGAGCTCAACCATCTTCTCACTAGTCTCCAAGGAAGACTCGCTCGTCTTCTACTCAACAAACTCTTTCTAGTCGTGCTGACTTATTTTGCCATACTTATGAAAAGGCGTAAGGTTTTTCTTGACATAGTCGCAATTCAGCCTGGACTTGTAATCTCGCCGAGATGTGATTACAGCGGCTCATCGTTGCTGTCTTCGCCCTGTCGAGATCGGCTGTTTGGAACCGGATGTTCTCCTTTATAGCATTCCACATCTCCTCCTTCCTCTCCTATGGCACGAAACGCCAATTGGGCCAAATGTTTCGGCATAGATCCCTGACCACTTTGCCACAACGGTTACGCCATTTTGCGTGGACATCGGCGGGTTCTATTGGCGTCCCGTCTTTGGGGTCGAGAGCGGTGACTTCATAGATGCCCTCTACCTTATTCGCGGAGCGTTCACCGCGCTTGCATTTCTTCGGGGTCACTTGGGCAGTCACGTTTGTGGCCGGCTCGTTGGCGTCCACATTGCCCTCTCGCCTTATCTTGTGAAGCGATTTGAAGACGGGAACTTCGTCTAGGAACCTACGATGTAAGGAATAGAATTAGTACATAGCTATTTGACGAGAAAGATAAGGAATGCCATATTTGATGCGATACCTCTTCTTCGGGCATGTAGTCGGGGTCCGGGGTATGGCCTCGAGGTTGTCGAGGTGGTTGAGGATGCGGATCCTCCGGTTTCACATATCCTTCCTCTACCGATGAATCGTCGGAAAACGATGGCCAAGGGTCACCTTGAGGCGGTGTGTAGTTGATACGGCGAGGCGGGGAAGGATCGGGGTTTAGAGCCACCAAACATTCTCTCCTTCTAATGGCATCTTGTCCGCCATAGGGTTAGGCTACCTTATTAGAGACGAAGAGTTTGTCGGAACAGGGATAAATCTTCGTACTTACAGGGAGACAACAGAGGAAACAATGAGAATTGAATTACAAAATAGATTAATTTATATAGAACAAATATGTTTTGCATGGCATCGGAACAAGGATAGCATCTCAATCATACAGTAGAAGAGGAGGACGAAGAGGATGGACGTACAATTTATAAGACCTCGAGGTAAATAGGTCATGATACTTGGGTATCCTCCGGACAATCAAACGTAATATGTCATACACATCACATAGATCATCCGGAGAATACTCAAGCATTCGTCCATGTCTACCTAAAGGTCGTACGAGTTGCAGTACATCTTGCATATTTTTGAACCAACCTTCCTAATGAAAGACACCCTACATTCTATATTCATCCTCCCCATCTTCCCCTTCTCCTACATATATTGATGCTTATAAAGTTATTATCTGCCAGAAATATGCTCTCGGTGCGGGTTGCCGATTCAATGACCATCCAACGCTATTATAAGGTCATTGACTCGTATGGCAATATGTTTCCAACATCCGAGGATGTGGTCCACGCTGCCACACTCGTCTCACTTTGCCCGCTTTCATCATCGAGCATGGCTAGACCAAGGATAGGAAAGAGGGGAGAAAAAAGAGGAAAGAAGAAGAAAGAGAGGAAAGAGAGGAAAGAGATGGGAAAAGAGAAGAAAAGAGAGGAAAAAGAGAAAAGAGATGGTCCCGCCGTCAATCTTGATGCTTTTGACAAATCACAGCCATAGATCAATTAAAAGCCAGATCATTTAATACGTCCAAACATTAGAAGTTTAGAAACGGAAACAATGGAAGTCCTAATGAAATACTCCCTCCGTCCTTCAATTATTGATGCAATTGAGTTTTTTTCATTACATTTGGTCATTCGTCTTATTTAAAAAAATTTCAAATATGTAAAACTATAAGTTGTATTTCAACTTTCTTGGATTATAAAACATATTATCATGAAATATTTGATAATTCTTAAATTCTTTTGAATAAGACAAATGGTTAAACATAAGGAAAAAAGTCAGCAACATCAACAATTTAAGAACGGAGGAAGTACGTAGTTAATCTACCCGCAATGACATAATAAGTTGCTTTCCTGCTAATATATCCTCACGTTGACTTTACAAAGTTCCAACAGGCTACAACTCAAATAGAAGCAAGGAAACTTTAACTATAATGCAAATAAGGTCAAGGGATCCTCCAGGCTCCAGCCGAAATAAATCTCCATGAAAAACGCACCTCATCTTTCCCGGAAATCAAATAATAAGGGAGGTTGTCCTCGCACCTCCGCTGCTGCTGCAGAAAAAATTTCTGCGGATGGTCTGTAAAACCGATCTATACAGTCCCACTTAGACTAATGACGCGTGGCTAATCTAACAATGCACAAAGCACGGCTTCCGCAGGAACGAACCGACAATCGAGCCTGAATCAAATCCGGTATTGTTTGGACTAGAAAGAGGATGGTTGTGTTCAAGCACAACTTTCTGAACCCTCCAAACTCCCTTTCGAGAAATCGAGAACTGAATCCAAGCACTACCCGAGGTCCTAGTAGTGTCATTTTCCTTCAAAGTTTCATGTGATGGGTGAGTGCCTCGTGTTCCTTCCTTACTGCAAACTATACGCTTATGATAAAGGGTCCTATCTGACCTATACTTTGTGTCACTTCTTCGAGTACTAAATCCAATCTTCAGGGCATAAGAGTTGTGCATGTTGTAGGCATCATCTTCTAATTCAAAACACATTCCAACTTCGGGTACAATTAGTTTTTCACCATCATCATCATCAACCTATGGTATAATCATGTATAGATATTATAGAGTGCAAGAGGGGCGGAGAGTGGTTGTGCTTGATGGGGCCTGGACCTGTTGCTTCGTTTTATGGCGGAAGCCTGCGGAAGCTATGCTTTATGCGTCGTTAGATTAGCCACGTGTTATTAGTCTAAGCGGGACTGCACAAATTGGTGTGTCATAATGCATGGGCAGTCTGTTGAATACTAGACAGGCGCACGCTCCGCCGTGAATTGAATAATAAGATTTTTTGAATCTATTTTAGGTATAACTTATTCTCATATTTTTTATCTTCTAACTACGAGTTAGAATTAGGAAAAAGAAAAAAATATGAAGATATCTATTTTAAAGTCAAATATATAGTCAGTTATTTTTCAAATATTTGTATATTTATGCGAGTTTTTTTATGTTTGATATCCAAAAGATTTTACTATAATTTGCAATTACATAACAAAATTATGAATACATAGAGGGCCTTGTTTCAGTTTTGAGAAAAATTAACGAAACAACAGAGGATCTACATGGAAAAAGCGGAAGGACAAATGAAACAACAGTACAATTTGACATAAACCGGAGACTCAACTAAAATTGTAGCTGCTCTAAATGAACTTTTAATTTATATAAACTAGACTATCAACCCGTGCACGCACGGGCTACCAAATTATTAAAAATGATTATCAAACGAAAGCCTATCAAATAATCAACTTTTATCCCAAGATTTACAATGGAATTAATGGGTAATACTTGAGATCAATAATATATACTCCTCCGTTCTTAAATTGTTGACGTCGTTGACTTTTTTGTTACGTTTGACCATTGTACTACCATATGCGAAATAGGCCAATTTGTATATACCTTGCTGCCAGTGATTCAAATCAATCTGTATCATGCAGCATTAGGATGGATCTAACATTAACAAACAGGATTGACCTCTTGCTTAAGCACGAGTCTCCCCGTCAATCCATGTTGAATGGCTTGGCTGATGATATCTTGTTTGCTTTATGCTCAGCTCTGCTGCATGATATCGACTTGGCCTCCCCTAGCTGTTCATACCTCAGATTGATTAGCAAGGCAGAAGATTGGTAATAAGCGCATTGTCATCCTCCAAAACATTCATACCTCAGATTGATTGCATGACCCTTTCCTTCTCTGATGCAAATTCAATCCAGGGGTACAGCAGATTTATCATGTTATTACTTCAGATTGATTGCATGACGCTTTCCTTCTCTGATGCAAATTCAGTCTAGGGGTAGAGCAGATTCATCCTATTATGGCTGCATCTCGATCCTTGTAGTAGAGACCACGTTGTAGTTTCCGTCGAGATCACCGGTGACGCATGAAGCCATATATGGCCAACACGGTTGCTAATGCAATTCAATATTGTATTTATTTATGGCGTCTTGGGTTGACTATGTGTTTTCCACCGGGAGTCTCTCTTGTTTCCCACATGTCAAGTGTCAACACACCATTAATGAATTAGAAATAGTACTGCCATATGCGAATGCAAGCGAAATAGGCCAATTTGTATATACCTTGCTGCCAGTGATTCAAATCAATCTGTATCATGCAGCATTAGGATGGATCTAACATTAACAAGCAGGATTGACCTCTTGCTTAAGCACGGGTCTCCCCGTCGATCCATGTTGAATGGCTTGGCTGATGATATCTTGCTTGCTTTATGCTCAGCTCTGCTGCATGATATCGACTTGGCCTCCCCGCTGTTCATACCTCAGATTGATTAGCAAGGCAGCAGATTGGTAATAAGCGCATTGTCATCCTCCAAAACATTCATACCTCAGATTGATTGCATGACCCTTTCCTTCTCTGATGCAAATTCAGTCCAGGGGTACAGCAGATTTATCCTGTTATTACTTCAGATTGATTGCATGACGCTTTCCTTCTCTGATGCAAATTCAGTCTAGGGGTAGGAGCAGATTCATCATGTTATGGCTGCATCTCGATCCTTGTAGTACAGACCACGTTGCAGTTTCCGTCGAGATCACCAGTGACGCATGAAGCCATATATGGCCAAAACGGTTGCTAATGCAATTCAATGTTGTATTTATTTATGGATGGACGTAATGCAATGGTGATACTTCTAAACTTGACACAGACACGCACGTTTAAACTTTCCTGTTTGCGCACATTAGCCTATCACACCTGCTATATATATACACATCAAGCATGTATACCCCTTGGACTGTACCACATGTATACCGTAGATCTTACAATCAAAGATCGGATGTTTTTCTTTTTTGTGGTATTTTTTTGGATTTTCCTACAATTAATGAGGAGGCCTCAAAAGGAGCCTCCAATTAGTAAATATAAGATAAGAGGGACTATTTTATAAGATTTCAGAGGCAGGGGGATCACTGCCAGCCACCAATCTGACGGCCGGCGTGTGATGCCCACGGTATCAAAGCAACGCCGGCCGGATTTGGAAACCCTAACCTTAACCCATTTCCCACCCCGCCACCTAGCTCTCCTTCCCCAGCAAGACCAAACTCGAGATCCACCTCTTCCCGGCAAGCCCCACCTCGCCACTCCCTCTCCTTTCTGCGCGCCGGTGGCGTCTACATCTCCTGCCCACACATGGCAGTGGCACCCCCTCCGTCTCCTCCTTGTGCATGGCGGCGGCACCCCCTTCGTCTCCTCCCTGTGCATGGCAACGGCCGCCCGTGTGCTCCAACACCGAGGATGCTGTCCTCTCGCCGTCTCTCGCCGGTTCCGATGGCATGACGTCCGGCAAGGCCTAGATCTACGGGGATGCACCGATTTCACGGCCTAGGTCGGCCTATCCTGGCCTCCCCGTGCCGGTCCAGCGGCCCGCGGCCCATGCTGATACGGCCGCCACCGTCTCTCCCACCAGCTGACGCCCCCACCGCCTCTCATAACGGCGGCAGCCGGGCCGTGCATTTCCTATTGTCAACCAGCCCACAGCTAAATCATGAACATGTGTTATATATGTTTGTATCAATGAATATGCAATTGCATTTGTGGTTGCTGGTGAACTAATGATGGTGAACAAAATATTTGTGATATCTTGATGATATGTATTTACGATTGTTATTATTTATGGATTAATATTACTTATTAAATATTTGGATTAGCACTAATTAATAATATGGTTATGGTAATTATGTGTTTGTGCCGTGATTATGTGAATATTTTGAGATGGATTGTGGGTCGTTAATTCCACTAGTAGCGATGGATTATTAGTCGGTAAAGATTTTGCAGTAGCAACTGATGGTCGGTCAGTATAAAGTGGTTGGTCAGTAAAACTTTTCCCGACGCCACTTACAACGACCATCGTTGTTGGTTGGTAAAGGTAAATTTACCGACCGATCACATCAGTTGTGAAAACCTTCTCAAACTATGGTTCTTGAAAACCTTCTCAAACTAGAGTGCATCTACTAGTAGTACAACTATATGGATCCAAGCTCATACTATTTGCCTGAATCCTTTAGATGAGAGAAGTTGACATACTGAACTATGCGCATATCACAGAATATCTCAAATACCGAAAAAATGCTCAGATTTCTAAAGCAATGGCTTCCTCAATAACTAAGAAAAAAATACTCTATGTACAGTAGGTTTCTAAAATCATGACATCCAAACAACGGCCTAATACCATGCTATGGCTTATAACACTATTACATTAACGCTTTATAGCGGCAGGCTAAAAAGGGCCTGAGTGCCGGAAACATTAAACGACACTGAGACCCTGTCACTAATTACGACCAAAAGTAGTCACGGTCTAAGGACCGCGACTGCCTGCCGGAGCGCATCAGGCTAATAAGGCGCCAGTGGCGGTCTAGGGACCGCGACTAGCAACGTTAATCTATTAACAAAAGAAGGCGAGGTCCAGCTGGGACCTGCCATAGATGCCGTCGCCCCAGCGTCATCCCGTCCCGCCACCGTCCCGTCCCACGCCGTCCCGTCCCGCACTGTCGCGTCCTGCATCCGCTACGAGAAATCCAGCAATCAGTTCTGCGACATCCTCACCCATGGCTCCCGCGGAGCCTACGGCAATACGCACTGGAGGAGGAGGCAGGCTCCTCCAGTCCCGGTCCATTCACATTACCAGGGCTTAGCTGTGGTCATAAAGGGGATCGCATATTTATTGGTTGACATGAACAAGCTTTACAACTCAAATAAGCTGCCGGCTGACGTCACTTCAGACAACATGTCAAGCTTCGACCTGGCTACGGAGCAATGGTCGCTGACCCTCTACGGGCCAATACGCGCAGCCGCACCGATGTCACAACAAGGCAGCACCGGCCACAGCTGCCTTCTCTGAAAGGTCGTCCCTTTGTGGTCCACGCACGCTCATGCATGAAGTAGAACTCAGGAAAAAACTACTGTAAGAGAAAGAACCCCTGCTCGAAGAAAAGCGCAAGCACACAGAGCTAGCAAGAGAAGTCAATAAACTTCGGGCAAGAGCAAGAAAAAGCAGACACTCAGGACCAACAACAGCAACAATACCAAGTGACTCAGAAGCCGAACCAATCACAAGCACCGACGAAGAAAACACAAACTCCAGACGTGAAGTACCGCCTATAAGAAGGCCAGGGCTCATCATCATAGACAAGGACTCACCCTAGACAAGGACTCACCCTTCTCGGACGGGCTACAGAGAGCTAGTTACCCAGGAAACTTCAGGATGGGAACAATCCCAAAATATACAGGAGATACGGATCCGAGGCAATTCCTCATCAGCTATGAAGCAGCGGTCACCTCGGCTGCAGGAGACGAAGTAGGGCAGGCAAGATGTTCGCATGCGCACTCGAGGGCCGGCCTCAACATGGTACTTCAGCCTGTAGCCAAAGTCAAGCTACAGCTGGGAAAATCCAAGGGACAAGGTGATCTCAAACTTCAGAGGGTTCAGGGGAGCCTCGGATGCACTCGAGAATCTTAGAAACATCGCAGAACGGCTGAACGAACTGCTTGCAGATCACTACAAGAGATTCCTAATGCTTAAGTCTCAGTGCCCCAAAGTGCCCGAAGAGCTGGTAATTGAATACACCATCCAGGGGCTTCGCGCGAGCCCCTTGAGTTCGAAGTTTGCGAAGAAAAGGCCCTTGACCATACAGTACATATGTAGCAAGTTCGAGGAATACTGCCGGTGAGAGACAGACTACAAAAGGCGCACCTCGAACCAGAAGCAATCTCGCGAAGCCCAAAATAGCTATGACTGGAACAACAAGAAAGCGAAGCCTCGGGATAGCGTCCAAACGCAGGCAGTCAGCAACATACAGAGCAATCCAAGCGAAGGCAACGATGGGCAAGGTCAATACAATCAGCACAAGGAAAAAACATAAAATGACAACAAGGGAAGTAACCATAATAGCCGCAACAACATGCACCGGCGCAAAAAGCCTTACTGCATCTACTACGAAGGCCATGTAAGGTACAAAACACTAGACTGTCCGAAAATAAAGGAGATAATGCGAAGACTAGATCTCGAAAAGAAGCAGCCTCGGAGGATAGCGGAGATAAACCACACAACAATGAGCTGATGGCCCTCGCAGCAATCGCAACAACCAAGTGTCCAGAACCATTACTACCCACTCCAGCCTTGCTATCCGACTCCTTACTTCGGCTACGGCCATCACTTGCAGCCTCCGCCTCAGTACCAACCAAGGCAAGACAACAGAATCACCTACTCGGAGCCGCTAACACTGCCACCACCCAAAATCGAAGACCTAAGCAAGCAAGACAGTCGTGCTCAGCCATTGCCTGCAATGGGGTTCATTGGAATTATCTCGGACGGGTTGGGCATGGACTTCGAAAGCAAGAGGCATCGTAGGGATTATTTCAGGCTAGTAACCGCAGTATTCGTCGAAGGTCCGATGAGGAAATCAAAATGGTCCCACATACCCATCACCTTCACCGAAGCTGATCTTGATTTGAAAAAGCTACCCACACTCGGATGTTTTTCTAATCGAAGCACACATAGACAAATAGAGAATAGACAAAGTACTCGTTGACAATGGCAGCCAGGAAGACATAATCTTCCATGGAACACTGCTAAGGATGGGCTACATAGACCAAGACTTGGAACCGTCAAACGCGCCGCTATACGGCTTCGGAGGAAAAATAGTGGAGCCCGTAGGAAAGACAAAGCTGTCGGTATCCTTCGAGTGACGCAAGCAATCCAAGAACAGAATTTGTCACCTTCGACGTGGTTAGATTAAATTACGCATAGTTCGCAATCCTAGGACGGCCTACAATCAAAAGAGAAGCAAAGCAAGCCAAACCAGCAGACGCCAAAGAAGCCAAAGGCCCTGGCCTGCAGAAGGTAACAACCACAGAGAAAGCAGAGGTATTCATCTGGTGCAAAATGAAGGAAAACTTCGCACCATGGGCGTTCGAAGCAAAGGAAAAGCTAAGCCGTAAGAAAGGACAAAACCTTCGCAAATCAGCGAAGGCCGAAGCTAGTGCGTAGCACAAAGTCTGTAAAGAAGCACCTTTGCATAAGATATAAGCAAGGGAGCTGGCGAAGTAGTTAGAAAAAGCTGTGTTTTTATTTTTCTCGCAATAAGCCAAAAGTACGTACCCTTTTCCTCGCAATCCTAGGACGGCCTACAATCAACACCTTCGACGCAGTGATCCACAACGCGTACCTCCGTGTGAAGATACTAGCAGCAAACTGGGTGATAACAGTAAAAGGAGATCCGTAGCTAACAAGAAACATTGAGAAAGGATTCACCCCTGGGGTAGCAAACATACACAATATTCAAGTATTCACCAAGGATAACTTGGAGAGAGAAGCAAAGCAAGCCAAACCAGCAGACGCCAAAGAAGCCAAAGGCCCTGGCCTGCAGAAGGTAACAACCACAGAGAAAGCAGAGGTATTCATCCGGTGCCAAATGAAGAAAAACTTCGCACCATGGGCGTTCGAAGCAAAGGAAAGGCTAAGCCGTAAGAAAGGACAAAACCTTCGCAAATCAGCGAAGGCCGAAGCTAGTGCGTAGCACAAAGTCTGTAAAGCAGCACCTTTGCATAAGATATAAGCAACGGAGCTGGCGAAGTAGTTAGAAAAAGCTTAGTTTTTATTTTTATTGCAATAAGCCAAAAGTACATACCCTTTTCCTCATGGGGAAAAGCCCTATCCAAGACGCGAGGTTTTTAACGAGGCGGCATGTGTAATAGTAGCTAAAAGTAATATAAAGCTGTATTTCCCAAGACTCGAAGCAAAAATGGTCGAAACGACTTCCAAAAGCAAGGGAAGTCTAGACATTCGATAGCGTGGCAACACTCGCCCCATAGCCGTAATCCGTCGGGCATAAACACTACACCTTGGAGTATCGGCTAGAGCTTCTCTCCGCCTCGGCACAAACAAGAACCGCGGAGAGTTAGCCCCCAAAACAATTCACTCCATTGGGGATAAGCAAAACCCAAGGAGGGTTGGCTAGTCAAACGAGTGCACTCCGTCGGGGATAAGCAAAACCAACGGAGTGTTGGCCAACAAAAAACAATCAAGTTCCAACCGGCATTAAACAAGAACCGCAGACTTAAACAAAACGAGGCGTAAAGCTGCAAAGGGTCTCGCATTTTCGTTTGAAGCAAAAACCAAGCTTCACCCGTAACGACTAAGAGGAGGAGTGGCGTTTTCTTCAAACAAAACGAAGTGTAAAGCCACAAAGGGGCTCGCATTTTCGTTCGAAGCAAAACCAAGCTTCGCCCCTAACGACTAAGAGGGGGCATTTTCTTCTAACAAAACGAAGTGTAAAGCCGCAAAGGGGCTCGCGTTTTCGTTCGAAGCAAAAACGAAGCTTCGCCCCTAATGACTAAGAGGGGGAGTGGCGTTTTCTTCAAACAAAACGAAGCGTAAAGCCGCAAAAGGAGCTCGTATTCTCGTTCGAAGCAAAAACGAAGCTTCGCCCCTAACGACTAAGAGGGGGAGTGGCATTTTCTTCAAACAAAATGAAGTGTAAAGCGGCAAAGGTTCTCGCGTTCTCGTTTGAAGCAAAACCAAGCTTCGCCCCTAACGACTAAGAGGGCGGAGTGGCGTTTTCTTTAAACAAAACAAAGCGTAAAGCCGGAGAGGCACCGGCTGAGTCAAGGCTGCCTCCGGAGAAGTCCTCGGGATAATTCTCACGGGCAAAAGGACCTTCCGACGGCGGGACTTAGCGCCGGCCCTGCCTCGACACCTCGCTTCCTTTTCCTCCCACTCGCTGGCCGAGCCACCTTCGCCAGCCCTAGCCTGCGGTACTTCACGGGGGGGGGGATATCGAATCCCAATGGCGCAAAGGACCCGGTTTAAGTGTCGCTTGATGGACCCATGTTCGCGCTCCGTAGGGAGTGGCGTTTCCCCGCGCTCGCCCACGCGCTTGGGGCGAAGATTCGATCGACTACGCTCAATCCCCGGGCAGAAAGAGCTCGTCCCTCAAGCAGCTACTGTTGGGGGCCTAGCGCGGGGTGAGCCCCATGCAGAGCAAACGCCAAGGACCCGGTATTTTATCTTCCACGATTAAATTTGAGCCCCCCCAAGCAGAATGCGCAAGTTAACAGGCGAAGCAAAGCAACGGGAGCAGAGTCGGTTTCCCGGGGCGAAGCGGAGAAGGGCCGAACGAAGAGACGGCCCCCGAGGCGAAGGCCCACGACAGACAGGGCGACCACCGGGTCGAGCGAAGCGGACCACCAGCGGCCAAGCGAAGCGCCGAGTCGGACCACCTCCCAGCTAGAGGCCAGCTAAGCCGCGAATCACGCGTGCTTGGCCGGTTTTCCCGGATTGCCCTTGAGAGTTACCGCCTCTCGGTAGGATTGAGGGCGACGGCCGGTGGTAGAATGGTCATGTAAAAGGCAGCTCCCTAGGACTATAAAGGGAGCCCAAGAGTCACCTGTAAATACACATATAATCAGCGAGTTTACTTCGCCTATACTAGAGTTGTAATCTTATTGTTCTATTCTTTACTGTCTTGCATATCTGGTTCTTGTGTTCGGTGTGCTAAGTGAGCCTTGTCTTCGCCGCTTAGTACACCAACAAAGGACAATGGATCCATTTGAGATATTAGATTTCACATTGATGGAGCTTTGATTATGCTGGCTACTTTGTGACTTACATTGGTGCGAGTTGTCGTTGCTCTGTGTCATTGTGCATCTCTCCTTCGTACCCCCGCTAGGAAGCACAACCCAAAAGGCCTTACAATCATTCAGTCCAGTGCAAGTGCCTGTTCTAAGGTGGAACATTTTAATATGTTTTAGAGTACTTTTTTTCACGAGTAAAGATCCTGGATGTTGGATCAAAATCTAATCGCTAGAAGTGCTGCCTTGAGATAAGAAAAGATCAAAGTCACCGTCTCAAGAGACGAACCTTTTCCAATATAATTACATAAGCTGAATGATAGGCAATAAGCTGCATAAGCATAAGCTCTACCAAACACACCCTAACTGTTAGATTTCACATTGATGGAGCTTTTGATTCTGCTGGGTGTTCTGTGACTTACATTGGTGCGAGTTGACGTTGCTCTGTGTCATTGTGCATCTCTCCTTCATACCCCCCCCCCCCCCCAACCCAAAAGGCCTCACAGTCATTCAGTCCAGTCCTAGTGCTTGTTCTAAGGTGGAACATATTAATTTGTTTTAGAGTACTTTTTTCGACGAGTAAAAGATCTTGCAGGTTGGGTCAAGTTGTAATGGCTAGAAGTGGTGCCTTGAGATAAGAAAAATCAAAGTCACCTCCTAATTAAGGAGACAAACCTTTTCCAAAATAATAACATGTCCAAACAATGGCCTAATACCATGCTATGGCCTATAACACCATAATACGGGCCATGCTAAAATGTGACCAAGAAAACGATGGTTATTTCAAACTTTCTGAAACTAGAGTGCATACTACTATTAATACCATTCTATGGATCAAAGCTCATATCATTCGTCTAAATCCTTGAGATGGAAAGAACTTGACATACTGAACTATGCGCAGATGCAAATGCAATATAAGAAATAATCATGAAGACAAGTTGCCACTGTTATCAACACCAGCAATACCGACGAAATTCTCCAACTCCGCCACAGTAACATAACCTCTGGTTTTCGGGTCATAAAGAGTGAGCATCCCATTGTAATCATCTGGCACAGTCCATGATTTCCGGTGCCAGATCCACAAGGCTAGCTTCCGATCGTCTAGCTCCCATAGGGGTACCCCGTACTTGATGTTAGTGTACCGCCGAAACCATCTCGCCTGGCTCGGGTCCTCAAACGAGTTTCCCACTCGGAACCACAGGTCCATGGGATGGCCAACATATCTTGCGTGGACCACGACGAGGCGACCTTTCAGAGTAGCCAGCTGTGGCCGGCTGGGCTGCCTCGTTGTGACATCGGTGCGGCTGCTCAGTGGCCCGTGGTAGAGCGTCAGCGACCATTGCTCCGTAGCTAGGTCGAAGGTTGCCATGTTGTCCAGAGTGACGTCAGCTGGCAACTTATTCGAGTTGTAAAGCTTGTTCATGTCAACCAAGAAATACGCGATCCCCTTTACGACCACGGCTGAGCCCTGGCAACGTGAAAGGACCGGGACTGGAGGAGCCTGCCTCCTCCTCCAGTAGGTATTACCGTAGTCCCCGCGGGGGCCGAGGGTGAGGACGTCGCAGAACTGGCCGCCGGATTTCCCGTAGCGGATGCGGACGACCTTGTGCTCCCCGGAGGCGGCCCGGCCGTGGACGAAGCCGGCGGGCATGGAGTGAGGGCCTTGGAAACGCTTAGGCACCAGAGATGCAGCGCCGGTTTCTAGGTCGACCATGCGTATGCAGCTGCAGCAATCGTCCACGGCAATTCCGGCGAGGTTTCGGTGGGAACGAATCGGGGCATCCGAGATCCACCTCCCTACCGGGATCCGTTTCACCTTCTTCCCGGACATGTCCAGCACGACGAAATCCACGTCGTTGCTGAATTTTCCACGGGTGACGGCCACAGCGACGAGTGGGGATGGGTGCAGGGACGCGTGGGCTTTGATGAAGTCCGGGTCGGAGAGGAGGGATCGCCATGATCGGCAGACCGCGCGGAAGCGGCAGAGGTGTCTGGCCGGGAGGCGGAGCAGGATACAGCAAAGTGCGTCGGTGGGAAGGACGCCGTCGTCGGTGGTCGTGGCAGCGATCTGTTCTCGTACGGATAAGATTTTTCTTGGCGGCGCCATTGCGTCTAGAGCAGGATGAGATCTTCTAGTGCGCTGCTAAGTAGATGGTATGATTGGTTGAGATCGAGCAAGCCAATAGGCCCCAATACAAGATCTGATACGCATAGACGGGTAAGAGATAGATCAGCTAGCAAGAAAAACTTATGGTATGATCACGTAGGATCGAAGGAAAGGTCATGTAGCCAGAAGAAACTCAGACGACAATGATACGTATGTTCCCATACAGCTGGGTTTATGCAATCAACAAGTTTTTCGGTCCAAAATATTACTGATTTGATCCAGCGGTATGGATTTTTTATCGAAGGAAAGGCCCTTGCCTGCCTCTGGTTTTATCCATGTCACGCGAGACCTCTTCCAATTAATAGTTTTTTTGTGGCTGAGCAGGACTCTAGACGTGCAGGGCGTGATCGGTTACAAGTGTTTTCACCACAAGTTGGCGCCTACCGCAACAGGCTTGCCACCATTTTTCCCCGCCAGAAGACTGGTTTCGCGCGTACCGCAGCAATCATTGGTGCAATTTTTGCCAGCCATCAGTTAGATAATTGCGTGGTGCGATTTATAACATGTCTACAACTAGTTTAACATATTTAATAGTATAATTAGAAATTCAATATTTATATTTAACCATAATTAATAAAAAAAGCTAAGGTACACACATACCCTTATGTTCTCTGTCCAGTTTGCACTGAATCAATCATCCTACATAAGCACCAGCTCCTATGCTATAAAAATCAGCAGAAAACAATGTTCAAATGTTTCACCACGATTACAGAAGTTTCACACCCACTACTAGAAAACATCCCATGTAGACACGATTTATTTAAGGTCTAGATACGTTTATTTTATCTCAATCAAAAAATAGAGACGTCTTCATAAATCGTGTCCGATGCGTCTCCGAACGTACCGTGTCAAAGCTTGATAAATATGATTTTTGAAAACATGTCTATTGAAGTATAAGACGTTTAATAGAGATGCTATAAAGCATAGATATGTTTATAGATACGTTTTCATGAATGCGTTGTATGTATTAGAGTAGACACGTTTTGTGACATGTTAATAATCTTAAACACGATTTTATTGCTACGTTTAGACTGTGTTTCTATCAATATAGACACATTGTATACAATGCTTTAAAAAATATTATTGTAAAACTTGTTCTAAACAACTGACTTATTCATGCAATTAGTAGGAATTGAACCTGCGACTTCGTCATTTTCTGCAAGCTCATCTAACCAACTCACCTAGGAAACGAAGTTGATATTCTTTGACCATATATTCTTTTATATGCAAGTTCTCTTAGTGCATTAACGTCTCTAGGATTTTCAATAGCATCTCAAAAATGTCTCTAAATGAGGATAGATACGATAAAAACGTGTCTAATATCATCTCACTTTTTATACGATTTCAATAACGTGTTAGAAAACGTGTCCGATGTCGTGGGATACGATTAAAGCATCTCTCAATACTATATCATTTTGATATTCCCTCTAAAACATGTCAACAAATGTCTTTATATTGGATACTGATGGTTCAAAGTGTGTCTAAAATCGTAACACTGTGATGTTTTACAAAGCATGTCAAAAAACGTGTTTATCGTATTATTTACGTTAAAACGTCTTTAAGATCATGTCATATTGACACATTCTCAAAATCATGTCAAAAAGTGTCTCTAGCTACTGATGTAGGCACGCTTACAAAAACGTAGCAACATAAACATGTCTAGGGGCCATTTTTCTTGTAGTGACCATAGCAATAGTTAGAGTCCTAACTATCAAAGCCATTGTAAGGAGGAGATTAATGTGTTTCCAGATCAGTCCATGTAGTTATAGATCAGTGAAGTAAGCTACCGGTAGTAGATGTTGGCTAAGTCCTAAGCCAGAGAACAAAGTGGGGTTCAATCATTTTATTTGTTAATACAAACTGTACTTCAAATTGACGCTGATGGTTAATACAGATTTTACTTCAAATTGACGCTGATGCTACATGGAAATAACACAAAGAAGTAAGGATGCTCGCCACGGATAGGAACATCAGCTTTGGAGCTCAACATAAGCCTCTTATCATGAGTTGGAGCTCCACATAAGCCTTGTCATGAGTGATGGCACGGATCACCTTGTAGTCTTCCAAAAGGACCCGTGAAATTCTCCAAACACGGATTACACAGCCACAAAGACAAAGCGTACACAATGCTAATAAAAAATTCATATCCTTATAGCATATATACCCCTTGCATCACTTGATTAGTTCTAGGACTAAACAGACCTGCGTCGCTTAATAATATAACTAGGACTCCTATGGAAACATGTGGCCTGTATACAGACCGACGCTGACGCATTTGTTCTCCATCTTCACCACATCGACGATCTCATTGTTTCTTGGATCAAATACTTGCAGCACTCCACCCTTATTCCACACTCCCAGCCTCCCGTCGTCCAGCTCCCACAGGGGCTCCATCTGCCAGATCGACGAGCACTGAATCGTGTACCGTCTGATCCACAACGCCCGCCCGGCCGCCCGTCCTCCACGGAGCTACCACCGTGGGGAAACAAATTCTGTGCGGCCGGGTCGCAGGCCCTCGTCCGTGCGACCCTGCCTAGATGGAGCCCACGTGGAGATCGAATGGAATGGACAGGACTACGTCTTCAGCCCGATTGTATTGGCCGTAACCTCCGTCGGCTTCAACTCCAAGAACTTGCTCCCCAAACTCAGCTTGGCTCGACTCTCAGCTAGCCCAAAATCTCCCAGGTCGGTGGCTACCTCTGCCTCTTCCACCAGCTCCGCCACCACATCTTTCTTCCTTAGTTGTTTTCCTTTTGGTGTATTTTCTTGGATCATCCTGTTCCACATTGACCTAGCGATGTCCCAAAGCTCCTACTGGGGAGGATCAAGGGAGCATCAAGGTGTCGGATGGCTAGTGTCCTGCACGCAGTGTGCTGTGGTGTCATGCGCAAGCGTCCGTCATACCCATCATCAAGGAAGCTATGTCTCTGCCGCGCATGGGTTTGTTTGCTTCTTTTTATCAAGAACTAATCTGGCTGACTGAACTTGATAGACATACGCAAGTGAAAAGGCTGGCTTGTGAGCTATGTGGTCAATTACTGGACAATCTCTGTTCTCTTCGACTCCATCGTCATCGAGATCGTTGGACAGCAGCGGTGGCGGCTCATCCATGGCCTCTTGACGGTGGAGTTAGTCGAGTAGTATGTCAGTTTTTTTGGCTCTTAATCATAGATGGCTATCGATTAAGCCGAAGCCGATGCAATCTGGCTGGAGATTAGGCCTATTCCGATCTGTTCGGGGTCCACGTGGACTCCATCCGTGCGGGATCGCACAGGCGAGGCAGTGCGACCCGGCCGCACAGAATTTTCTTCCCACCGTGGAACCACAAGTCAAGGGCTTCGCAGTTGTCGCCGATCCTACGGAAGTGGGCGACGACAAGGCGGCCGTTGGGTGCGGCCAGGCGGAGGCGCAGCTGGCCATTGTCGTCGAACATCTCCTGTTCCACATCGTCCCTTTGCATATTTTCATCGTCGTCGGTCCAGCTGCTGCCCAAAGGTCCCTGGAGGAGCCTCGGCTCCCATGACCACTGCTCGGTGGCGAGGTCGAAGTACACAATGGCATCTGGTCCATCAAAGAATTGGCCGTAGTAGTCTCGCAGGCGGCTCGGCGGGTATACTATAGGAAGTAAGCGATCCCATCAACCACGGCCAAGTTGCCGTGGTCCGGGATGACCGGTGCTGGTGGTGATCCATACCTCTCCCTCCACTGCCCGTAGCGCTTATCGCCGCATATGGTAAGGATGTCACAAAACTGGTCCTGGCGCTGGTCGCCGCGGCCCCGGATTCGGAGCACCTTGGTAAACCCTGACGCGGTCTGGCCAAGGACAAGCACGACGCACGTCGGTTTTGACCGGCGGTTGCTTTGGTGCTCCACTTGGTTGCTGCTGGGCGCGACGGACACGGAGCCGGACTCCAGGTTGACCATGCGGACACCGAGGCACTGGTTCTCCAGGGTGATGCCGGCAAGGTGGTCATGCATCTGCACCTTGGCCTGGCGGTCCCACCAACCTCCGGAAACCCGTCTCACGGTGTTGCCGGACAAGTCCAGCAAGACGAACTCCACCTTTCTGGCGGCTTGGTTGTTGTTGCCGCCGCCGAGGACGGCCACGGCGATGAGCGGTGTGTTGTGGCAGGCACACGGTGGGCGGCGACGAAGGCTGGGTCGGAGAGGAGGGAAGGGATCGCCAGGACCTGCAGACCGTGCGGAATCTGCCGATGGGCCTTGCTGGGACGCGAAGCATGACCTCTCGTATCATGTCGGAGGGGAGGATCATAGCGTTGCCAGTGTCTTCCGGAGTTGCGCCGGCTGGCTTTCTTCTGCGATCTGACGATTTCGAGGCCGCCATTGAATCTAGCTTGGCTTGGGCAGAGGAGTTTGTCGTGGTCATAGGTTAGGACCGCAGGGCATGCTTTCTTTTATGGTTTGTATTAACTAGCCTATCAGCCCGTGCATCTGCATGGGCCATCATTGTTTAATCTTTTAATTACATGATAAATTTATATATTATAGAGATTTAATTTGGATGTACAATTAAGTCCTGCTATATGTTTCACTACCGTCATGATCATAGAACCTCATGTCATATGCAACATAATCTGGTAGGACAATGATGCCACATATATATCAGCTTCCACTATAGACAGAATGTGAGTAGCTTAGTGCTTGCAAGCTGAGCTATGCTAAAAGCTGGTTATGTTCTTGTTGATGGAACCAAACCATCTGGGATCAAACCGTATATTTGGTATGTGTGTCATATTTATAATTAATTATTATCTTTGTAGGAGGCAATATATTTGTTGACAGCCAAGACACCTATTGTGACTTCATGAACCTCAAGATAAAGTTGGTTGATACTTCCAGAGGCCCTCGTATGGGTAGCTCGGTGCTTGTTACAGAATGATTTTCAGTTATGGAAGTAGCTCCATGCTTGTAAGGACAGAGCGTGAATAGATGGATATATTTCACTTGATGTGAATATGAATATTGAAGAAATAATATGCCAATAATTTTTTATTAACAATGTTTTACCCTCAAGATAACAATACTCTTTATGAGAAATGTACGTTAAGAAATAAATACCATTATATGCAGGAGAACTACTTGATCGTTCACACGTGGACCTAAACTTAGACTCTAATTTTAGATCTTATAATGATACATTATTTTATTACTGCACTTTCTTTAATAAAATGGCAGAATGGACCCACAGGATCTGGTTGGGACCTAACGTCATCTGTTAAAAACTGAAAGAAGTACTTATATTAGTGACCTGCTGTGACAGTTGAACACCCACAATCATGATCACTACAGTAGGTATTCACAGTCTGATGCATATTTATTTTTCTTATATAAAAACATCACGTATATTAATTGCTGGTGTCTACACACCCATAATAAACGAAATGTCAATCATGATGCACACAAAATTTTAGAAATTTAAATTGAAAAATGCAACACTATGAGTTACACTCAAACCAAGGCATGCATCAGCATCTATTGTCATACGAATTATGCCATATTCTCAACTTGTCAATAATAGACATGACACATGAGAAAACTGGGGTAGCTAAAAATCTGAATTTTTAATCACTTAGCATTTATTGTTAAAATTTCTTCCTTACAGAAATATTTATTTATTTCTATTGCTAAAAATATTCCTGCCGATGCATGGTGGCACCTTGATATAGAAATAGATGGTAATAAGCTTGCTAGATTACCTTAATTTTCTCTATACTCAACTAACTTCAAACTGCTATCAAGGCTCCATAATTTGCAGTTGGTTCTTAATGTCCAAGATTCGTAATCTGCAAATTCTAGCAAAAAAAAATTTGGGATAAGTTTGCAGTTGCATCACTTGTATAATCTCAAAGGAGTCTTAAAAAAGAATCATGGTCATTGATTAGGGACTCACGTATACGCAATTGATTGTTATCCACTACTGAAAACTCTGGTAGGAAAGGACTGTGGGACAAAAACGAATAATAGAACAGTTAATACAGTAATTAATACCCCAAAACATAAACTGAGCTTGATCGTGTACAGTCCTCTGTTGTATCACCAGATAAAAATTGATTTGTGATCTTTAACAAAAAAATATTGATTTGTGATCCACCACGGAAAAAAGTTCTATGAAGGCCTATCAAGAGGAAATACTTAACAAAAAAAAGGCACAACAACTAATACCACAAAGCATGAACTCGGCTTGATCCTTCGTGTATAATTCTCTTGATCCTCTCCGCTTGATCCATGTACCCTCCGTGTCAATTGCATCTCGCAGCAAAAAAAAAGTCGTTTTACTTGACTTTCTTTTTCTACGTTTAACTCATCTTCCATGCCTCCTTATTCTCGTGCTCATGCGATTGATCGCCATCTGCAGGAGGGGCAGCCATCTCAGCTAATCAGAGATGCTAGCTACCGGATGGCTACAAATCCAATACCTGCCGTAGTTACGCCATGGCTGTAGGGTGCCCTCATGCCACCTCCATGGAATCAATGATGGCTACAAATCCAATACCTGCCGTAGTTACGTCATGGCTGTAGGGTGCCCTCACGAAATAAGAGATCATAACCGAAAACAAATACGGAATCATGCACCCAAGCCGGAATTTCCTATATAGAAATCAATATACTACCATATATGAGTTGTTACTCTATATTAGACTATATTTTGTCATAGTAGCGGATCAAGGTTATTTAGATACATGTATTCATAGTAATTTCATAATGGCATAGTGGGTAATTTAAACTATGTTGAATCTAATGCTCATTATTAATTGAGCATTAGATTGGAGGGTCAGATGCTTTGCTTTTTTGTGAGAATTTCTAGGATTTTTCTCCGATTAATGTGGAGGGCTAAAAGGAGCCTCAAATTAGTAAATATAAGATAAGATAAGATGTCTCTTATCCCTAGGAGAACTTCCTCCACAAGCAGGTTTCTTCAGTAAACTCTTTCTATTCTGGCGCGGATGTAAAGTGGGCTTATATTTCTTGGTTTTAACATGTATCCTTTCTAGTGTTCTTTCTATGGACTATTACATAAAAAACAAAACTATTGTAAGATGCATCTAAAAAAAAACTGCTAAAAGATGTGTGTACAGATAGAAAGATGACTTTGTCCTACCACTACTCGAGCAATATTACTAGTACATAGTTTGAATTTCAGAATCAAAAGTATGAGAGCAGGCCACCCGTGTAGGTACTAAAACCGACGCATTGATCCATCCGCACTACATCAGCACAGGTATCAGTAGTCGGATCATACATCCGCAGCGTCATGCTTTGGCACTGCAAGTCCGCAGAAGGACCTCCTGACGACGGATACGCCACCATGGCCAGCCTCCCGTCGTCCATCTCCCACAGCGGCATCATACGACTGATCTCGTTGCCGTGATAGACGGAATACCGCCGGAGCCAGTGCGCCTTGCCATCCGCCAGGGAGGTCGCCGTGCGGAACCACAGGTCCATGGTGCAGAACCCCAGGTGCTTGTCGATGCTCTGGTGCGCCACGACCAGGTTGCCGTTGAGCGCGGTGAGATGGAGCTTGATAGCAAGATAAACATTCAAGATGGAATATTTGTTATCTGCACACCTGCTGCTCAGTGGCCCCTGGATGACCGTCGGCGACCACTTCTCGGAGCCGAGGTCGAAGGACACGATGCCGTCGAGCAGATTGTGGCCATGACGGCGAGACAAGGGGAGCACATCTGAAGGGTAGATGAAAAAGTACATGATCCCATTCGCAACAGCCACCGCCTGCCCGCCCGTGTTCACGGTGGCTGGAGGTGCCTGTCTCTCCCTCCAATGTGCGTCGTCATTGCCGTCTCCGCCGAGGGTGCGGACACGGCACAACTGTTGGCGGAAGTCGAGGTGGCTGCGGATGAGCAGCGCCTTTTGCTCCCCCGATGAGGCTCGACCGATAAACAGGCTGTGCGGCTGCTTCGCATCTCGACCTTGGACATGGAGTTGGAGGGGAACCAAGGACACCGTGCTAGATTCCAGATCAATCAAGCGCGCCTGATCGGAGCCCCCGGCAATTTGATGCTGGCAAGGTGGTGGTGCGTGCACAATGTGGCGCCGTGCGGCCACAGGCCTGCGGGCACCCTTCTGATTATGTCGCCGGACTTGTCCAGCATGACCAAGTCCAGGGTCGTGCCGTCGTCGTTGACAACGGACACGGTGAAGAGCGGGGCCTTGTGCCGGGACGCGTGGGTGGCGGCGAAACCCGGGTGCGAGAGCATGGATCGCCATGCTCGGCAGACGGCACGGAAGCGGCAGAGCGGCCTGGCCGGGAGGCACACCAGGATCTCGCGCAGCACGTCGGATGGAAAAAGGCCGTCGTTGCCGGTCATCATGCCGGCTTCTCTGTGATCGGGTTGGGAGGCGGTTCAGGATTGCGGTGCTATTTTCTAGGGCAAAAATGACTCGGCAGTTATTTTTGCCACGTTCCAACGAGACGTGTACGATATATATACCTATATAACCATGCTTCAGAGACGGTCCAGATTGCTTCGGTGTAGTGTCCTGTATCGTCCCACTAAGTTATTTTAGTTTTTTTTTGAGAAATTTATATCTGTCCAATAAGTATACTCACCAGGGACGCCTCAGAAAGCCTGATATACGTGCGTGCGTTTTCCCCTCACAAACCGCTCCCATGCAGCAGCCTGCCTTCCTCGGCTGTCGGCATGACCCTCCACGGTGGGTCGCCTTGCCAGCCAACTGCCGGCCTTCCCTGGCGCACCGCCCCGCCGCTGGTGCTCCCCCACCATCGGCCTCTCTCTCTCTCTTTCTCTCTCACACAGTTTGATTCGAAGTTTGGATGGAAAAACTCCAATGAAACTTTTGATTTTGAACCTTTGATTTGAAGTTTTCATTAAAGTTTCAATTAAACCATTCTATTCAACTTTGATTCCAAGTTTTGATCCAAGTTTGACTTCAAGCTATTGATAAAATGTTTACTGGGGAAGCTGCAGGCAGATTAGAAACCCCCGGGACACCTCAAGATGCGGTGTGCTATCTAGCGATACATCTGTTTAGAAAGTCTATATTTCTTGGAAATTTCAATTTTGGGATTTTTTTATTTGAGGGATGGCCTCATGTTAATCCCTGTGATCACTGTCAAAACCAAAGTTGATTTTTACCGACCTATATTAGCTACCAAGTTATCAGTCGTTAAAAATGAACAACCAGCTGTGGGTTGCTAATTCGACATTTACCAACAGATAATTTGTCGGTAATTATTGTAACTTTTACAATACATATATGTCAGTTGGTAATTCTTCATCTTTGGGTCGAACGGTTGGTCACTAATTGTTTTGAATTTTATGGGCTAGAAACAAAGTGAACAAACAGCTGAAGCTAAGCCAAATCATATTGAATTGCTAAAAATACAAATGGTAAATTACAGTTAGTGGTTTTCTTAGGCTTACCATCGGCTTGCATATGTTTTTGTTGTAGTTGTTTTTCTTATGAACCACAATGTATGCACTAGCACCATTTTCTACGGCAGTAGATGTGCTTGGAGAATCCTTTGCTCTTGCCTTTTCCTTCATATCAAGGGCCATAATATGGTTCTCAGTTGAGATATCTTCCCTCGTTTGCTTCAGGTTGTGGCGAAATCCGTCATGAGGCATGGAGTTTGGCAATAATGCCCACTGCCACAACCCTATCCGGTAAAGGACAACCAAAGCCTGCAATCTCTCTGGCAAGAAGCTATCTTGTTGAACAATAGATTTTGTAGCATCATGCTGAGATCAAAGACTTGCTCACAAGTGTACATGAAGCAGCCTGGTTCATAGATGGGATACTTGCGCTCTAGTTCATCCCACAAATCTGTGGGGTCAGTATACTTCATATGCACATCATAGATATTATCAGCCAAAAGAGTCAAGATGCAGCCAAGTGCGGAATCACGCGCTGTTGGGAAGGTGGTGGTCTTCTCGACCGTGAATGGCATGACCGGGTGGAGCACCCACCACAGCCCCATCAATAGAAGCCAAAATCTGACTTTAGTCTGCCATCTATGAAAAAATTTGCCACCCCAGACCTCTCAGGTTTCATTGCATCAGTACGATCCATTGCTAGAATAAACGCAAAAATAAGGTTTCAAAAATGTTGAAAATGAGTACTATTCTAAATCAAGAGTTCAAACTGAGGCAAATTTCACTGACATTTACACATAAGATGTGAACTAACACTAGCAGCAAGTAAATAAAAAAGGCAAAAACCAGAGGAAATGTGAGCACTCACGATGGGTTTGTCGGCACGAAAAATTAGTGCAAAAGTAGACGATGGACACTAGATATGTTGTGTACCCCTCCTTTCAGCATGTTGCTTAGCTGCTTCAACAAATACGGTAACTTTTTTGAAATAGAGGATAGCATTTCATCCCGCTCCATCGGTCTTCCATTTTCTATATATTACATAAATAAACATAGTGAAAGTCTACCCAAAAATAAATAACAATAATCTAGTTACATATATTAATTTGGATATATAAGCAAAAAATCAACTATAATGTAGGCAAAGAAATATTATAGTCTCGGTAAAAAAATAATCACAATCTATCAATTTATTAATTTTCCACACTCTCATCACCCTCTCTCTCTCCTCTCATATACATGGTCTAGATCCAAAAATAGATCTTCACAATCTCAATATGTCAAGTCCAAAATAAAACCATGAGACTAAAGGAGATTGAAAATATAAGTTGGATGTAGACAATATATGATAATTTTCATCTTTATTGTGCAACATTTTTGTAAAAAAAAGAGTTTCAAACCCTAGGAAACTTGAGCACCAAATATGGGGGAAACCACTTCTAAACATAATAAAAAAATACATGGATTGGCATGGATTTACCTCATAGAATAAATTCTTTGAAAAAACCTCCTAGAACAAATTACTTAAAAAACATAGTCAAAACCTTCCGACCTTTTGTTTAGATTTTTCCGGTCACCGTACGGATAGAGAGCGCCCCTACAGACAAAGTGTTGGCAGGAAGGAGACGAGCAACGTCCTATATACGCGACTTCTATAATTACGAACGTGGTGACGCCACTACATTTAAGTTATTACAGTGATCACAGTAATAACGGACAACCAGATGTCATCGCAGGACTGCTATTACAGTGGTCATTTGTAATAACGGCCGCCTGTGACATCATCCCTACCCATTATTACAGTGACCGACTGTAATAATGGGCATCGGTGATGTCAGCAGCGGCCGATATTACTGTGTGACGCTCCACTGTAATAACGATTCACTTTGTGGTGTCACCGGTGCCCATTATTACAGTGACCACTATAATAACGCGCCACCATG
Source organism: Chloris gayana (assembly GCA_031894775.1). Taxonomy (NCBI): domain Eukaryota; kingdom Viridiplantae; phylum Streptophyta; class Magnoliopsida; order Poales; family Poaceae; genus Chloris; species Chloris gayana. The sequence continues at coordinate 33,092 of JAUNZO010003658.1, forward strand.
GTGACTTCATGTTCGGTGCACTGTAATAACGGGAACTGCAATACCTATTATTACTGGAAAAAACAAGGCGCTATCTTTGCAAGTTGTTGTAGTAGTGGAAGGATAGGTCTTTATACAAGAATATTAATCTGCAGAAATAGTTCGGACATATGTATACATACTACCAATAATGCTGGATCTATGACAAAAGTAGAAAATAACCCAAAACAACTCAATGCATATGCAAACTACAAATGTTTGTACAGCCTTGTCGCAAAATGAATGTAGGAGTAAATTCTTAGGAGTTTTGCGGTCCACAATACCGGCAAGTATTTCTGGCAAATTACTTTGACGATATTCCCCTCAATACGGTGAAATACTGGCTAGTATGTATTGATTTCCGTTATCAAATCTATACCGTTGGATCAAATTACTAGAAACTACTAGCTAATAATCAGTATTGTGGACCGAAAAACTCTTCAAGGAAAAATAGAACTCTTGATTCATACAACTGTGTCCCATGCTCTACTCAAGTAGAAGAGACAATCCTTCACTTAATATTTGGTTGCACCTTCTCCAGTTGACATGGGATTTACAGCTAACACCAGATAATATGTTACTTAGGGCAAGAAGAGATTTCAACTCTGAGTATTTTATGAGAAGTCCTAATTGTAGGCAGCTGAACCATTTGGTGTCACAAAAATAGTATCATCTTTGATAACAAGAACAAGTCGCTCTCGAAGCAGCATTTCAATGACGAATTTGCTTTGGTGGCTATTAAAGCCAAACCAGTAATGAAGATCTTGATTGACAATTTTATATGTAATCTGAATAGTTTTTTTCTAAGTAGGTTCTTGTTTTGAGCCTACAGATGCGTAACATGTAAATACATTTCTTGTTTCTTTTTAGGAGAAAGTCCAAATTATTCTCCTGAAGTATAACCAAAGTCTGAATAACCCCTAAACTATTCTTTAGTTCAGTTTAACCCTAGAATAGTGCAATTTGGTTCATTTTACCCCCTAACATAATTTATCTTTTTTTGTTTCTTCACACATAAGTGGAGTCTTAAGGTAAAATTTTATAGGGCGCTATAACACTTTGTTGCGCATCTGTGATATGAGCAATAGCTAAGGTTCGTGCATGGAAAAACCTGGTTGGGGTATCACCAAACTTGGTCCACTTTATGTCCCCCCTTTGCTTCTAGTCAATGTTATAGGGCTAGCGAGAAATGAAAGATAACAGTAGAATTAGGGGGATCATGGTTGGCCCTGTGATCGATGTTGCCGCCCCTTCCGCCATTCTTCGCGTCTTGTGATTGGTTTTGTCTTTTCTTGGTTGGCGATAAGAGTGTGATCATTAATCATGGACTGGAACACATGCTACATCATAACCTTGAGTAGCAGTGAAAACTGTGTTATGGAACCTGCTGGAGGATGGCTTCCCTGCTCCAGGCGATGGTGGATGGCTCACCTCTGCACGCTCTGTGTGGTGAAATTCTACAACGTATGTATTTATGACTAAAGTCTGCTATATATCTGGAGTTAGTAGCGTTTGTGTGCTAGTGAACATTGTATTGTACTACTACCTCTGTGCTATTGAAAGTGTCATTTTTCGCCTCCCAAGAAGTCAAATACTTTCAAATTTGAACAATAACCCACCCGTAAGTTGTGCCAGGGCGTGTGTGCCCAGCATAAGCACGGCGTGGAACCGGCAAAATTATTTAGTGATGAAGTAAGTCTGGAGGGAAGTGTGACTGATCTGAGATCGTGCTTTGCCAACGAAGGTATAACGTACAGGAACTGCACACGGTTGCTGTATGGCCATGCTTCACAAGGACACTTACGGCCGAATCGGGATCGGCACACGACGACTTCTAATCGTACTTGTGAGATCACTGTTTATGATGCTTCCCAAATCAAACTGCATTCTAGCCATTTCACTCTGTCCATGTCTCTCTTTATAAGCTTCCCATAGATGGTGTGCATTTTCCTCATGTTGTGTGTACACCTGTCCATTAGCATCTGTGATATGAGCAATAGCATTCCTTCTATGTTGAGCTAAGGTTCGTGCATGGAAAAACCTGGTTGGGGTATCACCAAACTTGGTCCACTTTATGTCCCCCTTTGCTTCTAGTCGATGTTATAGGGCTAGCGAGAAATGAAAGATAACAGTAGAATTAGGGGGATCATGGCTGGCCGCTGTGAACGACGTTGCCGCCCCTTCCGCCGTTCTTCACATCTTGTGATTGGCTTTGTCTTTTCTTGGTTGGCGAGAAGAGTGTGATTATCAATACTGGACTGGAACACATGCTGCATCATAACCCTGAGTAGCAGTGGAAACCGTGTTATGGAACCTGCTGGAGGATGGCTTCCCTACTCCAGGCGATGGTGGATGGCTCACCTCTGCAGGCTTTGTGTGGTGAAATTCTACAACGTCTGTATTTATGACGAAAGTCTGCTATATATCTGGAGTTAGTAGCGTTTGTGTGCTAGTGAACATTGTATTGTACTACTACCTCTATGCTATTGAAAGTGTCATTTTTCGCTTCCCAAGAAGTCAAATACTTTCAAATTTGAACAATAATATATATATATATATGTATATATATAATTATAAATATTTATTGTATGTAATTAGTATTATCAGATGGATCATTGAATCTATTTTCATAATAAACTTATTTAGAGATACAAATATTTCTAATATTTTATATAAACTTGGTCAAAGTTAAGAAATTTATACTGGCACGGATACCATAGCAACACTTTCAATGGGACTGAGGAAGTACTGTTTTGTGAGGTGAAAGCTAGCACTGTATCAAAGTATCACTAGCGTTTGACTGCCTATCAGCTTCCGATTGAACAATGATCCTCTGTTGATTCTTACACTAGCGCTTGGTGACGGAAAACTTACCGTGTGTTAAAGTATCACTCACCATTTCGACTAAAAAAAACAACCATTGTCTTGATTCGATTGTGATGCATTTTTATCACCACCAGTGTTCTCATTTGTATAAAACTCGGTCGATATATCTATGCACCGCAAGGTTAGGAAAGTGATATGCCCTTCATTACAAATTTTCCTTCCTTGATTGCTCTAGAATATTAAAATAAGTGGATCCTACCATGATGAAGTCATGGTGGTGTTTTAGATTGATGGATAATCACTATCTATTCAGCTAACAATCTTGAAATTTTCAATTTACAACATTTCTGCATACGTCTGGATGATTGATTCCTTATAGGAAATCCTTTTAAAGAAGATCGCGCTTGCATACAGTGTAACAATATTTTTATAGGATACTAGTAACTTAATATATGCTACATTCTTGATGGTACTGTGGAGTTTAGAGTGAGTAGTGAACCGGTTTGTCTCTTTGATACGCATATAGAACAATTTAGTGTGGCCCGTCTATTCATGGGCCTGCTGCGATGATTGATAAGATGTACATTAATTGATAGGGAAAGGATGAATTATTTTGTATCAATATAACAATTAATAATTTGGCCATCTCCGTGTGTCCTTCTGCTAAGGTAATATCATGACAATTTACTATAGGTCCAACCTTGTTGTCCAACTTTGCTCGCTGATGAATCTATATATGGCAGCTAGATGTCTAAAGATTTTCAAATGTCATATCTGGTTCCTATGATGACTTGAGTTGTATACGAGTAGGATGTTTAGGTTGGACTTATAGCAGTACTTAATAGCACGTCTCCTTTATTTTGTCATCTATATGTCGTTGCAGTGCAAGCACGAAAAATGCAAGAGTCTTATTGGTGATTGATCCATAGCAAGGAAGGTACTATATATGTAGGATACAACAACGAAAGTTGAGAACGATCAGCAATTTATACGAGGCTAATTATTGCTCTAAAGCATGCTAGTATCATCTTCTAATGACAGATATCTGTTAATCATCCTTTCAAAAGACGGAACTATATGGAAGTTGAAGTTAGCTCCGAAGACAAAGATATAATTTTGGGTTGTATGAATGCAGTTACTATGGTTAAGTTACTATACAGTAACCAATTACCCCCAAAAGCCTAAGCTCATAGGAAAAGGTGTGCAATTCACTTATGGTTCCACACTCCCCCTCACGTGCAGCTCTCGTGGGTGCAAACGTGGAAATAGCAACGGTACAACGTACAACGAAATATGCGGTCGTCAAGACTTGAACTCAAGACCTATAACTCTAATACCATTTTAAGTTACTGTACACTAACTAGTTGCACCCAAAAGCCTAAGCTTGTAGGAAACAGTGTGCAATTCACTTATAGTTCAACAACTATAACCAATAATAACTTAATAAAAAGAAATTGGTCCTCTAGTCAAAAGTGTTATTTATGTTATTATAATAAAAATATTGAACACATGCAAATTCTTTTACAGTCACCAAGCTAGAAATATGTGAACAGGTGCTAAATGCAGATACCGATTTAAACCCACCTGGATCACTCGCTTATATGCTCGAAAACTAGTTAATTACCGGTAGTCATTTTCAAATAGAGGAAAATTATTCTAGTTCCGACTGCAGCCTTATGTTGGGCTATTTAATTAGCCATATTAAAATTATTCTAGTACACATCAATGCTACAATCAACTTTCTTTAAAAACAAATCAGCTGCTGTATTTGGCGCTATTGCACCTCAGGAGGTAAAGGACAACATTGTTTCTTGACTGTCACTTTGGTGGTTGCTACGATAGAGATATTTGCAAGTCATGGACAAAGATTCGATAATGAATTGTATCTTGCTTTCTCGTTGCATGTACTAGACATTAGTAAGTCACAATTTTTGATAGATTAAGTCATGGATTCCAATTGCATGAACCAATCACCTAAGGCTCTCATTTCCATACGGAATCACGTGCCACCATGTTAGTTCTAATGGTTTCAAAAACATACCGGATTATTAATTTGATAGGAAAATGGTATACACAACTACTTCTGGTGCTCGAACGTATCGAACAACAGTAGTTGGAAATATCACTTTATCATTGACTTGGTCAAAAAATAGATTGCACTCTGATGAATATTATAAAATTAAATGGTTATGGAAGAGCCTGCTTAAATATTATATATTTTGTGTGTAATAACATTAATTTCTTGTGTGATATGGAACATCATATAACTAATAAGCTACAAAATATTGATATACAATTAATGAAAATATGAAGTGCTCTGAGTAAAACAGGTAGCATATATATAGTTCTTCCCACTTTATGAATCTATTTACTCCTCAACATTTCAGTTCTTATTGTTGCATAATATATATATGAGAATGATTTTTGTGGGCATAGGGGCATGTGCCCACCTTAGCTATTTTACTAATTATGATTAAATATAAATATTAAATCTCTAATTATACTATTAAATATGTCAAATCATAAATTGAAGTACAAAAATATTAAATTCTGACAAATTCGTCAAATTTAATAGAATTTCATGAATTTGTCATAATTTGATATTTCTGTACTTCAAGCATGATTTGATAACATATCTATAAGTAGTCTAACATGTTTAATAGTATAATTAGAGATTCCCTATATATAATTGTGATTTATCCAAAAAACAAAGATAAATATGTTTATATCCTTTTAAAACCATGCAAACATGTGTTTGTATATATTCTTTTCACATACCTCTTGCACTCATTTTGCTTCTAAAGTAATAGATAGCCTAGGCAGATGCGTGGTTCATGGACAAGCTACAATAAGCAGTGGCTGTCTGCTTCAAATGACTTACCATGTTTGCTCTATGTGGTCATCGTTGCGAGCACCAACTACACATGTTTGCAGCGCAGGCACGTTACATGCACAGGCTGAATGTTGATTGATCCATAGGCGACGTGCGACCAATCCATGTCATACATGCATATACATCTAGAAGGTGTGACTATATGTAGAACAGGACAAGGAATGTCAATATCATCCTCTGAAATGAGCAAACATATGATGGGATGTGCTCCGGTGGAGCTTTTTCCAAAACATGAGTGAACCTCAAAGAAACTTGGTTAATTAAGCATTTTTTTCCTATTAATCCCTAGACCCAGTCCTGTCAGGTCCCATACAAACATTGTCCAGCCTAGTTGTGAATTTTGGATTGAGACGAGTAACTCGTTGGCCTCGTTCCATTCATTCCTAGCCATGCTCGTCCTTGTTTTCATCATCGTAGCATAAGAACCGCGTGATGATGGTCACGCTAACCATCCTTGCCATCACCCGCACAGAGATACGAGCAGTTACACTCAACAAACGTAATCGTTCTGATCTCCACGCGTGTGCTGAGAGGCGCATGCCGAAGCCGTAACGGTGCGGAGAAGCATCACAATGGTACATATGGCCGGCATCCAGCTGCGTTTCTTCTTTTTCCTCAATCCAAAATTTTCAGGGCGTTGTTTGAACAAAGAAGACGAATCGTTCCTTTCGATCAGAACATCACGGTTGGAGTGGACCGGGTCCAGGAATTATATAGATTAAAAAGTTGCTTAATTATTGATGTTGCTTTATGATTTGCGCATGTTCTAAAAAATAGCTTCACCGGAGCACTTCTCACAAAAACATCTGTAGGCTTAGACACTATTTATATTTGAAAAGTACTTCACTTGCTTCGCTACGCATCATACTTTGCATAGGCTTAATAAGCCACATATCCCTCGAGAATCGTACACACAATGAATTGTGGAAGTGCTCCGATATGACACATTGTATCCATGCATGGTACGCACGGTATCTTTTGCTTTTGGATTCGAGATCTTCATCAGCGGTCTCTCTTTGTTTCCACACATGTAGGTTCGTGCAGCCTGGTTCTTATTTGTTTGGTGTTCGCCACCCCTGGTTCTTTTCATCAGCGGTCTCTCTTTGTTTCGCATTCCGACGCGTGCCTGCTATTTTATTTTATTTTTCTTTTGTGGGATTAAGACACTATTGCTGCTATTGTCAGTCGTCTGGCGGCAGAGCTCTAGGCTCTAGCCTCTAGGGGTTAGTCAGAGGAAATTATCCAGCATTAAGTAAATAAATAGCAAGCTAATAGCGTTAATTACGCGTGCCCAGGCCTGAGTGGTGATTGATCCATAGCCGCCGAGCGACGAAGTCATATGTAGAAGGTGACTACATATGTTGGACACGACAACGAAGATTAGGAAAGATTTATGACTATGTGAGGCTGTATATGCTGGACTCTTGTGATCGGAATTATTGCTCCAGCGGATGTCACTATCATTCCCTGGGAAGAGCGAACAGCAAACGGTGCCGTGCCTTGTGTGCACTCAAAGTATCTTTCAATTTTGTCCCCAGACTATGTGAGGCTGTATGTGCTGGTTGTTCTTATGTGTTTGGTTTTGGCTTAGGACAAGTCTCCATACATCTGGGATGCGACACGGGACCTCTTCTCATTCCGACGTGTACCGCGCCTGCCGTTTATTTTTATTTTTGTGTGATATAAATAAACTAGTCTTGCTGCTGTCGTCAGGCGTCTGGTTGGCTATAAAAGCAGGGCTCTAGCCTCCAGGGGTCAGTCAGAGTAAATCCATCAGCATTCACAGTAAGAGCAACAGAAACCTATCTGGCAGCTGGGCCTCGGTTCCAAGAAATGCAGCCTCAAGGAGCGTTCAAGTTGCACGACCTTGTGCTCCCGTCTTCGTCTCCACAGGGAGCAATGGTGGTGTCCACCCTTCTCCTCCTCTGCCCTCTTCTTCTCGTTTTCCTGGTGCTACGCCGCACGGCCACCAGAGAGGAGCAGCTCCTGCGCAAGCTGCCTTCGCCGCCGAGCCGGCTCCCCATCATCGGGCACCTGCACCTGATGGGCCCCCTCCCTCACATCTCCCTCCGCGACCTCGCCGTCAAGCACGGCCGCGACGGGCTGATGCTCCTCCGGCTCGGCGCCGTGCCGACGCTGATCGTGTCATCCCCGCGCGCCGCGCAGGCGGTGCTGCGCACGCACGACCACGTGTTCGCGTCCCGGGCTTACCAGCCGGTGACGGACATCCTCTTCTACGGCTCCACGGACGTGGCCTTCGCCCCCTACGGCGAGCACTGGCGGCAGGTGAAGAAGATCGCCACCACGCACCTCCTCACCAACAGGTAGGGCCGGTCTGTCAGCCCAAAATCTTATTAAATGAACTAAAATTTCCCTCCAGATTATAAAACTAGTAGAAACCCTGTGATTTGGAGACCGGGATGCTTTAATTTGGTTGAGATGAACTTTGTGTTTGACCCAGAATTACCCACTTTGGTACTGACCTACATCCCTACAACAGGAAGGTCCGGTCGTACCGCCACGCCCGGGAGCAAGAAGTAAGGTCTGTCATGGCCAAGATCAACGGCCACAGCGAGGCCGGCACGGCGTTGGACCTCAGCGACCTGCTAAACGCCTTCACCAACGATGTGGTGTGCCACGCCGTATCCGGCAAGTTCTTCCGGGAGGAAGGCCGGAACCAGCTGTTCCGGGAGCTGGTGGAGGCCAACTCGTCCCTCATCGGCGGGTTCAACCTGGAGGACTACTTCCCGTGGCTGGTCAACCTGGACGTCGTGAAGAGGATGGTCTGCGCCAAGGCCCAGAAGGTGCACAAGGCCTGGGACGACCTGCTCGAGAAGCTCATCGACGACCACGCACACAGGCGGGCCGCCGCTTCCGATCACCGCGACGACGACGACAGCGACTTCATCGACGTCCTGCTCTCCATCCAGCACGAGTACAAGCTCACCAGAGGCCACATCAAGGCGCAGCTGGCGATCATGTTCGAAGCTGGCACGGACACGTCCTTCATAGTGCTGGAATACGCCATGGTTCAGCTGATGCAGAACCCCCACGTCATGGCCAAGCTCCAGGCCGAGGTGAGGTCCATGGTTAACGATAAATTACCTGCAGGGGAGAGGAAGGACAGCACGCTGCTGATCACGGAAGACGAGCTCGCCACGGGCAACTTGCCCTACTTCAAGGCGGTCATCAAGGAGACGCTCCGGCTGCACGCACCGGCGCCGCTCCTCGTACCGCACCTCTCGACGGCCGACTGCGACGTCGAGGGGTACACGATACCGGCGGGGACACGTGCCATCGTCAACGCCTGGGCTCTCTCCCGGGACCCGGAGCACTGGGAGAGGGCGGAGGAGTTCATGCCCGAGAGGTTCCTCAAGGAGCAAGGTGGCAGCGCCGCGGCCATGGACTACAAGGGGAACGATTTCCTCTACCTGCCGTTCGGCACCGGGCGAAGGATTTGCCCGGGTATAAATTTTGCCATTGCCACCATCGAGGTCATGCTAGCGAACCTCGTCTACCACTTCGACTGGGAGCTTCCACCCGGAGTGGATGGTATCGCCATGACCGAATCCTTTGGTGTCACAGTGCATCGCACCGAGAAGCTCATGTTAGTCCCCAAAATGCCCCTTACGCCACTTAATTAGGTAGCCTCCCTCGTGTTACACGGTGGTTCAAGAAACCATGCATGACTGGGCGGCCTGCGCAACACCTATCACATTTCTAATGTATTACGTCGATGTGAGCGTTGTACTTCTTACTTAGCAAAACTGTCCACGTGCGTACCTGAATAAAGAAAACCTATGTTGGTAATTGGCCTGTACCTTCTATCTTACTAGCGTAGTGCACGTGCGTAACTGATGTATTGAAGGAAAAAGGAACAGAGTGGGATCTCGGGAAGAGCCATCTCAAAAGAAGTAAGTTCTTGATCATTTCCATCGGAATGTGATTTTAGCGCTTCCGAACGTTTCAAAAACGAACTCCTTCCTCTAGAACAACGTTGAAGGCCGAGAATCGAATCTTTAAGCAAATGGGCACGGGGCTGGATTGAAAGGGAAATCTTTTATTGTAGTAGGGGACGGAGTTCAGCAAGATGGCCAAGATAATAAGAAAGGGTTTTTTCCAGCACGTGGGGCCGATTTTGAAAGACTTCTATCCTCTTTATTTTGATCATCAGAAGTGGATTCGATTCAATACCCTATCTGGGAAAACGTTCCCTTTAGTAGATCATGATTTGAGTCTGTTGTAATCAGTCTCGGTGGAGAGTGTCATCGCACAGTTACTAAGAAGAAATTTTTAAGAACCGTGCCAGTGGAGAGTCATGATGATGATACTCATCTCTCATCCCATGACACTCCCTCTCTTCTCTCTCATGCCATGTCAGCAAATTTAATGCTCATGACACTACCATGACACTCCCATTGAGACCGCGCCAGCCATTTGTTTTCTATTGATCAGCCTGCGAGCATCTTCTCTTCATAAGCTAACCGTAAAAAGCTAGTAACTCATTCCCAAGAAGCATGTTAATTTGAGCACGCAGGTCCAATAATGAATTCTTCTTTTTCCCAAGAAGCATGGGTGAATCAAACTTTTATAATCTTTCAAAACACATGTGTGACACACACGCATTATGCTAGTAACATGAACGGTAGAAGTGAAATTTAAAAATATGACATATATTAAGACAAATTATTTCTAAATTAATTTGATATGAAAAAGATGAATCAAACTATATAAATTATTTATAGGATCGTTAGGCTTAGATTGGGAACTTGATATGGTCCGGTGGGCTGGGATTGGAACTACTTAACTTTGCCTCTATCGACTGAACGAAGTATTGTTGGGCTAAAACTTCGATTTTATGGTTTTTCAATTAATCCACGAAGAAAATCAACAAAAAAAATAGAGTGCTGAATTAGAGGAAAATGAAAACCAAATGCTAACTTAACTGGAACTGGTATTTTTGGTTTTCTTTGGCATGGTCTCTCGGCATTGTTTCTCCATTTGTGTATCACCTAAAAAAACATTAGGATTTGTTTTACGATCTTAGGGAACTAGGCTTGACCCGGATGGTTTGGTGGTGGAGGATGTGGGCATCACCCCTAACAATCCAGGTTTGAGTCCTCTCTCTCGAATTTTGGTTCCTATTTATAGTCGTTTTCTTCTCCTTAATAAAAAGAAACACTTAGTTATTCTTAGATTGGGTTTCGCCCTTGTTTGGGGGAAGGGGGCTATGTGCACCATTGTTTTATGGCAATGGACTGTTTTCGCCACTAGGGGTGTTAAACAACGGGAACATATACTCCCTAGTGTGAAACGGGCTGGAATCCTAAGAGTCTATTACCCAAAAACTAGTTTATCAGCTGATACGGGAACTATAGAAAACATTGTTAAAGTTCGCTTGTATCAAGGAAGCCTATTGCATTGAATCTTCAGTATTGAGCGCATAGTTTTCTTTTCTATATAAACATAGTCCTTTGAGGCATTATTTTATTTCTGAATAATGTGCCATATTAGGGCGGTTATCGACGGTGTTGGTGTCTCTTTGAATAGACAACAGTGATGGGCCTGTCCAATGCAAGTCGAAGTAGCCTGGCCCAGATATTCTTTCTATTGTCTGTTGAGAGATTAGTATGGATGCTGGTCTGGTTGTCACGGAGGCGCGCACAAGAGACACCCGTAACACAGCCCACCGTAATTGAAGGTCCCAACGTCTTTCAAATACCTGTGCTTATACAAACTGTAATGCTAATAAAATTTCTGTATCTCTATCTATAATTTAGGTTGACAAAGGTGGTATTTCTTTTCTTTTATTATAACCAAAAATTACTTATACAAATATCTTTCAATCTTGATAAAGTAGTTACACCCAACAATAGGTTCAGCCCATAACTATAATCGTTCAGTCATTCAAATAAAATTTTCTTGGCATAAAAAAGTACTAATGCATAGAAAAGTACAGAGATTTTGCTGCTACTTGTTATTTATTTTTTGAGCAAATGCTACTTGTTATTTACAAGAACTTGCTTTTCGATTGTCATCTTTGTACTAGAATGCAAGATTAATTATAGCAATTTACCTAGAATGCACCAAGAAGTAGGCAAAAACTCCACCTAAAGTACTAGTGCATAGAAAGTACAAATATTTAGGCGCAACACCGTTACACCCTCTGTCTCTATCTAAATGAAACTTAAATGTCACAGAATTTATAATTAATTTCAGTTACTCCTATTCTCCTGCGATAATCACTATACCAAAAGCTCACTGTAGCGGCAGAAGGAAACTAACAGTAGTGGTGGATTGTAATTCACCACCGCTACAACGCATAAATACGTGTTCTAAACTCGAACCGCCGTCAAAAAAAATTTAATAGCGGCAGATCATATTGTGGGCCACCACTACTAATAAGTTCTCATTTGTAGCGGCAGCCCATATTGTGCCTTGCCACTACCCTTGGCTCATTAAGCCTACCAACTCATCACCAGCCCAACAACTACAAGAAAGAGGAAACCTAGCAAACACAAACGGCCTCCACACCAACTCTCTCCTCTCTTCCTCAGCCATCACTTGCCTCCGTCCTCCGCGCCCCATCTCGGCATGGCGGCAGCGGCTTCTTCCCAGTAGTACAATAGTGGCCCCGTCCCCAACCCTAACGTGGTGGTGGCCGCTCTCTCCCCCAACGGCGCTCCTTCCCGTGTGTCGTGTGCGGCGATGGCGGCCCCTCCCTTGGCACGCGGCAAAGCGCGCATATCCGGCCAGCCGTGGCTCAATCCGGCCATGGCGTGCAGCGGTTCGTGCCGATCCGGCCGACCGCGGCCAGATCTAGCCATGGCATGCAGCAGCACACACAGATCCAGCCGGTCCTGGCCATTTCCATCTATTGGGCGCATGGCCGCCGCTAACCCGTCGGCGACTTGGAGGTAGTGGTGGTGAGCTCAAGCCAACGTCGCGAGCTCGGGTGGTAAGCCTCGGTGGCAGTAGATAGATTCGACGGCCAACGGAGCTGGGGGCGTGACGGTCAACCAGTCGTCGCTCACTACTATTTCTTTTTTCGGGTTAAGGGGTAGCGACGGGTAAAGACGTCACCCGCCGGTGCAAGGTGCTTATATTTAGCTAGCCTTAGCTGTGGAAGGCGTGTCCGCCACTATAGGCCTGTTTGCCCTGTTGCTCCAGTACACTTTTCTTGTAGTGTTTGTCCCTAAACCCGTCAACTCTTTCTTGCAGCAGTGCCACGGTCTGGGGCATCCTGATCTCAGAGGCCACATAGTTGTTATTCGACGTGTTGCACCTCACACGGCCAAGGATATCTACAGTATTCTCCTCTCCCCCATGTGGTGGCCATCACAGCTCATCAAGCCTCAAATTCATCCCGCCATCAGCTCTTCGTCGTTTCATATTACCCTAAGAACAAGGTTTCGTTTAGTGGCCTGTCTGGAAGCATTGTGAAACAAATATCTGCCGGGAAGGAATTGATTTGGTGACAACACATGAGCGCAGAGCACAATCTGCTTGTTTCAAAAATAAGGCCGGGAAAGCCTGTGTTATTAACTCGGCCACCAGCACCGTTACTACCTTGCCAGCAACATACTAGTAGCTCGTGAAAACAAAAGGAACAACTGCAGTCTGTCCATTATACTGGGGAAAATCACAGGAGTACAAGGTGCTATCCAGGGCCGCCGTTGTGCAAAGCCGGAACTGATAGCTATATGCTAAAACAGCATAGACTTTTGTTTAGCCGAGTTGAATGGCTACTTGTAATAATCAATCAAGACTCGAGATGCTCAATAGATCTATGGTTCTTGGTACATACTGATAAGAGTCTGTAGTATGCTAGGTTACTTGGGTGACAATATCATCCTGCCATTACAAGTGTTATTGGCTAGACGCACCGGCCTGTCCCACTAGCCACTGACCGACCCACCTGTTACGAACGATGACGAAACAACGACGAAACAACGATGAAGAACGAAAGATCAAACCACAAGGGACACAAGGATTTAACGTGGAAAACCCTTCCAATGCGGGAGGGAAAAAACCACGGGCGCCAGCCAGCAAATACTTCACTATCAAGAGTCGGGATTACAATGCCTAACGGCGGCTTACAAGAATATGATTGTGTGTGTCACGGGTGGAAACCCCGGCCCAAGCCTCCGGCGACGGGCCTCCGCTCGCTCCGTCGGAAGTCGGCCTCCCATTGTACAGAATTTGGATCACAACTCAACACCACCAGGGCTGCAGGTAGCCTGGGCGTGTCTCCAGCAGGGTGCCGGCCTGGTAAGAGTCTTGTTGGTCCTTTCCAAAGTGACTAGGAATCAATTTTGAAAGCTTAAAATAAAGATACATCAATTTTAGGGAGTTTGGATTATTTATTAGGAAAGATTTGATAGTAGTTTGATTAGGATTCTATCTCCATCTTGCTTCAGAGTCAACAAAGTTTATCTATATAATGAGAGGATCTCTCTCTCTCTCTCTCTCTCTCTCTCTCTCTCTCAACGACACCGCTGCTATCCTGTCACTGCCATAATTGCTCCTCCTGTCTTCCGGACACTAGACACTATAGCCTACTACCGGGAGAAACTGAGAGTGACTAAGATGGTGGTGGTAGCAGTACTCGAAACAATAATAGACCTGTCGAAACTTCAAAACGAACAGTGAAATCAAGCACCCTACAACAATAGCCCATGAAACCCGGTGAACCCTATCTCCTTCTTTTTCTCCCATAGTTCCCTGTCTATCTCCCATCAAGGCTTTGTGCCCATCCTCTGTGATCTACATCGCCAATCTTTGCAGGTAGAGTCTCACTTGTAACATTCTGGCCCCTCAAGATTAGCTGTATTCTCACTTATGAAAACTTGTGTGCATATGGAGGTGAAAATTTAATACCAACTTGCTAGTCTAGTGTGAAGAAAGCAATCATATAAGACTACTTTGTCCAGATTATGAACTTTGGATTTTGCCTTTTTAGTGAAGCGAGGATGAAAGCATAACATGTGAGTTAGCCCAGCTAGCCTTTGGACCCTAGACCGTTACATTACTTGTTGGTGCCTTTGTTACTTTTCTTATGGAGCTCACCATTGGAAGACGGTATGACTAGGACATCACATGATTTGGTGGACATGGAAGTAATAGAGCCTCAATCGACGACAGTGACATGAATTCTTTCTGTCACAGAGCAGCTACATGTGCTTCAATGTGATGGGGCTCTTCCTCGACACGATACGTATTAACCTACCGTGATGGGAGCCTAAAGTACATCAGAACTAATGGCTACAATAGCTGCTCTAAGTAACGATCGCTAATCTGCGAGGGTTTGATTTCATGCCCCTTAATGAACACCGATATGGACTATGAATGTTATGGTTCAATTTGTGTGGATGTACCCCATGCTTCATGGTGGTCTCAACGGTGTTCATTTCTGGTGGTCCCAACGGTCGCAGCAATGACAGTAGGCTAGTCAGAATTAGTTTTCTGGTGACAATTATTTGGATCTTAGATTGATTTGTTTTCCCATCAGTAAAAGTCATGAGGTCTTAGTTACCCATAGCGGTGATTTTTTGAATTGATTGGTTGAGTTTTCATCCGGGAGGCCCCCTCATCTGCCACCCGCACACCTGCCCGCACAAATCCGAAAGCCTAGAAAATGAATTCATCCACCTCCTAGCGTACATCCCACTCGGACGCCCATTGACCTCCCCCTATGTCAAGGGAGAGGTGGGCGGCAGTTGGAGTAGAGGGAGGGTAGTCACCCGTGGGGGAGGGTGACATGAGGCAAGCCCACCCACCGATTGCCACCTATTGGGGAGGGCCAAACCACCACCGTCCTTCATCTACGTCGTCGCGCCTGCCAACCATGTCACCTCGCTCGTACCTTGAGGGCATCACACCGTCACTGGTTAGCTCGCCACCACACCTAGAAAGAAAGAGAAATGGGAGAGATGTCATACCCTGTTTCAAAGAACAAAACCGGGTACATTTGTATGCATGCCCAGGAATAAGTTTTCACACACACATGACAATTAATTTGATAAAAGAACATTATTTTTATTAAATATATAACAAATTACAAGGATAAAAGTTTATATAGCAGAAAATATAACCTAAGCGTTGGCGCCGTCGAACTCCACAGGCAATCGACCAGAAGACCGCATGTCTAGCCTTCACTCCATCGTCTCCATCAAATGGTCGCACCTTCATCCTTGACTTCCGAGCAGCAACATAATGCAAAAGAGGGGAGCAACAATGTTTGAGTACATAAAGTACTTAGCAAGTGGAGAAAAATATGACATGCACGTTTAATAGAAGGAAAGGCTAACACAAGGTTTAACCGCACAAATAGCACCTATGTCTAAGTTGATTTTAATTAGAGCAACCTATTTACTGAATTGTCATAACCCTTACTACAGGCTACTCTACCTGTAGTAAGCCAAACCCAAACTACAATACAGGTTACCCTACCTGTATTGAACAATGGGCTACACTACCCCAAATCTGATTACCCTACCATATCCAACCATACCAAGCCCTTTAGTTTGTGTGAGGATCCAAGCCGCTCGTAACCGTAAGCATGGTTGTTATAACAGTTTTACACTCTATAGAGGTTGCACAACTTTACTCACAGGTTGGTGATTCCATCACTATTCAATAACTAAAGTCTCTATGTTGCCAAAACACTTTTGTAGGTGTGAGGCCAGGAGATCACGACATAATCTTTCAAAGAGCTTCCCGATCTGCTAAAGCACCCATGCTAAGGTTTCATTGCTGCGGAAGTACTCCTTCCTACGGAGGCCCCCTCCGGCGCTATGGCCGCGAGAGAAACAGAGAAAAGAGAAGCCCAAGGTAAGAATCATTTCTTTTATTTTCAAATGAAACCCTTCTGACTTTTATAAAGCAAGTAAAATATAATTCAAAGAATTTTTTTATATAAACTTTCTAGGAACATTTTTAAATGCAAAATTCCTTTACTTGAATAATTGATTAAATCAAAGTTAAATATTTAAAATATTAAGTAAATAATTTTGTAATAATTTTAGACAAAACTTTTTGTACAAAAAGAAAAGTTTTAAAATCATGCCATTTTTAAGATAAAGCAATTTACTTCTCGGCATATAAAATAATAAGTAAAACTTTCAAAATTAAATGTTTCTCTGGAAAAACCTCACATATCAAAATTTGAAATCTTGGGGTATTACAAGAGAGGACCAGGTATAGGAGAGGAAAGAGTGGGGCATGCGATGGCTGCGGAGAGGAGAGTGAGAAGAGGTGGTGTTTAATGTTTAGGGTTGGACATTTCTATATGGATAGATGAGAAAATGGACCAGATTAGGTATCGAACAACAATGTAGAAAATGAGCCACCGCTACAAATAGGCTTTAATTTATAGCGGGATGAACCGCCGCTACCAATGGCGGAACTTTGTTCTCGACAAGACTAGGGCCACAGTCAATGAGTCACCAATATATAACAAAATAAATTTAAAAATAAAACAAGGCAAAATTTAATTGCTAAATTTTATGTTTCCTTGTGTGTTCTCTCTTCACCTAACAAAAAGAAATACACGATAAAGATAAATGATAAATTACATCCAATGTTTAATTGATTAGGAGCTTTGTGTGTGAGGTGGGCCGGGAGCTGAACCAAGCCCGGCCGTTTCAAAACAAGGGCCTTTTCTAGTTGTAATGGAAGGGAAAGATGATGCTATGCATTAACGTGAGGGCTCTTGTGCTTCGTATTCAGTCCTGCACCCACGACGTAAGCGAGAGCGTGACACAACTGTGCTAGCTGGCAGATTAGCTCTCCGGCCGCCCACTGCATTCTTGTCGCCGGTGATTGTAACTAGGTCACTAATCAGCTACTGGTTTCCAGCGGTGCTTGCAAACAATACAAAGGCATCATAAATTCATAACCAGGCCTGACACAGGAGGATTCGTTCAGCTGCTGGACTAAACATATAGGGAGGATGCATGTATATTTGGGGCAACGACTGAGGCCACGGCCCAATAGTGGCCCTGAGTTCCACCACGGGCTGCTACACATAACTGTAGAGGTGGTTTGTTTTATGGTCTGCCACTAAAAAGTGAGTATAGTGGCGGTTCTTTTCAATAGAGTTGTTTTCTTGATCGTAGGAGTGGGCATATTCCAGAACCGTCACTACATGATTTTGCGTCCCCACGTCATAGTGGATGTATTTGTTGTAATGAAGGGATCACCATACTTCAATATCAATGTATTTTTCTCTAACAAAAAAAAGAGCTTTGACTGACTAATGATTAAATTTTATAAATGAAAATTTTCGTTGGTTTCTGCAGAAGTTATCAGAACAGACACCAGTGTTCCCAGGGTCATAGCAAACGTTTTATTTTGTGTGACATACTGAGGGCTAGGTTTCAATTGCATCACCAAGAGTTTAAGTGGAAGTAGCAAAGGTGAAGTAAAAAAGGAAAAATACAAACAAATTTGATGTCTTTTCCTCCACAGCAACCCGGCATTTAATCCTGTCAAGGTTGATCAATAGAGGTAGTGGGTTTCAATGTTGATTCAAGATGGTTACCTTGGTCGATTGATTAACGATCCTTGGTCAATCACCATTTTGCGGAGTGAACCAAGCAATAGTATAACATCTCTGCACCTTGATGTAGATCCGGAGTTAATTATTGAACCAGAATTCAGATTTTTAAACTGTGTATGTAACGGCATAGGATTTGCCTTTTCTCTAATCGATTCCAATGCTCCCACATCAATCTTGGTTTCCAGACTGTATTCGGCTTAATTACTTTTCCAAGCTACAACTAGTAGGTGTATCAAACAAATTACCTAGGCCCAGCTAGACTGGATTAACAAGTACTAGGTCCAGCAACAAAATACCTTACCCGTAATGAAGTATTATACCCTGCTTAACTACTATTTGAAGCTACAACTTGTAGCAGTACGCACTAATAAAAAAGGACATGAACCAGCTGTGCATATGCCTGACGTAGGGCGGCTGAATGAGACAAACCACCTTGACGTCATCACTGTAGTTCGTGCCACACAAAAGTTTATTAGCATCCCGTATTGATATATCAGTATTACAACCGAAGTAGAGTGTAGAGCTAAGAACAATCGAACGTCGTTTCTAAGGTTCCTGACAGTCAAACATTTAACTACTGGATTTACATGTAATGACTCAGATTTTTGGCAGATTTAATTTCCTCTAACAGATGAATTACTTATACTAGTACACCATAACAATTTAAATTTACACAAATGAATGACTGTAACTCCAAATGTACTCATTTTAATTTTTGTACAAGATTATTGTAATTGGAGATAGAAAACATCATTTGTTGAATGTCCTGAAAGCACATGATTTTTGCAGGCTCAACCTTGGACGCATGCAACAAAGAGTAGAAAAGGCATGAAAAGAATAGAAACGGGGAGGAGAAATTCGAGTGTTGGACAGGGTACCCAAGACACCCGACCCGAGCATGCTATGGCTTTTTCCGAAAAAAAATGAAAAGAGGATGACATAATATTTCACTTGTTAATACATTCTTATTAATGTTGTTGTGGTTATTAACACTACTGCCACTGTATATCGCTCCAACAAACATGAAGAATCAACCATCACATCTTGTCAGAGTTGAGGAAATAAAAACAAATTTAACAGATCCACATCAGGTGGTCGCCAGTTGGCATATAAATTAGGTAAGACAGACAGCAAAAGATGAAGATAAGTCACACCTTTAGTATCTGAACATGGTGACTAATAATGCTTGAACATGCCAAGCGTATAGTATAGGGTCATATAAATTTGTGTACCATGGACTTTCTATTATATTTAGTTGACGGGTCGAGTGCTAGATTCGGGGAAACGGTTCCTACTTTCTGATGAACAGTTAATGTACTTGATGCCCGAGATTGATTAGATACATTGAACGGACACTAAAATAATATACGGATATTGTTTATGACAATAATGATATTGAAACTTATCTTCCTGTTTCTTTGTTAGATAGCTGCCACATAACCATAGGGAGGTCTCAGAGGAAGACCAACTGAGATTTAAATGTTTTCACCTGAGGACTAGCCCTGAAAGTCTCTAATAATCGGTACCTATAGTAGAAATATTGTATGAATTAACAAAGTTATGAAGGGAAAATGATACTCTAACAACATATTCATGAATTCTAAAACATTTCTTTTTCAGTCCATTTGTCATAACAGTAAACTAAAAGTGTATATATTTTTGGATGTCTCTTAGAGTAAGAACCATCTACCAATAGCCAGTTATGAATATTACGTCTCATTTGATATGCCCCAGACAAATAATCATTTTTTAAAACATATAGGAATCACAAAGACTGAATTTAGCTGCATTTATGAATATTACGTTGATGAACGAATGGATTGATATACCTATGATCAACACATAATTTCATTGTACCCTATTCAGTCCATCCCAAAAGAAGTCTCTCTAGAGTTGGTCTAATTGAAATTATCTTATGTTTTGCCAAGCTCCTATAAAAGTGTCTCTCTAAAGTTGGTCTAATTTAGGACATCAACAAGTGGCATCACTAGCTAGATGCATCATGAAATATGTTTTCATAGTGTACTTACTCTCGTGTCATATAATAGAGTTAGCAAAAATAAACTTAATTTCACCTGAACCAGTTTTAAAAACTCAAACCATGTCATTATAAATTCGGAAAAGCACAATCGTGTGGGTAGTACGACACTAGAATGTATCTGCGCATACATCACAAGTCGTGAGATTAAGCAGGATGCTTAACAGACTAGGAAATTTTACCGATTAAAACAATTGATAACATCCTTCCAATGGAAATATTTTTGCAGGCAGTGTGTGTGAATATCTGATGTGCGCGTGCAGCAACACATCCATAAAATTGTCCCAAAGGCAAAGAAAAGAAAACAGTAACTAGCTAGAGCCATTCATGCATCAGCAATTCAGCAGAATAGACGATGAATAATGGCGATTTCCCAGTTGACATATCCTCATTCGTAGGAAAGGGCAAGCAATTCCTCCAGGTAGTCCGGCCCCAGGTCCTCAAACTCCAGGACCCCAGAAGCTGCCTGCTTTTGCTTGCCATGCCCATGACTACTAGTTCTTGTCGGCTCCACGCCGGCGGCCTTTTTGCTCTTGGGCAATCTTTTGCGGATGCAGTGGCGCCTCTTGAGAGCTAGCACGGGTGAATCGCCAGCAGCGACAGAGCCGCCAAGTCCCAGGTCACGCAATGTCTCCCGCACATGCTCGGCGGGAAAGTTGAGCACCGCGCCAGGGCCACGCATGGAGTAGGCGGCCTGATCGTAGGCGAGTGCAGCAGCCTCAGGGGTATTGAACGTGCCGATCCACACACGCTCACCGTTGCGTGTGGAATCCCTTATCTCCGCCGCGTACTTGCCCCACGGCCGCTTCCGCACCCCGATCAGCGGCGTGTCATCATCGCCGTTGTCCTGGTGATGAAGAAGGTCGCCGCGGCTCGATCCCTCGGTGATGCTGGGGTTCATTCTTGTTGACGATGAATATGAACCGGTGAAGCCATACGTCGTCGAAGTGCTGGACCTGCTGTTGGTGTTGGTGGAGATGGAGGCTGAATCCATGAGGGCACTGAACAGGTCCATGTCCACACCGCCCATGGCATCGTCTTGGCAGTTGTAGTAGTCGTCAATGCCGCCGCCAAAATGAAGTTGCTGCTGATAGCAATGGTTATCAGAAGGAGAGCACGACGAGACCCATGATGAAGGGGAAGAATATTGATGATTGTACCCGCCACCGTACTGCGGTGAAGCTGGTACGGAGGTGGGCTGGAAACAAGTGGTGGCAGCCGGGGTGCTGGAGTAGGAGGTCTCGTCATAGCATAGCAAGCCATAGTGGCTATACCCATGCTCCAATAGCTGCCCTGGATGAGCATACGCAGTGTTGCCATAGCAGTGGCTGTGGCTGAATTGAGGTTCCATGGATCACGACCTCACTCTCAGCACAAGTTGTGGAAACCTTATTCCAATTTCAGGCAAACGATGTGTGAGTGCTCGCGCCTCTGGCTTCTATTGATAGGTTGCTAGAGATGGGTTAGAGTGTCAAGTAGGTTACCCTTTATTAAGCGGCCGGCCAAACTACTTATATATACAAGTTGCGATTGAAGGCTCATTATTAGTCACCTAATGAGGTAGCTCTGGAGGAAAATTGTTTAACTAATGACAGATTAAGTTAATAGAATAGTTTGTCCCTGATCGATAGTCCACACCGTCGATTCGATCGACAGGATGCCACCCTTACCGGGGGCAACCGCAGAGCCCAGTTTTGTTTAATTTTGTTGGATTGCGAGTATGATATTGCCAGCAAAGAAAAGACAACTCATTGCCACATGTGTGAAGAGAGCATTTGGACGGGAGCTTAATGAGGGAAGCACCATAGAATTGTCATCCAGTGCCATTGCACCGTGCGTGTGAAGAACAAGGGCCCCTGGCATGTTGGTAGTTACTTATGGCAACATATGTACCAGCAAATCGTATTTAGATGCTCTACAGTACTGCTCACTCATTGACATATACGGGACTCAGCCCACATGTAACTACTAATGCACCAGTGTACCACTACAAGGGTCCACTTCCTAGGAAATCATCTTATGCACATTGATGTACTATAAGCTGGAGGAAACATGAAGAAGAATATTAAGCTTCTTTGCAAGTAATGTTGGAGTAAAACTGTGTGAAACATTATGCCCTAAATAAATGTGAGTCATCTAAAAGTTAGCAACCCACTAACATGCATTCACTTATTACTACTGAAAGTCCTTCTTTTTGCTTGAGAGTATGGATTTTTTTTTTATAAATGATGGAGATCGAAGAAAACTATAAAACAGCAGCTTCATCCTAACACACTATCTAGGTCTTCTGCCGTTTCTACCAATTGTTAATTTTCGATTGCCTTTGCATTTGCTGTTGAACATAGTCACCTTTTTGCCCATCAAACAATACCGTCCAGTCCCACTCCGTAGGTCTCTAGCATCCATGGAGGAAAATTTTACCCCTGAGAAACCACTTTCAAGTAATGCTAAACATGAAAAGTCAACTAGCTTAGTTCATTCAAAGTTCAAAAGTGAATAGTTTCGTATCTGAGTTTGAAAAACAGACTGAGGTCGTAGGTGATATGATTATAAAGTTGATTTTCCCGAATAGAAATCGAAGTGCACACTGAATTGTATGTTTCTTCTTCTGGCTCCCTCTTTACGAGAAGGGATGTCCAAGACATGACAGATGCATTGCCTGTGAAACCATGACCCATGTACATTTCCTTCATTCTCATCTCAGGATGCGGAGATCACATTTGTTCTCCTCGCTTGTGTCTTCAACAAAAAATATAATGTTTATTAGGTGTAACACAGATAACATCATTCTTCTGGCGACTAGAATGTCACTCTAACACGCCTGTAGGGAAATTTATCAGGCAAATTTAAGCTTGGCGGAACAGTGGTTACACCGAAAAAAAAATTGGGATCCAGCAACAAGATACGAAATTTTCAACTCGGTTGTCATTCTAATATGCAGTAGTTTCGAATATTTCAGATGCCTCTTTTGGGAGGGGGTAGCATGTGGCCAGTCCTCCTTATGAAAGGATGCGAGGAAAAAATTTGCACATATAGTCAAGTGCCCACCATGGCGGAATGCATCATCATGACGCCATCAGGACGAATGGAGTTCGCAGCGTCTAGGCTGACTTTTCTGCTTGTCCAATAGGTATCTAGCTAAATACTTTTTTTTGCGAAATGGTATCTAGCTAAATACTAGTATGTTACATAAAAGGCTAGCACAACACCTGGATTCATGCCTGGAAAAGATATTTTTGCAAGGGCAGCACTGGCTGTAGCAATCATTTACATGCCTGCACGCCGCAATTGTTCCATATATCCAAGCATGGTTCTACGAAGCGACAGGCAGCACGTGAAGCATCCCTGGGCGGCTGCTACGGAGCGATATTATAAGGTATAGCCTTTATGCATATTTCTGTATATTCCAACCCTACTTACACATTCGAAATTGTTGTAGTATACCTGTACATGGTGCTAGAACATATATATATCATTGTGTCCTAATTTTTTGTAGTATTATTAGTACATCATATGGAGGTACAGGCATTTCCAATTTGAAGTAAAATGTTATAACGGTTAAACTGTTCAGTAATAATACACATCCTTTGTTTTTTTTTGTTGCAGTTGTTAGCGTTCGTGAAGGTTAATATAAATTTGAGCTAACACACTAGTCTGAATGTCAAGAAAAAATTAAAATGCCGGTAGGCATATATTTCACCAGCAGCAATTTTTATAGGAGACAACAGCCAAACATTATATAAACTATTTGGATACCATATTCGAGGAACTAATAACAAAATCCTGTGACAGGTCACCGTATATAGGTGGATTTGCATGTTAATGGCATCGATCAGGCCACTAATCTTCTGTTGGTGCAATGCATCTGTCCATCGATCTGTTAGGTTCATTCATGTGACGAAAAGGAAGTACAAATATGTAAAATGCATGGCAGTACAGATTGTCATATCTCTTTTCTTGTACATATTATCATATTGTGATACCTGCCAATATCAACATGCTTTGCCAGAGACTTGACTACTACGCTTTATCACTTCAATAGAAAACGTTACTCGTCTCAACAATTTTCTTTTACCACTTCATACTCATTTTTGTTATAACTGCATCTGCTAATTATTCAACTGTAATGAACTACAACTGCATCTGCTGATGTCCATACGGTGGCGATCCTTGGTAGATTCTTCCATATGATGTATTGATTTGGTTCTCTCCAGATGATTTCTCCACATATCGGCTCAGGTTATGCTGCGCCATTTGCTGCCTCTTGGGCATCATTTGAACGTTAGCATGACCTCATATCTCATTCTGCGGCCAGTTTATGTAGTCTAATTAAATTTGAATGGTAATCCAAGTAGTTTGGACAACAGTTACCAAGATTAAAAAAAATAACTTACTGGACTGCTGGGAAATGAAATAATACAAAAAAAAAACTGAAAAAAATACAGGAATTGAGTTTCCAAATAAAGCAGATGATACAAAGGAAAATCTGTAGAAACTTCTTGTTAAGCAGCTAAGGATTGAAATAGGCTATGCATTTTAATCAACCTGTTTACATAACATTGGGTTTTCTAAAAGAAAAAATGTGTCACTCTCGTCAACAAGCTTACTAAAAGGTGCTATATAGATGATCCTGACAGCTGCAATTTAGTAATAATATGTGAGCATATGTTTCCGAAACTAGGGTGCCTTTTGGATCTGGATCTGTTAAGTATTTTATTTCCACAACTAAACTTAGACGATTGGCTGACTGGATGAGTATTCAACATCAGGATCCATTGCAACAACTTCGTATGAAAGGGTATAAATATTATAAAATGATGATATTCAATGGATATATTTCACATGAGAATAGGGAACCTTAAATATTATTGACCCTTATAGCCATTATACTTCCGAAATAAGAATAATAAGAGTAAATACAACATCTAGAGAAACTGAAAGCACCTCAGTTCATAAGTATACATGTGACATTTACAACAGCTAATGTAGTTCAAATCTCACCAGACTTTTCATCCTAATACATCATAGATACAATTCGAGTATGGTTTTTGTGAGCATAAAAAGGGCATGTGCCCACACGAGCGTAGCTATTAATTATTGTCAAATATAAATATCAAATCTATGGCCATACTACTAAATATGTCAAATCAGTTGTATACATATCCCATGAATGCTTCAAATTATAACTTAAAAGTATGAAAATATCAAATGCACGCATGTGGCGTTGGATCACAATCAGACGGTTGTCAGACAGGCCACATCACACTATGGGCACATTCCCCTTTGCTCACAAAACTATTACCATACAATATATAAAAGATTCACATAACTTTTATGTTTATAGAGGTCGTCAAGGTTATCAAGGCCAGTGTTTTACAAATTGGCCTTGATAACCTTGACAGCCCTGATAAACATAATTTACCATGGCTGTAGTTAATTAACATTTTTACCAGAGGAACATACTATGTATTGTTTATATATATGACAAAATCTAGTCTATACACGAGTTCATATTAAGTCGAGTGACAAAGAGATACGACTGAACATTTTATAGAATATTATATATTATAAATTGAACCAAGTTTTTTTAGAATAGTCAATATAATGCATGCCCAGCGCAGGATGTAATAAGAGCAACAGTGGATTACTAATGATTGAGACTTGTGTACGCTGGGATGTATGTCCTCGTTTGATATCAAAAAAATAATTTACTGTATGTCACACAATATAATAAACATTAAATAAATTAATCCCAATCCATAATAATCCAGTGCACCAAAAAGAAGTGTTTTGGAACGAACCCAGCCAATATTCATGCAAAGCTGTCTTTATTGTCACAATGGCTACTGGCAACGGCAGCTATCATTTTCATCCTTGGGTATGCACAGCAAATCTTGTCTGTACGTATGTAGCAAGCTTTCAGATCGGTAGACAAACAAACCAATATGGCAGATTATATGTTTTATTGATGGGGTTTAGCTAATCCAAAAGGTCTGCACGACGGTCATGTTCTTGTCAGCTAGGGAGACAACATAATAATGTTTTGCTCCAACACGAATTACAACTGTGTAGTTGTACTTCATGAATATTTTTTTGTGCAGAGGAAGCAACCAAGCAATACCTGAGTGATCCAGTAGCACATGAGAAACAAAATAACTAAATCGATAAATTTAGTTTCACTTTTCGTAGGTAGGTGATATACTATTAAATGTTGACAACCTTATAATTCTTGGCAATACTTATAATCTGATAGTCTAGATTAGTTATCCTCCTGGACACGGCTTTGTGCTCAATATTTCGCAGCAGGCCACCTCTCACTCTCTTCATCAACCCTGCTTGCCAACCATTTTTCCTTCACATCAGTCTCATGATGTTGAAGGAAATATTTGCCGACAAAAGAACAAATTGCTGCTACCCCTCCCTCTCCATCATCCATCACTAACTATCTTCTTCGATGAGGGTTCTGACTGTGTTACGGGTGAGGTCCCCATTTTTTTTTTTTTTAAAAAAAAGATAGCATAGATGAGACAAGAGGATGATTCTAGAATCCTTTGCTTCAAAAGGCAAAAAGCAATATCAGTTTGAAACTGATAACAATGTCATTTTCCTGTTAGGTGTATCTGTGATAGTAAGACTTGAATATGTATAGAACTAGTTGATTACCCCGCACGTTGTAGCGGGACTAAAAGATATTAATTTTAGAATTATAATCTTGAACTAATAAGTAGTTAAGTGACTAAGAAAAACATAATCATATGCGTCAGAGAAAGAATTCACGTTTATGTCTCACTTAAGTGTTGAATCTTCTATATACAATTGTTCATTGGAAAGTAAAAGGCAATGTAATATCAAATAGTTGTAATGTATATATATAAGGAAATGATAGAGGGAAAACAATTTTGTATTAATGCTAGAACACAAAAACTGTATAAAAGTGAATCAGATCAAGAACCTAAAAACACCCGTGA
Organism: Chloris gayana; assembly: GCA_031894775.1. Lineage (NCBI taxonomy): Eukaryota > Viridiplantae > Streptophyta > Magnoliopsida > Poales > Poaceae > Chloris > Chloris gayana. The sequence goes on from JAUNZO010003658.1 coordinate 60,397, forward strand.
TAGCGGTTTTATTAAGCTATTTTAAGTTGCAACATAACCCAAATAAATTTGATGGATAATAGAATGATGCGTATAGTCTAGACAGACTTTGAGATAGAGCCAAATTGGTTCATTGTCCTATGACCTTAAAGAGATTTGAGAGGAAGCGTATTAATAAAACATTATAAAGACCAAGCATTGTGTAAGGCAACATGTTGTGTTATGTGCTCCAACACAACTGCTATAGCGATAAAAAAATTATAATTACTTATGCTAAGTAAGATGATGATCATGTGGCTATAAATAACCAAGAAAATCATATAAATGATATTAATCTTTAAGATCCATTCTTTATCTAATGGTTGAAATTAATTGGGATGATGTGGCGTAACGTGGATTGAGAGAAATAGTCATTAAAGCCTCCTAGTGGGTTGCGTCTTTTATATATAAGTAGATATAGATCCCAAGTATTGTAAAATAAATTACAACACACATAATTTTCATGGACTCGATGTTACTCTATATTTTGATTCGAAATGACAATGGATAATTTTTCCATCACATCATCAACTTATAGATGATCTGATTGGGTATACTTCACATATTTTTCAGTGTGTCATATATGATGAATTTATTCCATTTACTTTTCCATGAAATTATATATACTTAACAGTGTGTCCTGGAAAATTAAATTGAGATCACATAATGTTTTTTTTAATTTGCATCTATATAGAATATGATATGTGGAATGCAAGGTGCCATAATAATTATAAAATCAGAAAGATCCATAAGCGAAATTCTCTGTCAAATCGAGTGTGATACATGAGAAATTCTGAGATATATTGGTAGAATTTCAGGAAATATTGGAAGCAATATTCAGGATGTAGCTGGAACATTTGACGCATGATCTAACAAAGCAGCTGAGTTGAATATTTCACCTTGGAGAAAAGGGTGACACATAGTTGATATATCGAAGCTTTAAGCATGAAAGCTTCCACAGGCTACATGGCTCGAACCATAACGTACTGCATGCGTGTGTCATGTAAAAGTGGATCCACATATAAATGTTTTCCCTTGCACAATATCTGCTGAGATCTGAATATCTGCTGAGATCTGATTCTTATTCGAACCCATGCATCGTGTGTATGGATAAAAATCCTAAAAAGTGAATAAATGTATCCAATCAGAATTAAACTAACATGGTGCACGGTTAGGCTATGCTGTAGAAAAGTGGGTGAAGATCGTCACATATACATACCAGGAAGGACGTGCGAGCTTAAGCAGGACATCTGTCTATTTAATAATAAAAGGAAATGACCTTTTCACCACGGTGTCTAGGAAAAAAGAGAAATAGACTAGAAATTCTAAGAAAAAAGCAAAACATCTAGCCCTTAATCCTCTTTACGTTTAATCATGTATGGAACCTGCCGTTCGTCAACCATACATGATAATAAGGACATGTTTGGGAGGGCTCTGGAGCAGAACTCCGGTATGGAGCTGACCAAATCCAACCAAACACCAAAACTCCACAACTCTTGAGAGCAGTCAACTCCAAAGATTTCAAAGAGTTGTAGTTCATTTTTGTGGAGCACCTCTTTTGCTACTCCTCGAAAGGGCAAAAACAACTTGAGTGCAGAGTTGGGGTAAAATTACCCGCAAATGCCACTGATTACACAGAAAAAAGATTCCTTCTATTTCTTCTTCTTCCTCCCGCGACAACCCCGATAAACATAATTTACCTTGGAGCAGCTCTGCTCCAAAACTCCACCGTGGAGCAGAGCCATGCCAAACACGTCCTAAAAACTGCTCTTCCATGGACTACTACGGTGCTCTCCAAATTTCCGATCGACCTATCCACGATCAGTATTCTCTACCGTAGACACCAGGGACACTGCTGCCACGACATCCAGATTTCTAAGATGATGTGTTCCTCTACGATGCATGTGAGTGCTATAGCTCCAAAGATCTCCAACGCCTAGAGTTCTTGTGGTCAAGGAAGCATGCGCAGATGTCGATGACAAAGATGCACGCATCAAGACGATAAGCAAACCAGGCAAGATTTATTAACTGTGTGTTTCAATATGTTCTTCCCTATTGCTTGAGATTTCATTCCTTGATTAAAACCATTGCAAAAAGATAAGGCTCAGCAATAGGCAGGCTGGCACATTGCTGACACATCAATTAATTCGTAAATTGATTTGCATATGTTAAATACAGATTAATCTACTATAATCCATCGCTGATACGCATCTATCGTGTCTTACTTGTCAACGATATTAGCGTAAAATTAGAGGGGCACAGATCGGTGCTGGTGAGTCAGGTTTAGCTGGCATCAGAAGTTTAGGAGCAGGACATGACAATCCGCCGGTGCCGATGGGGAGTGCCTAGAAAGACATGACATTCGTTGTGCCACAGAGATGGGTTGAAAGCTAGCCTCCTTCTGGCTCTTTGCCGCCAGAGGTGATACTGAGATTAGAAAATAAAAGTGGTAAAAAAGTTTCATGACATATTAACAGACTTGGTACTAAATAACCGGTAGCTAATAAGAAAAGTTAGAGAATAAGAGAGCCACTGACATGGAACATACATGTTCATTACACACATACAGGGTAGTTTCTTTATTGCCTTATTGTCGCACACGCAAACTATTTTTTGGTGAGTGCAAGGTTTTGACAGCGCGTGGATACAGTCACTACCACAAATAGGCACTATAGCGGCGGCGGCAGAAATCTCGTAGCGGCGCCAGTTATCACGAACCGCCGCTAAAAATCGCGATGATTTTTAGCGGCGGGTGACATTATGACCCGCAGTTACAAATCTATATAGCTACGGCCCATAAAGAGGCCCGCCGCTATAGCCCAACCCACCTCAAAACCCTAGGTCAGAAATATAAAACGCCCCAACCTCAGTCGCCTCTCTCCACCAAACCGATCCACTCCCCCTCTCTCGCTCTCTCTCCTCCTCCTCGGATCGGCGCGCCGCCCCCTCCTCCTGCCGCCCCTCCTCCGGCGCAGCTCCTTCCCCGGCGCGCCGCCCCTCCCCCGACGCAGGTCCTTCTTCAGCGCGCCGCCCCTCCCCCGACGCAGGTCCTTCCCCGGCACGTCGCCCCTCCCCCGACGCAGCTTCTTCCCCGGCGTGCCGCCGCCTCCTCCTGCCGCCCCTCTTCTAGTCTTGGCGCGAGCGAGCCCCACCCGGCGATGGCGGCGCCTCTGGGAGGTGGAAGATCCGGCCACCAGTCCCACCTCGGCGCGAGCGGCCGTGGCAGCGGATCCAGCCGCGCACTGCCCCTCGGCGGCGGCGGCGGCTCCCCGAGGGGGTAGATCCGGCCGTCGGCCCCACCCTCCATTGACGGCTCGTCCCTCCTCCAAGCGGCGGCAGGGGCGTGGCGGCGCGCGGATCCGCCCCATCCAGGCCGCGGCGGCCGGGGGCCGACGACGGCGGTGCTCGGGCGGCAGCGTCTATGTGGGCCCAACAAGGGGCCACATTTTTTTTGTTTTGCTATTTTGACTGTAGCGGCAGGTGGTTTCCGGATCCGGGATACCCGCCGCTACAACCTTTTATTTGTAACTGCGCACGCGTAGCGGCGGGTGGCTATACCCGCTGCTACAGTGCTTTTTAAACCGCCGCCATAGAATGACTTTGTGGTAGTGAGTGTACCTATATAGGATATAGAGTGGGTAATTTGCAAATCATGACTGTTCTTTAATCAAGTTTTAAAAGATAAATGTTGTACACTACTTCCTTATGCTTGACACAATGTTATATACTATTTCCAGACTGAGAAACTTTTTGTTTTTACCTTGTATATGATGGAGGTTGATGCAATCCTTTTTTTTCTAAACAAAATGGTCTGATATAAATTCCCCTGAGATTATTTTTGTGTCTCCTACGTCAATTATTTTATCAGGGCATGTAGGCAAGAGAGATGGTGCAGAGAACAAACATGTCAAAACATCCAACTACAAGTTTCTTAGATGAATCGGAAAAAGATGGAAGCATTCACTTACAGAGGTGAATAACAGATACAACTAACTAATAACATTGTTTTGGATTAATAAATAAATACAAAGTATTAATCCAAACACAAGCTTCTCAAGGAAAGAAAACTTGGCAGGGGCTTTTGGGCTGAAGTTGACTATATTATTAGCTCGGTTAAAAATGTTAGAAGTAAAGCAATTGGCTTATGAAGTATGCTGTAGTAAGACTTCGAAATGTAGATGCAATAGAAGGGAAAATGATTAAAAGGAAACTGTTTCTTTTCTTTAAGATGTTGTGCTGCATTATATAGTGACTCTTGTGCTTTTCCTTGAGGTTCTTGGAAGTGATAAAAAGGATACCTTATTTACTAGAACCGATATGATCACCGCGCAATGGCGTGGCCTAACCAACCTAGTTTATTAAAAAAGATCATTCGGCTTAGTTTACCTCTGAAATCAAGTCATAGGGCTATCAGTGGTAAAGCTTCTATGGACGACACGTGAATGCACGAGTAGAGTGTGCATGGGTGTTTGGAAAAAAAATTCGTGTGCATTGGTGGATACGAGTATGGGAGCACGACTCCTCATCAGTTATTTGATTATATTCTTCTTTGTTGATGTAATAGGGCGAGCAGCTCCTCAACTAGTCAGCACCCCAGGTCCTCTAGCACCAGACATTGTTAGAGTGCGGTCCGGCTCGTCGCGGCCACGAACCCCTACCGCCAGCCCAAGTCACATTGGGCCTACCAAACCATAGGCCCAACTGGAGCCCCAACCAAGGAACCGGGCTACCTCGACCCAAAAGACTAGCCCGATAGGTGAGGATCCCTCCACCTTATTAGTTAGCTCCCCCATCATCAATATCCGATGTGGGACTAAACCCAACAATCTCCCCATCACACATCGGGTGGCCCCCATCTCCCCTTCACATCAGGGTGGACACCCCTCCGACAACCCGTTAACCATGTGGCCCGGGAGATCTAATCCGACGGTTCGATATCCGTGTGAGGTTCCCGAGATTGTTTCAGGTTTCCTGACCATGGCTCCGATACCACTTGTTAGAGTGCGGCCCAGCTCGTCGTACCCACGAGCTCCTGCCACCAGCCCAGGTCACATTGGACCTACTAAACCATAGGCCCAACTAGAGCACCCAACCAAGATTCTGGGCCACCTCAACCCAAAAGACTAGCCTGATAGGTGAGGATCCCTCCACCTTATTAGTTGGCTACCGGCTGGTACATTGCTGCCGTCCTGCTTCTTTTCTTGGGGAGCACTTGCAGCTGATCGTAGGCAAGTGTGGTCGCCTCGGGGTGTTTAAGATGCAGGTCCACACAGGCTCGCTGTTGCACATGGAGACATGTAAAATGAACCTGTGCCTGGTAGGGGTGGTGAGACCGGCCGGGAAGAAGAGGATGGCGACATTGCAAAAAACCAGGCCGGTTTTGAGAAATATGATTGATGATTATACCCACGCCACCCGGTGAAGTGCATCAACCGGTGGTTGTTGCCGTAGTGCTGAGGTGGGAGGTCTCGTTGTAGCACGCTACAGAGAAGCTATAAGCTTACGCGCAGCATTGCCATAGTACTAACAGATGTTGCTGAAATGAGGCTCCATGCATAACGAGCTCAGTCGCAGCGCAAGTTGAAACTTTATTCAAATGTGAGGCAATCCATGTGTAATAATCTACATCTACTTCGCTCTACCTACTATTGCTACCTAGGTCTACAAGATGGGTTAGAGTATGATGTAGGTTACCTTTATGGATTTAATGTGTGGCCGGTCAAGGTACTAATATATAGTACAGATTACGATTGATCGAGTTTCTTTAATTGCCCAAGGAAGTAGCTGTGGAAGAAAACTATAATCACCTAATGACAGGTAGCGTTGACGGGATATTTTTAGTTTGTCGATGGTCGACGGTTGAATGCTTATTACCACCGTAGATTCGTGTTCGACCGGGTGCAACCCTCACCGCTGAACAGCTCCAGAGCCCAGTTTTGTATAGTTTTATTTATTTGTCGAGTGTATCCAATATTTAATCAAAAGAAAGGGCATCTCATTGTACACGTGTGAAGAGAGGGTTTAGGTGGGTGCTTAATAGAGGGAAATGCCGAAGAAAATTCTAGTCCAACACCAGTGCTCGGAACGTATTTACAAGGGACCTGCCGTGTTGGTAGTTGCATATGGCAATAAATTACTAGGAAATCGTATTGAGAACCTCTGCTAATACTACGTCAAACTGGCGTACCAAGAAACACTGCTGATCCTCAACTATGAGCTCAGCTTGTTTTCAAACTCGGCTACAAAAATATCTACAAACTGGCATACTAATTAAGAAAACATTTCTCGGTCCCAATTTGTAGATTCATTGATGCTTACGTTCTCGATATTTCATATTTAAGTCCAGCATGTCGACGAAGAGGATGTTAGGAACAAATGCAGATAAATTTCTTCTGAAAAGATGCCTAATATAATTGAGGGCCCGCCGTGGCGTGATGTTGCATGAGGGCATCAGCACAAGATGGAGTCCCTGGTCCCAGGCTGACTATTTTGTGGGCCAGTGCCTAGCTAGCTAAATAAGTTTTACATTGCAGGCTACTACACCTTGATACTTATAATTTAGCTTTGGAAGCAGCGTTTGTTTAATTTCCTAGCACTCATTTACTTATCTGTACTCTTCTTGTAAACACAGTTACCACTGATGCATAAACGCGTGGTTCTAGGAAGCAACCGGTTGCACGTGATTGATCCTTGGCGGCTGCTACGGAGCAGTATAAAGTATAACTCTACTTATATACTCCCTCCAGTTCTGAAAAGGAAGTATTTGTAGCAAATTGTTCAATTTCACAAAGGAAGTAGTCCTGGGATTTTATCTTCATTTTAGACGTTTTTACCCCTACATTACACTAGTTCCCAGGCAGTCATGTACGAAAAGGTAGACCAGCCAGTGTATTTAATATGGACAAACATGGAAAAATTTAATAAATTAATGATGTCTTGGTATGCTAAACCCTGTCCTAAACTAGTTCCTTTTCAGAACTGGAGGGAGTATGGTTGAAGATGCTTATGTAGCACCTGTACATGATACTAACACATATGTATAGTCGTGCCTTAATTATAGCATCGATGTATATACCGTGGTACATTTTCCTGGGATTAATCTACTCATGACACATAAATAAATACGGATACCACACTCGAGGAGATATGAAAGATTCTTCCAAATACTAATGACAGAAGGGATCCCATGACAGAATACTGTGGCAGGATACCGCGTATATATATATATATAGGCGTGTTTGCATGTTATTGGAACCGAACCAGGAACCATAAACATTTGTTGGTGCACTGTATCTGTCCATCTGTTAGGTTCTTTCATGTGAAGAACAGGAAATATATGTACACAAAACAGGTATGGTATTTTTTAACAAGTGCATCTGATGAATCATATCTATATTTTTTTGTATGACTTATTTATTTGATTCTGCAGATGATCTCTCTGATGATGGCTATGGTTATGACATTAGCTACCACTTCAGTCCGCCAAAAACATCATCTAAATGTCAGCATGACCTCATATTGATCTACTAACAAATACAACACATATCCCAATTTCTACAGCCGTTGTTTATGCACAGGCAGCAATTCTGATTTTTGGATTATTGTTGTTTTGCAACTTTTACCAAATCATATTTCAGAACATAATATTTAGAACAGGCAGTAAAAACAATATAAAGTATTGGGATGCTGGAATTAAAGTACAATAAAATATCAACAATTCTACAAATGAATGTAAAAAAATGAAACTAGAGACAATCCGTAGGATTGAAATCAGCTAGGCTACTTCTTAATCAGGAAAATCTGTTCAGCTGTACTGCACATAAGGTTTCATTTTAATTAATTAGCATGTCATTTATGAAGAAGATGCCTGGCTAAAAGGTGCCACATAGGTGGTTGTAACAGCTGCTTGCTAGTAATCATATATAAACATATTTTTCCCTACGGAGATAGGGTACCTTTTGGATCTGGATTGATTAACAATTGTACATTCACAACTTAGCTTGTTGGCCAACGTATTTAACACTGCTACCATTGCAACACCTTAAAAAGTTGTGATAATATATAAAACGTAACATTCAATGAGTTCATATATCATATAAATTATGAACCTTTGATACTGTTAACTATTTTGGCACTATATTTGTAAGTCAATATTATTTGATAGCTAATATAATAAAAATACATAGCATATGACATTATGAAAATATTTAATGTCCAATGGCTAATGTACTCAGAGTTTTTTATGCTTCTATAGTATATATATTTTATTTGAATTATATTGATAGCCAAAATTTGAAAACTTTGAATGCATTTTTGTCAAAGTAACTAATTAACCTTTTAGGAAGGTAATGTAGTATATCCATATGGTCAACGAAGAAATTTTTGTCTGAACACTTTTTTGGAATGTAATAATGTCATACTAGGCTCCAGGCATGCACTTCTAAACTTGTCTGTAATTATGTAACCAAAAGCTCGAGATCGGTGGACAAACGAGCCGAGCCAATATGACAGGTTATTTGCTTCCTGGTTCTTAGGTTATGTACGGTCATATTCTAGTCATTTTGGGAGACAGAAAGAGCGCAAGGTTTTCCTCCAACAAGAGTACTGCATATGAGTATTGTCCTTTTGTGCAATGGAATCAATCTAGCAGTACTTGTGTGATTTAGTAGAACATCATGAGCAGAACGTAGCACAATACCTGAGGTAATTTGGTTTTACCGTTTTGTAGATAGTATTATACTGTTCATTTTTATTTTATTGGGTCTGCCTGGAAACATCAAATGATAAACGGCTGTAAAAAGAGTTCTACGGTCATAATATTTTCATAAGTAGCTAATCACAAAGTATCTGAAAGAGTTTACGGGATATGAAAAAAGCTTGTGTGAGTAAAGCTTAAAGTATATAGTGATCAGGGAGAACCATCTTATATTATATAATAGAAATGTCATTCAGGGAATTATCTTCAATTGCTGAATGTTTTGATGTGATTATGAAAAAGCTTCTCTATATTCCAAACCGTTAATTATGGTGTGAAAGAGTATGGAGATGAACCAACAACATTTATCTGATATGCCATCTGCACAACAAAATATTTGGTGCAATGACTGAGTATTTCGCATATTTTTATTTTATTATATATGAGGAATTTATTCCCTTTGTTTTTGAAGAATTAACTTTTCTCCTTCAGACTGTACTGGAAATGTATGTTGAGGTTATTCAACATACATTCAAAGGTAATTATTCAGATAACACAATGCAGTACATTGACAGAAATAATAAACCTGGATATAGTAGTCATAGCTACTAACTCTAACTCAACATCTAACAATGCATAGCTGAATTGAATAATATTGTACTATGGAGAGAAACGCGATGAGCACATATTTGACAGTGCAACCGAAACTTCAACCATGAAATCTCGCAGAACAGCAGGAATATTTAGCAACTACGTGTGCCACATGTAAATCCATATACATCCTTTCACTTATATATGATACATGGGTTGACTCTTATTCGGACAATGAATGTCGAGATACAAAATTCCTAAAATAAATATGTAGACCGAATCAAAATTAAACTAGCATGTTTTGCCTAAAAAGGGAAAGACCCACCATAGTCCACGCTCCAGTATAGCAGCTAAGTGGACAGAGACAGTCAGAAAGACATGCCAGAGTGATCATCAGATTTATCTTCGAAATCAACTCATAGTTCCTTTAGAGGTAAAGGTTTCCATTGCCGCGATTATGCTGTGCATGCGTGGAACAAAATTGAACAGCTACTAGAGCATGGTAACTAGGGCCTCGGCAGATACAAATAATGTGACCTTGTTGAGTGAATCCATGTTCGATTTTTTGGTTTGATCATTGATCTGATAGTGATAGGGCGAGCAACTCCTCCAAGTAGTCAGGCCCCAGATCCTCCAGCTCCAGCACGTAGGACGGAGAAGCTACCCGCTTTTTCTTGCCATTTCCATGACTAGTCGTCGCTGTAGCTGTCGACTGGGCTTTGCCGGCTGCCTTCTTGTTCTTGGGCGTGCGCTTGCGGATGCAGTGGCGCTCCTTGAGTTCCAGCACAGGTGAATCCCCGGCGGCGCCGCTGAGCCTTAGCTCACGCAACGTCTCCTGAACATACTCAACGGGGAAGTTGAGCACCGCGGCGTGGCCGCGCATCGAGTAGGCTGCCTGGTCATAGACCAGAGCGGCAGCCTCGGGTGTGTCAAAGGTACCGATCCACACACGCTCCCCATTGCGTGTGGAGTCCCTTATCTCTGCAGCATACTTACCCCAAGGCCGCTTCCGCACCCCAATCAGCGACGACTGGGCCTCGTAGGCCCTCTGCATCGTTGCCGGCTGATCAGTCCAGCTGGCTGCTGATGCGTAAGTTGTCGAAGCACTAGAGCAGCTGCCAGTGGTGGTGGTGGAGATAGAGGTGGACTCCATGAGGGCACTGACCATACCCACGCCATCTTCCTGATAGGAATAATAAGGGTCAGTGGTGCCGCCAAACTGCAGCTGCTGCTGGCCGTAGGAGGAATGATCATGGCAGTAACTGCCGCCGCCGCCAAACGACAGATGATCATATGCCGAGGACTGCTGGAAAGCGGCATTATTGGCAGTTGTGTTGGGGTAGTAGCTGCCGTCGTCGTAGCAAGCTTCGGCAGGGAGGGCGTAATGCTCCAGTGGTTGCTGCTGCCCTTCTTGTGCATAGGTGTGGGAGACGGCATCGTAGCCATAGTAGTAGCTGTTGGTGTTGAAATATGATTCCATGGTTCACACTCACACGGACTTCTAACTCTCAGATTCGCTGAATTTGCTTAAATTTTGACTGCTCTGGATGTATGTGTAGGCCTACAGCCTACGAGCAATAACTTGCTATAGAATGGCTGTTTGATAGCTACCGATCGAGTAGGATACCTGCTTAATTACGTGCCCTAGTAGGTAGCTTATATACACAACCACAAATACTACTTAAATACCTCTAGGAGAGAACTCGATCTCATAATTACTTATAGTACTTTTATCGTATACATATTTTAGTTTTGACTTGAGGTAGATTGTCAACTCCATCGACATGATGCCCCCACTCGGGGGAACAATCACTACTCCACCACTCCACTTGGTTTACTCAAAGGTCCCACTGCCCGGTTTTTCCAAAAATAACAACCCATTACCATCTATGGGTCGATACTAGAAATTGGTACGGATGCTCACAACCAAATAAAGGCATCCCTGTTGCAAATAGAAAGGATGCATATGCCAGCGAAATCATCAGGCTATCAAAATCATATATCTTTCTTGACGTCTCATGAGTCAACATTTATCCTCACTGAGCATTTCCAACAGTTTTCAATAATTTTGATTCCGAAAGACTGGTTTTAGAGAGTTGCTATATCTATTGGGAGTAAAAAAAGACATACACTCCAACAGTTCTCAATAATTATTTCCTAAATAGTTTAAATATCCTTTGGGGTGTGAGAATTAGGCATCCCGCAAGTAGAAAGGATGCATATGCCAGCGAATTCATCAGGCTATCAAAATCATATATCTTTCTTGACGTCTCATGAGTCAGCATTTATCCTCACTGAGCATTTCTAACAGTTTCCAATAATTTTACTTCCAAAAGACTGGTTTTAGAGAGTTGCTATATCAATTGGGAGCAAAAAAAACATGCACTCCGACAGTTCTCAATAATCATTTCCTAAATAGTTTAAATATCCTTTGGGGTGTGAGAATTAGGCATCCCCGTTGCAAGTAGAAACGATGCATATGCCAGCGAATTCATCAGGCTATCAAAATCATATATCTTTCTTGACGTCTCATGAGTCAACATTTATCCTCACTGAGCATTTCCAACAGTTTCCAATAACTTTGCTTCCAAAAGACTAATTTTAGAGAGTTGCTATATCTACTGGGAGTAAATAAAAGACATGCACTCCAACAGTTCTTAATAATTATTTCTTAAATAGTTTAAATATCCTTTGGGGTGTGAGAATTAGGTGTCTAAATGTAGCAACCTCTAGGCTATAGGTTGGGAGTTGGTAAATTTAGCAACCTCATTTAGAGAATGGTTGGAAAATGATTTTTACTAATCACATCCTAAATTTTGATTTAGTAACCTCATTTAGCGAATGGTTAGAGATACCTCCCCAATTTTCGAAGTTGAGGCAATAGTAACTTTCACTTCAAAAAAAAACTTTCACTTCTCACAAAAATGATGTAGGTTAACATGGAATGAACAATTGAACTTCATGCAACCACAGAAAATTGCTGCAGTACCAGCACAAAGAGCAAATAATTGTGTATAAATAGAAAATACGTTTTGATCAGAAACAAAGCCGCAGCCACAAAGAATAAATTAGTTCTGCGGTTTGTTCCTTGTCTCACTTTATCAGGTACATAATATCATGCAGTTATCACAGAGAATAAGGAAATTGTCCAATTAAAAAATGGATCTTGGAAATCATGCTAGATATGTTGCGGCAGCCATCTGCACCTGCATTTGCATGCATACATATCTGGAACAGATAGATTTTGCACATGCAGAAACTTTCCCTCTAATCATATGCATATCAGCACGCATGTACTAGTATGTGTGCCATATGCATAGATCCTCCATGCCTAGTTCTGTGAAGCAACCGGTGGCACGTGAAGGATCGCCTACATCCATAGATGGCTGCTACGGAAGTATTAGTAAAAGAAGTACTTTTATTTATGTTCCATATGAAGGATACTTAATAATTATTTAAGGCACAATACCAGGTACCTGTAATAAATGATATTAAAATGACGACATATATAGTTTTGGCAGAATTATTGGAGCATTATGTATACTTAAGGAGTGTATTGTATTCCTTAAATCGTAATATAATAGATGCAAGAAGAAAGAAACATACTTTTGGGATCATACAGGGTGGAAAAACATCACTGACTGGTACAAGAGGGCATGCCGCACGTGTCATCCTCAAGTTCGATGCTATAACAATACTGGGTGACTTTTCTCTGAAATTAATTTATTATCGACACAACTGGCACCAACATCTGCGCAACCGACTCTAGGATATTCAACAAGATTTTTCATAATCTAGCTTTGATCCTACAGCAAGCTGTTAGGCGCTTAGATATATAGGCCTATCCGCATATTCAATGAACCGAGCCAGGTGCCGAGCTGCACAGGAACTAAACGTCATCTAGTAGTACAATGAATCTGCCCCGCTGTTCTGTATAGCTACTTTAATTTAAGAGATTTAGAATCTTTATACACACATATACTACCGTTTCGTATGTACTTTCTCAAATACTGTAGCTGCATAAATGACTAATACAGTGTGTCTCTGCCTATCTATCAGTGCAATGCCAAGTGTACCGACCCGCCAGTCACCTTAACAAAAAAGAGGGAAAAAATGGTGCTTGACCAATTTGTAACCTCAACAAACCAGCTGAACCCGAAAACTGTCCTAGGTGCCTAGCTAGCATGATTTGTTTGGATATAGGTATGATATTCTTCATACTACGTACTTCTTGGACATGTTGTTGGAGAACAATGCTTGGCGACATGATCGGTTCAAGCAGAAACATGAATAAAATGCAGGAAAAGGATATCATGTTAATAGAAGAAAAAATATTTATTATAAATCACCTCTAAGGGAGCATATGACATGGAATTCAGCTCCTTGTAATCAGTCTTTTGGAATTAGGCTGCTTTTAATCATACCTTTTGTGTCACATCTCGCTCGCATGTGAACAGCCTAGCTTAGCAATAGATGCTCCCAGGTAGTCATGGTGACTGCTCATTCTCTTTTAAAATCTATTGAGCTTGATCATATTTTTTAGTTAAGGTGCCTTTTGGATCTGGATCTGTTAACTACTTTTTTGTAGCCTAAATTATAGTATATTCATACAGTTAAGATGACCTTTGAACATTGGTATGGTCACTACTGCACAACATCATCGATTGATGCCCCATTTCGCGCAAGAAACATAATAGAAAGTATAACTTTTCTCTATTATGAAAATATATGTGATCGATATGATACAATGATACTAGATATCAGTTCAATCAGTCTAAATAAATTAAATATGGGTCTGATTGTTAGCATTTTTGAGACACCAAATTTTCGTTTATGTTGATGTTAGTTACTGTTACTGGTTCGTCTGAACATTCAACACGTCCATCTATCTGTACATTACTGCTCTTAGCCATTAACTTCCTTTTAGACGAATACAATATAAATCCTACTCTACTGTTGCAGTGGCTGCTAGCTGCAGTGATCTTCTTCTACAATAAAATCAGGTGATCGATCATGTTGCAATACAAAGTGACGCGAAGAGGCCCCTGTTGAATGTTAGAACGCCAAGTATATACGGCACAGCTAATGTTGCCTGCTCCTTCGTAACCAGCCGGCATGGGAAGGACAGACATACAGAGGTGGCAGGTTAATTTGTTGCAATGTTGGGGCTTGCGGCGAACTCGGCTGGTCTGCACGACGGTCGTGTTATACTCTCGTAGGGAGACAACACGGTCGGACAAGTATACATATTTTTTATTTTCCCGAATTTTCCCACGATTATATATCCTCACTGGCCATTGATGCATGCTCCAAGAATATATATACAGCTGTACGCGTACCTTGTTAATCTCCTTTTGTTCGTACGAAGGAAGCTGCCGAGCAGTACCTAAATAGTTCAGAAGCTGGCATATAGTTTGGGCTCGGTTTTGTCAAAATGTCAGGTAACCAGCACTGAACCATCATCCAAGGACAGGGCCAACTGCGTCTACAGTATGCAGATATTAGCGTGCTTTCTGCTGGATAATCGTGCAGAATATGCTAATGCTAGTTTTTGTAGCAAATAATTCGTCGCGGTTGAAGTAGTGTTGTCTTCGCGCTGGTTGCGCAAATACTAAGTGTTTTGCTGTCTTCGTGGATCAATTTCGTAGGCATGTCGTACGATGCAGAACGCTCTTATTAGTCGCGCTGCCGCGGAATGTCCTGTCCAAAGTTCTGCTCCGCGTCCCAGTTTCGTTAAGGCGTCGCACATTGCCAAAGAGTTTAGTTTTTAATAATCACCTCAACAGCTTACATCAATTTAGTCGTTGTAGTATAGTGGTGAGTATTCCCGCCTGTCACGCGGGTGACCCGGGTTCGATCCCCGGCAACGGCGTTCTGTTTTTGCCGTAGGTTTGAACAACTTTACAAGTAACCAAATGAAATTAGGGAACAAACAAGAAGCCCACGCAAAGAAATGGAAAAAGGGAAACCGGGAGGACTTTAGGAATAAATTTGGGCCGTACAAATTAGGAACAAACAAGAAGCCCACGCAAAGAAATGTTAAAAGGGAAATCGGGGAGGACTTTAGAGCATCTCCAAAAGCACCCCCAAAAACTGTCCCTAAATCAAATTAATGGAATTTTATTAAGAAAACCTTCTCCAACAGCTCCCCTAAACCCTCCTTATTTTTATTACTCCCCTAAATTGCTCGTTTGCAGCTAAAAACAGGGGAAGTACCGGTCCCCATCCCAGTTCTCCTGCCACGACGGAATGCGTTGGCGTCGAACTCCGTGTGTCCTGCCAATTTCCACCGTGCATGTCCTTGCAAAAAGCTGCACCTTCCATCGACACATGCATAGGTCTTCACGGACTTGCGCAAGCTGTTCCAGTCGCCAGTCTCCGGCGTCCTCAGCGCGTGTCTGTCATTAATCCCCGGCATCAATGGTGCCCGTCTGCGCAAATCCGCGACGTCCTCGAGGTCCCTGGGCGTGCATCCCCGGTGCTCATCCTGCTGTCAGTCGGTCAGTCCTCATGATCAATTGGTAAATTCCTTGTGCCCGTTCCCAATCACGAGTCCCGATGAATCTCTGTTGTCCACACAACCAAGCATCTTCAGCTTCCGCCTAACAAGGAAGTTCCTCCTTTGAAGATACAATCGATAATGGTAGAGAACTAGAGATTAGCTAGGGATCCATGTGATTTGAATGCAAGTTGCACGCTCTGTAATGGTAGAGATTAGCAGGATTTGGCACGCATGCGAGAAGGAGGTCGTCGTCGCACTAGGAGTTGGAGGCGCACAACGTCGTCTTTGGCAGCGGCTCGAAATAGAATGAAATGATACGACACAAAAGGCGATAGCAGTCTATGTAAAAAAAGAGGTTCTCCAAGTGACGTGGCCAAATTAAAAAAGTTTTATGGGCTAATTTTAGGGGAATTGTTGGAGGAGGAGAGTAAAATTAGCCTAAAATTTTTTGGGTTGCTCCCAAAAAGATGTTTTCGGGGTTCATTTATTGGGGAGCTTTTGGAGATGCTCTTAGGTCTTGAGCTTCCAAGGAGAAAAAGAATGGGATGTGATCTTGTGACCAGCACGCGGGAGGGAGAGAAGATGGTTTAAACATTTTCGTTTGTATTTTGTTTATCCTTAAACTTGTTTTGTTGTGTTATGTAGGTCTCTATACTCTTAAACTGCATTTCTAACTCTTTAAATACAGCATCAGGTGTCATTTTAGTCCCTATACTTTCGAAATGCAAATATAGGTCCTCAAAATGGCTTTGGGTATCATTTATAAATTATCCTTGATTAATAAAGACACTCATTATAAAAAAGAAAGGACAATGAAGAAACCGAAATCTAGCTAGTAACAATATCTTGCTAACAAGCCAAATGAAGTACTTTTGTTGCTTAATACCATAGTGTCTCCGGAATCTATAAATACATACATTTGAGGTCAAATTCATATATATGTTTATTTTACTATAGGTAGGTTATATCTATGAAAAATAAAATCTAATCAATTTATTTGGAATAATGATACCCGAAGCGAAGTTTGGAGAGCTAGATTTTCATTTTGAGAGTAAATGGGTCTAAATGACACCCGAAACTTTGAGTAGTTAGAAATGCAGTTTGAGAATATAGGGACCTAAATGACACAGTGAGACAAGTTTAAGGATCACCCATGTACTTTACTCTTTGTTTTAAGCCAGTTCAATTTTGATAGTAATAGACACCAAAAGTAACCAAAAAAGAGTAAGAAGGCTTCCAAGAGTAAATTGCACCCACTGTCCTCGAACTTGTCATGACTTCTCATCTAGGTCCTGGTACTCTCAAGTCTTGATTTTTTTTCCACGTCCTTGTACTTTCAAATCATGAATTTAAGGTCCTAGAACTTACTAATCAATCTCATTCACGTGCCATTATTTTTAATCTTGAGTTTTAGGCTTTAGAACTTACAAATTAGTCTTTCTTGTAGGCAACACATCCGCTCTCAACTACCGTATCAACAGTGAAAAGGGTGATGATGGGATGGTTAGAGATAGTGCAGCGAGAGGCGGCAACAGTAGAGATGACGCAGTGGTTCATTAGAGGGAAAGCCAGAGTCATCGAGCCGGAAAGTGACGAGATCAAGGAGAACAGGATCCTGAGTCATGGGGAGTTTGTTGACCCAATAATCAACAGTTGGATAAGACCAATTGATTATTAAGATTTAGGACCTAAAATTTAGATTTAAAAGCAACAGTATGTGGATGAGATTGTTGCGTAAGTTTTGGGACCAAAAAAATCAAGGTCTGAAGTATCGAGACCTGGATGAGACTGGTTAGCAAGTTTGAGTACCACAAACATTAAGATTTGGATGTATGGGGAACGAGATGAGAACTTGGGACAAGTTCAAGGACGCAGGTGCAATTCACTCAACTTCTAATGTGACTATCCATGTACACAAACTAATTATGTTGTAACGGCTCTGGTCCAAAAGCGCTTCATGCATGAAAAAAAACCCTACATGGATACGATAGGTGGATGGAGGGGAGAAGGCGGGAAGTTTGGCGGCAACATAATTTGTTGATGCTAATGCTCAATCCGAAGTTGTGCTCAACACGAAAGCATGTGAGCTTAAAGTAGCAGATTATGTGTGCCTGTATCAAAATATTAAATGTATTCATATATGCCATATGAGCTGCACCATTGTATTGCATTAACGGAAATTAGCATGAACATGTTGTTTAGTGATAACCTATTACATAATAGGCAAATTTATCTGTAACACACTGAGAAAAATGTGGATTTGTCTCAAACACATCAACAAAGTTGAATTTGTCTGTAACACACTACAATTTTGTGATTTATTGTCTAGGACACATTATGGCCATTTAATAATTGTTTTCAACTTTTTTATCTCAATACTCATAGTACATTAGGACATAAAACTTGGTATAAATATACATTTTTGCTTTATCTATCATTAAATAATAGAGCTTAATTTTTTTCAGATGTTTGTCTTGTTTACTCATTGTTTTAGTATTCAGTTTATCTAAAAAACCATAAAAATAATAAAATAAAATCTAGCACTATTTTTTATTGATAGATAATAGGACAATGTATATTTGTGCCAAGTTTCAAGTCCTAATATACTATGAGTATTGAGATAAAAAAATCTAGTATCAATTGCTAAATAGTCATAATGTGTCTCAGCCAAGAAATCACAAAATCATAGTGTGTTGCAGACAAATAAGACTTTGTTGATATGTTGGAGACGAAACCATGTTTTCTTAGTGTGTTACAGACAATTTTACCTACATAATAGCATATTGATCTTAGCATTCACATAAGCTGTTTGGTGCTATCCTATTACAAAAACTTTGGTGTTGCTTCACAAAACCTTCCCAAAATGCCCAAATTTTTTCATTTGCCTGTCACGCTTCAACTTCACTTTTTCTTGTGTCCTCTACCTGTAGCTTTTTTTCTTTGTCGCATCAGGTCCACCATTCTTTGTACCTGCGAGCTTGCAGTTGGGTACCATGTCTGTCTTGCTTGCAATTGTCACTAGCATAGGCCTTGCAATTGGTCTATTTGAGATGATGTACTCACAGTCTGGTATGGATCCAATAAATTGTTGTCTTCTCACGAATGCAACCACAAGTCCAGACAAAAATATGCCCTTATACCAAAGTCCAGGCAAAAATATGCCCTTACCAACTAGCAAGACATAACATGTGTTAGCTACCTCAGAATTTTTTTGCACTTTCTTTCTAATCTTTGGGCAGATAGTTCCTTGGAAATTTTCAGAGAACTCTTTTTGCTTTGTTATAATGCCTAGTCATTAGTTGCCCCTTTTATTGTCTCAAGAATACTAAGTATAGACATTCTCTGCCTTCAAAAAAAAAGTATAGGCATTCTCTAGCATCCAGAATGTACTTATTGAATACCTCACAACTGTTCTTCAGCAAAATGTCAGACTTGGGAAACATGCTGCAAAAATGCTCTTACCCATGTATGCTGGTATTTACTGCAGACGATCAAATGCATCCTAGTTCAAGGCCTTCATCATCTCCATGGTTGCCGCCCTCCCAATCATTGCCTTGCCTCCCGATCGCCGCTGCCACCAAACCAAAGATGCAGAGTTGTGTAGTTATTTCCTCCGAACGAGCAAGACTAGTTGGTTCGGTTCCTTTGATTTCTATCTCGCATGTGAAATCTCGCAGGTATGGTCCTTTCTGCAATTTTGCACCACTAGTTTCCTCTTGCACATCGAACCTCCCTCTGAGTCCACACTGGCATGTCCACATAGGAAATGTTTCACGCCAAAGAGCTTTGGACCAGGTCAGCTACAACATAGTTAGTTTGTGTACCTGGATAATCACTTTAGGAGCTTATAAACCTAGATGACCATCCCTAAATAGTTTAAGTACCCCTGGTGCGGTGCATTTCAATCTATTTGAGTTATTTCTTTGTATTAAAGCTGAATTTTTAATGACGATTGTTGGCACAAATAACAGTATGCTCTATCAGAAATATATAATTACTTTTATTTACTTGATACAAGCTGCATCATTATAATTAAAAAATACCTATTTCATTACTTGTGGTATTCGACTTGACTATGATACAATAATCCCGACTTCAACTCCATAGATATCCAAGTGGGTGACAGATTACTGCATTAATCCAATTAGACGATGACAAAAGCAACAATCACACATGTGGTTTTGCAATTTTTAGAATAGTTTTTATGTTTCAAATATTCCATTTAGCAAATAATAAGTTTCTAGAGAAAACATAAGCTGCATTCACATTTCAGACCAATAGTACAAGTGGTATTGTCCATATTTGAATTTGGTTAGGAACTGCAATATATCGCTCTCAGTTGGATGTCGCTACTTTTGCTCAAATGGAAGAGTAATGATCACTTGAGTTCAGTGGTTGATGAGGAACCGCCAGGTGTGGCTCACCACGCTGAGGCGACAGAGCTCCTTGGCCGAAAGCCACAGCATGACCTCCCTCAGAGCGTCCAGGGGCAGGTCGCCGCAGTCGGAGGCGGCGATGCACGGCTTCCGCGACGCCATCGCTGTCATCGCATCGTAAGTTCGGTGAGTAAGGACATCAAAATGTAGGGTGTGTTCGTTTCCTGGGATCTAAATTTTATAGCTGTCACATAAAAAGAATCTTACTATTTAAGAGTATTAAATAAAGTTTAATTATAAAATAAATTATAGGCCTCTAGACTAATTTACGAGACGAATCTAATGATGTTAATTAAGTCATGATTAGAAGACGGTTACTGTAGCATCACTTTAGCAAAACCTAAATTAATTAAGCTCATTAGATTCATCTCGAAAATTAGCACCAATCTGTCAATAGAGTTTTATCATTAAATTGATCAAAATATTGATAAATAATAAGATCCTCTTTGATGTGACGGTGCTAAATTTTAGAGGGCAGGAAACGAACAGGGCCGTAATCCAAAAAGGTGGAGGCCGGAGCCGGACGGAAGTTACCAGTAAACGCTCGTGCAGGTAGCGCGGAAGGCAAGGTCCGCCGGAGGTCATGCTAGCTGATGGGCCGGAAGGCGAGGTCCGCCGGAGGTGACAGTCGCCGCCGCTGGGATCAGAGATGGGCGGCGCCTAAGGTTTAGCGGCACGTGTCACTTCGTCGATCGCCGCACGGGCAGAAAATGAGATGCAAAGCGAAGGCCCAGCAGCGGCAGTGGCTCGGCCCATGTGCAACTTTTAATTTTCTTTCCTCTTTTTGTGATGCTCATAGATCAAATTGTCTTCAAATTCTCAATCATCGTTAATTCGATTTCCATCTCGCACATGATTTAGTTTATTCTCATTTATTCTTAAAAATTTAGAAACCTGATTTTGGCATCATTACTTTGGCGTTATCGACATAACCTGGTGACATAGTTTATTTTGAGGGACAAAATGTGAGGGAAAACAGGGGGAAAAGGAACAATATAAATCCAAGTATTACAAACCGATAATGGACGTCACTTTTTCATTTCAAATCATGTCAATATATCTGATACAGGACTTATTGGTACCCAAATTAACGTTCCATTTCAACTGACTACTGTTAAGTGTCTCCAATACGTGATGACACAAAGTGAATATTGAACTCTCGGATTCCATGCCTCTTCAACAACTCTCCTTGTGATATATATCTATTAAGAAGGTCAAACTGTCAAAGTACAAGAAACCTTTGCAAGTTCTGGTCTGATTTACTTGAGGATTGTGATGATGCCACCCATCTCAATGTGCAGTTGGCTTGTTGGGTCTTTGATGTTTCTCATCTGATTTGCTAAGATAACCACACTTCTGCCACCTGCGAATATCCTTGTTCCAAACATATACAAACTTGAGACTTGGTCTATTTGGTAAATAAAATTTTAACCCATACCTTCTGTAGTTGGGTAGTGTTAGAGTCTGATAATACTTCTCCAGCTGTAATCTCAAGTCAACTACATTGATTGTTATGATGTCTAGCCAAAGGCCTCGGATATTCTACATATCAACCCTTAGATTACAATTCCGATATAGGCTCCTCTGTTCTGAACCACAAACCTTCGATGCTCACAAAACTGATAGTTGGTCTCACTTCACAGATTGACATGCTTCTAAAGTGGCTAGCCTTGCAAGTTCTGAAATTTCACTGAACTTCCCACTTCTCATCAATTCATTGTCAAAAATAGTATCAGATAAAACCACTGCTGATGCCCCTGCTTCCATATATGATTTGATTGAACCTAAGATAAGCAGAACATCAGACAGGAATGCTTCATGACTTCGCTCTTACCACTCTGAAATGTTGGAAAATATACTGTTTCTGCTATTGAGACCTTAAACATTCTAAATGACATCCTTAGAGCATCTCCAAAGTTATGTTAAAAAATAGTCCCTAAACACAGATTTCGGGAGTTTCTAAAGAACTATTGGGATTAAAAAAAGTTAGCTTCTCCAACAATTCCCAATATTTGGTTGCCAAAATGTTTTAAATATGGATATGTCATCCTTTGGGACCAAGTGTGGCCTAGTGGTTGACATGCAAATCCCCCAGTTGCAATCGGTGGCGGAAGTCAGGCGATGGAAGAAAATAAAAACGGAACCAAGCTGATCCAAGGTACAGGCGAATGATGTTCTGACTTCCGAGCTCCTCGGTTGGAATGCAAAAAGCAAACGACGGCGGAGGAACAAATCCTCGGAGCAAAGCACGGCAGTGGCAGCACGAACCTCTGACGTTGAACTTGATTATGCTGCTCGACAAAGGAACCGCAATCGAATTTCCTTCTCACCGACTTCAAGCGGGCACCGAAGTGGATGCATGTGAATGGCAGGGGAGGCGCAAAGCAGGCAGTGCGGGATGATTTTTCTGCGGGATTCACGGCATCGAGCAATTGGGAGTGCGGAAAGTGTTGTCAAATGTGGCGAGTATATGAGGAAGAATGGGGTGAACGTAAATTTGGAAACCATGTTTTCATAACGGTTGGAGGCTGGTTTTGGCTGATTGCACCTTAAATTTAGTTTCAGGACTAATTATACATAATTGTTGGAGATGCTCTTAGATATTACTGTAGCACATGATTTACTCCTGTTACAGATGAGAGATTGATACTGAACATAATTCTCAGAAGTTTATTTGGGTATTGTTGAGTTATAAATGCTAACAAGTGCTATTTTACCTATTTTGATTCCTTGAGAAGCAACCATTGGTACCCGAGGAAATGGTTTCTTCAGAGCGGACATGTACATCTCCCCACCCATCACTGATACAGGGTAGACCTAATTAAATTAGAGCACAAACCAATATTCTTAGTAAATCTGTAAATACAAGTATTAAACTAATTTTTACGCAATCAAATAGCAGAATATTTTGTTTCCAAAAAATAATCTGCTATTCGTTTACTGCTACTTATCTCCCATCTATAACCTACACATGTTTATGAGAAGAAATGTATTATAATAAAACCTTAACAACTTTTGCACCAGCATTGCAAGCAGATAAAACCTGTGAACATCAGATAAAAAGAATACTTCAGACAATATGAACAAAGTTCATGTAACTTAAAATTGCTTAATTAAATTCTATGGAAGTTGACATTTGTCATGTTATACATACTTCAGTTGGTGTCAGCACTCCGGGGATATATAGAACCTTACTTTCTTCAAGATCGTTCAGTATTTCCTAAATGTACATTGCAGGTGAGTCAATCAGCACAACACATATTTACAACATATGATATGCATTACACTGCAATTTGCATCTATCAATCAGAATCTAGTCACATTTTTCTTTTTAGCAGATAATAGAAAAAGTTAACAGCCTTTGCTTCAACATAAGTTATGGCCAATTACTACAAATCGCAACATCAAGATGTGCTTTGTGATAGAATAAATACACGTCAACCCAAGAATTCCAAACAGAGATCTTAAGCACATATCCAATTGCTAAATCTAGTTACAGTTGATGGTGTGAAATAACACTTCTCTTTTAAAAAGTACAATTTGCAAGGATCAATTTGATGTTATAAAGAACTGACTATGGGAAGCAGGAGCAAGTTTCCCTTGTTTTTGCAATGTATTTACACTCTAGGATATCAACAAATAAGCTTTATTGTATATTAACCTTCCACTTCTAGCTTTGAAAACTGAGATGATGTATGCAAATGTGATAGATTAATAGTGACCACTTACCATAACTGTACCAGGACTCATAAAAAACTGTACACCAGCTCTGATGGCTTTCCTTGCATCAGCAGTATTTAAGACCGTGCCAACCTATAAATAGTTGAATTCAAGAACAATAGTTGGGTGAAAATATGGTAAAGATTGTGAAATTCTTGATAGTTGAAATATAACAATTTCAATGAGTGTGCAGGCCAGCTATAGGATGCGACTACCACTTTCTTAAAACAGGTATCATTGTAAGATCAGACAACGAAATCACACATAATACAAATACTTAGCAAATTAGCTTCTCGCATAGTGCTCTTTACAGTTGACACTGCATTTTTCAGGGGAGAAGAGTCCTAGCATGGAGCTCCTTGTGATCTTTTTATTTTCACAATTCGTCCCTCTAGATGTTTCATGTAGCTCATTAAATATTATTATAAGTAGTATTCACTCTAGGAGTTCTGAATCAAGCCATCACACATAAGGGACATACTGGCATCAATGCTGACGAAGAAATTCCATTGAAGTAAGACACATGACACAATTGACACTTACCCCAAATGTTAGAGAAGGATAACTCCTGCAAAGATCTTCTATAACCTGCAACAGAAGATTTTATCAATGGTCACGGTAAAAGAGGCAACTTGCAGAAGAAAGGTGGAAATGGCACCACCTCCAGCGCTCCCGGGGTCGACATCACAATCTCCAACTGAACAATACAGCAGGTAATTGTTAGAAGAAGCAATGGGTAATGGCATGGCACTAAAATGATAAAATATGGACATGAAGGTTAGCCTGATGTGACCACAGAATCACAAAATTAACGATAATCGGTCCACGTAATCAAATTGTGAATGCAGTGTGAACCACATGGCCTCCAGGATAAGTATCACTAAAGAGAGAAATAAAAAAATGTGACGGAAAGATTTATTGCTTGGAGGCCTGAAGAAGCTCTCGTGAGACGCGGACATTGCACTGAGAGAAGACTCACCACGGTAACGCCACCACGCACGGCTGCATGCGCCGCCTGCATCGCCGTCTCGCCACTGCAAAGGACCGGCAAAGTGGATCAAACAGTTAGTCAGCCAAGTCTATTCCTGGTTCCTGTCATTGAGGACTACCGCCGAACACGCGGTGGGCGAAGGGGATGTCGGGGAAAGCAAGGGTGAGCGTGCGGACTTACTCTTGCGCGCGGAGGCATGCGATGACGCCTGAGCGCAGGATGGCGGATAGCGCCTTGGAGGGTCCCGGCGCAGCGGCAGGCTGCGGCCGGGGTCGCCGTCGCTCGCGAGGCGGGGAGGTGGTGGGGAGGGGCAGCTGGGTGGCGGCAACTCGCATCGGCAAAATAAGGATGAGATAAGATTTTGGCTTGTGCCCTGTTCTGGCAACCGGCCTCTGTGAACGAGACAGAGCCGCCGTGCTCCCCGCCCATGTCGGCCTCGCAAGTCGTACGAGTACAGATAAAAGCTAAAGGAAACGGCCCACTTTGGCCCATTGAACTTGTTTGCCTTTAGGGTAGTTCGGTTTTGATCTCTTAATAATAATTACAAAATTGGATGACTTAAACTTTTAGTATTGTTCCTTTTCTCTCCCTAAGGTGGTGTTTGGGTGCCGATGGGTTGGGGTTAGGGAAATAGGATGCGGAAATGTTGGCTTGGGTTGAGGTTAGGAAATACGGTTCATTTCCATTTCCACTGCTTGGATGCATCTGTATGGGGACAAGGAAATAAAACGTGGGACCCACATGCTGTAGGAGCTTATCCTCCCTCCGCCACTTCTTTTTCCTCTCTCTCTGCCTCTACTGTTTTTTTCCTCCGCAGTTCGCAGGAACACAGTCCTTCCTCTACCTCTATTTTCAGCCATAACCCACCCCTCACAGTGGGATGAGATGAGTGGGAAATGAGGAGCCAATTTTCCTATCCTTAACCCCCCTCATTTTCCTAACCAGAGTTGCCAAACAAAGGAAATGAATTTCCCAGCTCTTATTTCCCTAACCAACCCTCTCATTTCCTCAACCCAAGACCTATCCAAACACCACCTAAACGGTTTCGATAGTGGTATTCGCTGATGTTCCTTTTCTCTTCATAAACGGTTTTGATAGTGGTATTCGCTGATATGGCATTGTGAAGCCTACTTGTCGAGTATGTCATGTCATATTTCTTTGTAATTCTCTTTTTCTCGGTAGTTTTTTCTTCCATATACTTAGATTGTAAAGCTTACAAAATTATGAAATCTTTGTGTGTAAAGTACATGAGTTATGGTCGTTAGTTCATATATTTTCCAAATTTGAATTATAAATTGTCTAATGTGCAATAACAAACGAAGTTCAAAATTTTTACTTTAAAATTGAATTGCAATTTGGAAAAATTTCAAAAACAACAATTGTAAAAAAAATCATAAAATTTTAAGCTCTTAAAGCTAGTGTTTGGAAGAAAAAAAACCATCAATAGAAAAATGATGACACGGTGCATCGACAAGTGGGCCCCATAGTGCCATGTCGCCCAATATCGCTATCTAAACCACTTATGGAGGAAAAATAAACGGTATTAAAATTGAGGGAGGGACCTACTGTAATAAATCAAACTTCTTCCTATATTACACACTCATCTACTATTACTTATCTTTACTGCTTATAAAAATACCAGTTGGTGGTTGGTCGTTCGTCCCTCTATGCAGAGTGGATTACGTGCCAACAGGTGGGCCCATGCCCAACCATGTCCAACTCGAAGCAGCAAGCTTGAATGCTTGAGCTAGCTAGAACATTCTCGATTTCTACCCCAAGCAGCCGCCACTGCATCTTTTTACCTTGGTTGCATCATCCTGTTGATTCAAGAGGGCGCCTATAGATGAGCTCATGCTCGACACTTTCTTCATCTCCCCTTTTCTCTCTCCTACTTGCTTCTTCAACAAACAAGCCGAGAGCCGGTAGGCGGAGATTACAGATGGACGGAAGGAGCAAGGAAAGTGTAGTAATCAGATCTGAGTTTAGCTTGTGGATCCAAGGACCTTGCGATCGATTTTAGTCTGTTGAGACTTTTATCTCTTCAAAATGCCCGAGATTGTTGGGAGAGATTCCTTAGTGACCACGAGGTCGCCCATTCGTAACATCCCAAATTGTATCAAAACCATGTGTAATAAAATCCACGGATGTTTGGAAACGAATTGGTCAAAATTGGTAAGTATTTGAAATCAAACCGGATGTAAAATGAACAAAACAATTCGCAACGGAATTAATTCAAACTTCCTTACGCGTGGGCCGAATCTTTCCCCGCCGGCCCGTTCCTCCTCCCTTCCACGCGCCAGCCCAGCCCGAGCCCGCACGCTACGGTGCGTCTTCCACATCCCCCTTCCCTTTCCAGCTCACCCGCGCGGCGCCCGTGGAGCGCGCCAAATCGGACGCGCGTCGTGTAGCGTCGCGGCTCCTACTTGCTCCCTCCTTTTCTCGCCGCCTACAAAGCCCCCCACCGGCCGCCGCTCCTTCCCATCTCCCTCACGCCGCCAGGGCGAAAAGCCCAAACCCTAGCCGCGAGCCGTCGAGGTTTTGCCGTCGCCGGCGTTGAGGAGTCCGCCAGGTGAGAATCTTGTCGCCTTCGTGTTCAGCTCGCTACATCTGCGTAGTCCGGTGCTCACCACTCGCTTGGCGTGCTCCGGGGAGGACGAGCGGGCCTCAAGGAGTTCTTGACCGCCGGCGATCTCGCCACCGCTCGTCCCCTCGGGTAGTGCTCATCTTCATCCGTCCCTTGTTTGATGCTCTCCACGGCGTGTCGCTCCCTCGTGCTTCATTTTCGACCCCATCTCGCCCTTGCAGGCCCGGAACGAAGGTCGCGTGGTCACCGTCGTCAACCTCTACGCGGCGTTCGTCGACCGCCGCCACCATCCGTCGTCTTCCGTCCGCACCGGGCCCCTTCTTTCCCTTCCGAGCCATGCGGGAGCTTCCTGGTGAGTACGCGCCCCTTTCCCGTCTTCCCCCTTTGAGATTATCCTTGTTTTCCGTGCTTCGGTCGAGCTCCGGTCGCCGCTTGCCATGGCCGCCGGTGAGAGTGGTGCGGGGGTCCGCTCATGCTCGTTTTCCTAGGCGAGTAGTTTGGTAGTGCTCTCTCGAGTACTTGTGTGCGTGGTAGAGGAAGGAAAGGAGTGGTTTTGCGTCGGTTCCGTCGAAGTTGTCATTTCCGCCGCCGCGGTCCTCGTCGCCGGCGAGGTTCCGGCGATCGGTTGAGTGGGGGTGTGGTTCTTTGAAGTCGCGAGCTCGCGTTGAGTTGTTTCGCAGCTTCAATTTTCGCTTTTGGGAGCCCGTGGGGTTTTCCCCTTACGTGCCGCCGCCGTCGGGAACTCCGGCGAGGTCGCACCTCCGTCCTAGGGCGAGCCGGTGCTCGAGAGGGGCGTGAGAGGGTGCGCGGCGCCAAGGGGAGCTCGCCGGTGGTCTTGGTTTCTTCACCGGCGAGTCGTAGCGTCGGGACGGGGTGGTTCCGGCAGCCCCCACGGCGGAGTGGAGGCGGCGCCGCCCGTCTCCGGCACCCCGGCGTCGGCCGACGTCGGGTGTGGGGCCCGCCCGGATGGCTTGGTCCATGGGGCGTGTCTGCGGTTTGGTGCGTAGACCCGGTCTTCGTGGACCACGAGAGAGAAGGAAGAGAGAGAGGGCTCATGGACCCGGTCCACGGCACGATGCTTGGACCGATCAGAATATTCCCTGGTTTTTCATTTTCTTGGATTTTCCTGAATTTCCATAATTTCTTTTATCTTTAGAAATTCATATCTTTTTCTTGGAGACTCGGAAAATTACGCGGTTAGTTGCGTTGGACTCGTAGCGACATTCTCTACGCGTTAGTGTAGCTTTTGGTTATGATCTAGTACTGTAATTTCCGTCGTTCGTTTCGTTCTTTTTCCTATTGCCTCGTTATGCGTGCCTAACCCTCGTTTCCCGATCCGTCCGTCGGAGGGTGCCGAGGAGTTCCCGTCGGAGCCGCAGTTTGAGGAGTTTCCGCCGAGCATTCGTACGAGTACCCCGACCCGGCCCGGGAGCGGCCTTATCCGGGCAAGCCGCAATCCTTGACCACTCTTGCTCCTATTTAGCAATTTGCATTAAATTGATCAATGCATGATTAATGGTTACTTGCACTTGTAGTTTACCTATGCCATCCTTGCCACGGTTTGCCATGGGTTGTTCTACTGTTACTCGCATGCTTAGTATTTGCCTAGTTGCTT
Organism: Chloris gayana; assembly: GCA_031894775.1. Taxonomy (NCBI): domain Eukaryota; kingdom Viridiplantae; phylum Streptophyta; class Magnoliopsida; order Poales; family Poaceae; genus Chloris; species Chloris gayana. Next base: position 89,549 of record JAUNZO010003658.1, read on the forward strand.
AATTGAACCCCATGATGACTATACATGTTTTTGTGTAAAATAAATTGTAGGTGTTTCTTAGGTGTCGAGTTTCGTACTAGATACCCCGTAGGACCTTTTGCGGGGGCGAGTGTAGGTGGTTAGGTGCTTGGGAGACTTCGGGGAGTCTCTATTTAGAGAGTACCTGTTGCGGGTACAGTTGTGTAGGGGCCTTGGGACATGGGGCCCCTGTTGTGGTGACACTTGTTGTTGAGATTGTTGTTTTGAGGAGAGGGATGGTGACTCGCCCCGGCAGCTTAAGGACCGGTTCTTATACGTATGCGTCTCTTGGTCTTACTAGCATACCACGTGACTTGTATGGGCGGGCTGGATCATGATACTTAGCGGAGAGATTAGTGGTAGTGGGTGTTGGAGCGTTTGTCTCGACCCACGAGCGAGAGGATATCCCACCTGGCCCGTGGTACGCCTTGTCACACCCTTCAGGACCTTCTTTTCCTATGTTGTGGTTAGAGGATCCCGGACACTGAGGGACGGGCGCCTACCGATCGATGATTTGTAGAGTGATCCTGTGAGTGTTGCTTTGCTTGGGCCACGACGGTGGTCTTTTGTTTGAGTACCTCTTCACGTGGGTACAGCTTGCTTACTCTCTGCAGAGATATATAAATCTATACGTATAGTCTAGCCCAAAGTATGGGCACTACCGAGAGAAATCCACTTGATTAGCATTTACTACTTCTCCCCTCCGATAGGTGTTTTACTTCCGGCTTCGAGCTGTGGTCCGGTGGAGGTGTGCTTGGACATAAAACTTGACCCTTGCGGGATTGTATTGCTTCCTGCAAGGCCACTTATAAAATTTGACTAATAATAAAATATGATTCACATAGACTTGAGGAATAATGCTTTAGGTGCTAGCCCTTGCCTTTCCTTGAATTATCCGAGCATGCATACATTGTTGCTAGGTAGTTGCGGCTTGTTGAGTACGTTATGTACTCACGGCTTTCCCACTTTGTTTTTCGAGACGCCGTCGTCGAGGAGCCGACCGAGCCAGCCGAGGAAGGCGACGGAGAGGAGTGACGGTCTCGCCTACACTCGAGTCGCTTGTGGGTATGGTCTGCATCACCGATCTTCATCGGAATTGCTTCCGCTTCGCTTCCGCTATATTTCTACTTTGATATCGCGATGACCTGCGTGCCACGCTTTTGTATCCATGAAATTGAGACTTATGCATAATGATAATGTACTATTAGAGCTTCTATTACCCTGCCTTGCTTTCATTCTCTATTTTTATGGTTTTTCTATACTAACTTGTGATGGATGTACGTGCCACCCTCCTAGGAGTGACATAGAGGTACAAAAGGTTCGGGTTTCACTTAGGTGAAATTCGGGTCCCTCACACCTTCGCACAAATTCCTCTCCGCCACTTCAAATCTAGAGAGAGAGAAGAGGGGGGGGTGCTTGGACATTCTGTCATAGGGCAACAGTAAAATCAGAAGAGTCAAAATCTGGAACAGGAGACAAGGGAAGCTCCGCTCCTGATAGCCCTTTCTTTTTTCCTTTTTTTTTCCCTCTCTCCCGGTTTGTTTGCTGTGGCTAGCCGTGGCCATGTGGTTTGTGTGGGCCGAAAGAAATGACCATTAGCATAATAAATTATCAATAGAGGATATAAGTTAGAGTCCACTGTGGTCATGGCGGCAAGCATATTGCTGTTGTAAATTAGTGGGTCGATTATAATAAGGTAATGGCTATCATTGACACACAAAAATAATTACGCATCATGCTTGGAAGACATTATGATATGGGCATATGATGCAGTGTACATGGCATGTCATGATATGGACATATGTTATATGGTTCTGTAATTTACTCAAATAAACCAAACTTATAATTTAAATCCGTAGCGAAGCACGGGCAACCTGCTAGTAGTCTAAAAAAACCTCATGTACTAGTACTACGTACAGTAGTTGTTGGATTTAATTAGTAACAGAACGATAAGGATCCAATACATTTGCTGGATGCGAACGGGGCTGATTGTACGATCGAGTAGCTAGACAACTTGAAACGTTGCTATCAGTGAGAGTTAACACGGGAAAAATGACGACACTTTTAACTCGCCAGTTGTGCCAATCGGAAGTTGCCAAGTTTCAACTTATCGAAAGTCGTTACAGGGTCTGTTTTGTTGAAAAAAAACATGTTCTTGAGTTACTTTTCTTATGTTACATGCTCATTTTCAACTTGCTGGTCGATTTTTGTCAAATTTTAACCCGAGCCTCGCTCTAGGGCCGGTTTTATTAAGAAAAACCAGTCCAGGAGCTAGTAGCCACTTTTTTTTTTGTCAACTTGCAGGTCGATTTATTGTATCAAACCTGTGTAAATCGGTTTTGAAATTCAAATCAACGGAATCAAGAAATGTTCAAATCTTTTCCCTTTGTTTTCCTGTGCCCGGACCGAATTTCCTTCTGCATCCCACTTCGTTTTTTCCTTTCACCCCGCCCACCGAAGCCCAATCGGCTCGCGTAGCCATCGACGCCTGGATGGCAAGTCCTGACAACTCGAAAAAAATATTCAAAATGAAAGAGTAATGTGTAAATTTGATCCGGTTCAATTTTTAAACAAGCTGAAATTTTAAAACAAGCCGAAATACATGTTTTGTATTTATACAACAACCAGAATATGAATACTTTCCTCAGAATACTTTTTTAACAAAATAAGTTTATTTCGTTCCAGGGTAAAACGGTCTTTTTACACTAGACCTAACATCATTAGGCACCAAATCTGACAGCAAGACCATAGAGGGAAATCAAAAATTAAACTGAGCCTCATAGAGAAGTTTGATTTTTTGGAGGCCATAGAAGCAAGCCTCATATTTTTGGAAGTCTTAGAGGGAATTTTCTCCAAATTTTAATCCGACGGACCTCACTCTAGGGCCAGTTTTATTAAGGAAACAAGTTCAAGAGCTAGTAGCCACTTTTTTTTATGTTACAGGCTCAATTACAGCTCCTAAACCCTAAATATGTAACATGTATTTGGGATCCAAGCGAGTATTGAGATTATAAATCTGACGCTTCATGATTCACCAAGCTTCATGGAAGCACGATGGATCAAGAATGATATAAGAGTCACTTCGCAAAAAAAAAAAAGGGTGTGATAAGAGTCAGCCCAGTTCGAAAGTATCTCGCTCCTGGTAATTTTAGGTCATGCCCCTCCAACGGCTAAACTCAAATAGCATCCCCAGCCTATTTGAATGTACTACATTGTCAAAACATCTGACAACTCGATCACATTAAACTGAAATACTATATATGAATTCTAACGAATACCTCAAATTGAGGTCATCTACCGACATGTATGGACTATTGAAGATTACACAAGAGCCAAGATGGTATGAACCTTAATTTACAGCAGAATTAACTAAATGTTGTAAAGGCTCTCTCCCCTTCCCTTATTCTCTCTTTCTTGCAAATAGGGACACGTACCAGGTCTTAGCATATACTACTCCGTTTTAAAATTAATGCCTTTGATGATTTATTTATTTATTTTTGACCATTCATCTTATTCAAATTATTAGTCCAAATATATCCCATTATAAGTTATAATTTAAATTTCCTTAAGGATAAATCAAATCATCAAAACATATAATAAGTTTTAATTTGTTTAATGAGACAAAGGGTTAAATGTAATTAATAAAAGTAAACATCAGCATCGATATACTGTAAATATAACTTACCGCATATTTACTATTTTCTAGAAAACAAAAATGAAACACAATGACAAGTAGGTATGGATCGGGCTCAAAGAATCGTAAAGGAATGCAAAAAGGGGTCTATTTGTTTGAAGCAGTTGGCATCGTGGAGGCAGGCCACAGCTCCTGACCTCCATCCACAATTCCACATACGGCACCCCTGGCTACCGGTTTCCCCTCTCCATTCGGCTCTGGTGCTAGAATGCATTGCAAAACCCTTTTTTAGTGGACTTTGAAAAGAGTTTATGGACTAAACAACATAGCATAAAACTTATTGTCGGTGACCCATATTTTGAATATTCCCTGAATCCCGTTGTGGTGCAAGCTACATGATGGTAGGATGGTTACTATCTTGGATCCAAGGACTTATTGAGGGTTCACAATCCAAATACTAACAATTATACTACATATATAGAGGTGATGCAATTTGTTGGTGTTGATGTGTACCATGGAAGGCTACTGAGCATGGCAGTCAGTTAACAAGGCTTATATTTTCTAGGTAGTGATTATTTTGCTAATATGGTAAGGTGAAGGACCAGAGGAGAAACCACAACAATGCATGCCGTGTGTAAATTATTACATTTATATTTCGTAAATCATGATCAACGTAAGCAATGTTCACTTTTTGGGATAATAGCATAAACCACCCCATAAGTCTCTTGGAGTTTGAGATTCCCACCCATAAGTCATTTTGCTGCACATCCCCACCTTCTAGTGTATTTTGTTATAAAAACCATCCCAGATCTGTACATGTCTAATTTTTTGTAGTTGTTTTCACTCATTTCGAGCAATAGATTGTTTACTTACCAAATTAATAAAATTTTGGGAGTACATTTTTCATTCTTTGAGAGGTTATGTAACAAATAAATACCAATTTGAATTGAATTTGAACTATATTTTAAATAGTTTAAGGTTAATTTGAATTCAATTTTTCATAAAACTAAGGTGAATTATAATCATTTAAACACTACAAAAATGTTAAATTCAATAAACTTATGAAATAATTAAACTGTGGTGGTTTTTGCAACATAATGCACTAGATGGGTGGGGATTTACAACAAAAAGACTTACGAGTGGGAATCTTAAATTCCAAGTGACTTATAGGGTGGTTTATGTAATGGATAGTTGTAAAAACCACCCCATAAGTCATTTCTAGTTTGAGACTCCCACCCATAAGCTATTTTGTTGCAAACACCCACCCACCCACTAGAGTTTGTTGCAAAAACCACCCCAATTCACACATGTTTAATTGATTTCACCCATTCTCACTCATTTAGACCAGTTTATGTTGTCCGTATCAATCTTATAAAATTTTGAAAATATAATCTTTTCATAGTTTTACATAATTTGAAAAAAAATTAGTGGTTTGACAAGTTCATAGGATTTGATATTCGGAAGAATTTACTGTTGACAATAAGATGGCTATAAATGATTGCAACAAAATCTATCGGATGGGTGTGGATTTGCAATAAAATGACTTATTGATGGGAATTTCAAATTCAAGGTGACATATGGGGTAGTTTTTACAATTAACCCTTTATGCAATTATTCCTCATTTTTTTTGTCAAACTTAATGTTCTTGTCGCTCGATTTAACTTCATTGTGTATCAGATGGTGCATTACGCTGAGTTTGGTGTCCCCGCCCTCGATTTTATTTCGAATCGTTGACATCATTCTCTTTTGTGCTTAGTAATCTTCTTTGATAAAGCATTTAATATCCGTTCTATAGAATTTGACCTTATTATCTTGTCTTGAAAAGAATATTCTGCGTATTGGAGAGTATTTTAAACGCGATATCATACAATGGTTCTTTTTTACTCAGGTCAAGTCCAATGCCTGCTTCCTTAATGCGTGGGGCTAAAGAAATTAATAAGCATTTATACTTAGGGCCAGCTAATTTCCGGTTGGCCGTACCGGAGTCAACTTGCGGCCCTTTTATTTTAGAAAAATTCACCATCCTGTCACTGTCTATTTTAGAAAAGTTTTATCAAAAGTTATAAACATACTGACTGACTTATATATGTAATTTTTCGTCATAATTTATACTCGTAAGTTTTGATAATAAGATAATTTTTAGTTTAAATTAACTCCTTTATTGTAGAATTGATGTCATTTAGGACAATGGAATTGCATTAGCTGTAGTTCATTTTGGCCTGTCCTAAGGTTATCTCCAATGGATGTTCTATTAGGTGCCCCATTCCCCAAACTAGGTAGGGAAATATGAAAAACTGTCTCCAATCGGTGACCTAGTACCTAGAAATGAAGCAGCTAAGACCAACATCCAAACACTATTCCTCGTCCTCCTCGCCCGTGCCCTCCTGCCCCTTCATCCCGCGCCGCCCGAGAATGACCTCGTGCCGCCTCCCCTTCCTACTCAGGCCCCACCCGCCAGCTCCTTCTCCTCCTCCGACCACCGCGCCTAATCGAGTCAAATCGTGGCAGCGGCGCATGAGGTGGTGGAGGCAGAGGCGCTGGCGTGGGTGGCGGCGGTGTGAAAGGTGGCCAAGACGGCGATGCGGGAAGAGGAGCAAACGGAGGTCGCGGCGGCGCATGAGTCAGCCCCGCTGAAGGCGCGGGCGGAGGTCGCAGCGGCACGCGAGTCTGCCGCGTCGGTTGCGGACAGAGGTCACGGAGGCATGTGAGCGGCCGCACGATTGTGTCGGCGAAGCATGATGGCTGCGGCTGCGCGGGGGGGATGTCGCGCTGTGGCGGCACGGAAGCGGTCAAGCGGAGGAGGGGCGACGAGGAATGGATTTAGGTTTGGGTTGCAGCGGTTAGAGATTTCAATAGTTTGGCAACCTATTTTTCTTACTATAGACACCCATTTGGTGTTTTAGGTACCTCCCTCTATTGAAGATAGCCTAACAACTTCATTTTAGGAATAGAGGAGTATAACTTTTAGGCTGTGGTGCGTCCCACCATGTTGGCAGTAATTGAAAGGTAGTTGAAGCCGCACGGGAGAGAAGTCATGGCCGGGTGTAAAGAAGGAGTTCCCTTTATTCTTTGAGTTGTCCAGTTGATAAATAAAAAAATTGTTCAGGTGCTGGGAAACATTTTACAAAAAAGTGAAAATTAATTGTTTCCAGGTCTCGAAATGACCAGCCAGAGTAAACACTGAGGCAAGGCTCGGTATTTCTTTTTAGTTCGGACGACGTCCTCTCGGCCGGTTTAGGTTTCACGGCAAAACAAATCAAGATCCTATACTCGGATATCCCTGCACCGGATTTGGTATCCATGGACGTCCGATCCATACTTGGGTCGGACTTAGATGTGCATATACTGAATCCGTTGTTGCCGAAGATTAGCGCATTTGAATCCGTTAATAACAAGAGGGGTTTTCTGGTCCAAAATAATAGCCATTATTTTTTCTCAACTAATGGTCATTAGTTTAAGGATAGTTTAGTAATTGCACTAAAAAATTAATATTTTTGTCATACAAACTTGTCTTAAATACACTAAAACTTGACTATAATAATAATGATGATGATTAATCAAATTTAAAATAAATATTTTGTAACAAATTCTTGTAAAAATTGACTAACTTATTAGTTATGATGAATTTTTGTATTATAATCATATTATTTTGACAATATTACCCTTACTAATGGCAATTAGTTATTAACTTTTAAAATTCAATCTATATCATTAGATCCAACTAATGGTCATTAATTGAGAGAAAATAATGATCATTATTTTGGACCTGAAAACACCCCTAATAACAATCCCGATTGAGCAGTAGTGCTATTGCTGTGTACTTCTTATATTTTTGAATTGTTGATGTCGTTGATTTTTTTTTGTTAGTTTGACCGTTCGTCTTATTCAAAATATTTTTTCAAATATATAAAACTACAACTCGTGTATCAACTTTCTTTAGTGATAAATGAGTGTAATAAAATATTTAATAATTCTTAAACCTTTTTAAATAAGACGAACGGTCAAAACGTCAACAATTTAACATATAGAGTATGCATATACATGTAGAACATTCCGGCGATGGGGTCCGTGCTCGGACGAAACGGCAAGCAGGACAAGCTTGACGCGGCCACTGCCGTTGCCATCGACCGCGTTCGAGGTCCTCCTCCGCCTCCCGGCCAACGAGCTGCGCCGCCTGCGCCAGGTCTGCCGGTCATGGTGGTCGCTCACCTCTGACCCGGTCTTCACCAGAGCCCACGCGTCTCGCCACCCGCTCGTCGCTGGTCTGCACGGGAATGAGAAGGAGATCCACATGCTCGACTGGCCTGTCCGGGGAGCACAAAGTGCTTCGTTTCAGCCAGTTCTCTGGGTCTCATGGTGGCGTCAAGCAGGTGAGCCATGCGTGTGATAACACTCGGCGGCAACGGCGGCAGACGGTGGAGGGCTGGGCCACGTTCACCGGTAACAGTTGAGCCTTTCTCCGGGTACAGGGCGGTCATCGGTGGAGACGTCTACTTCTTGATGAACATGTCCTGGATTGTTAATAGATCCCCCGAGAGCCGGATAGCATAGCTTCGTTCGACATGGCGACCGAGCAGTGGAAGCCCATGCTCCGAGGACCGATCAGCAGCCTCTAGGACTGGGCAAAAAATTCGAAACCCAAACACCAAAACCGAAACCGAACCGTTATAACCGATATTTTACTTTATTCGGTTAACCGAAATATATTTCGGTTACTAAAATTGAGTAATTAGGTTAGCCAAAATTATTTAGGTTTTTAATATTGCAAACCCGAATTAACCAAAATAACCGAACTTCTTTTATATCATACATTAGAAACTATTTGTTTATTTTGCTACGTGCGTAATTGCCAATTATCTAGAACAAGGATTGGTCTACAAAGATTTCATTACCACTCAACATCACATATATTAGTATTTATGACTTATTTGATTTGTTACTATCATATTTGTATTTTTTCTAATTAATATCTTAAAAATTTTATATGAAATAGTGTTATTTTTCAAATTTAGATTAAAACCAAAGACCGAACCCAAATATTTTGGTTAATTAGGTTCGGTTTTAAATTTTCTATAAAGAATTTTGGTTATTTCATGAGACTGAAATAACCGAACCGTAACAACCGCATAAACCGAACGTCCAGCCTAGCAGCCTCGGTACCGTGGCAACTAGCAGACCACGCATGGCAGATTTTCGGTTGGCGGAGCTGAGTGGCAGCTTGGTCATAATCCACTGCACGTGTCAGGAACGCTTGTCAGACATCTGGTTTGTGGTGGACACGGACAGGGGCATTTGGAACAAACGGTACTCCTTGCGATGCGAACCCGATGAGTTGAAGTACCGTAGATTTCTTTACCCACTGATGGTTTTAGACGATGGGAGGATTGTAGTTTGGATGGATTTAGAGAGGGTCACGGGAATATATGATCCAAAAACGAGCTCGTGGAGACCATGGTCACCAAGGGAGAGTATTTTGTCGTCTATACGTGCGTTGGTAATCCTCTAGATCAGGGGTGTTAATTGGATCCCAATCAAAGGCAACTAATCAGGGGTGTTAATTGGATCTAGAGTGGGCCTTATGGGCCTATTGGAGGTGAATAATTCCAACATTCTCCCCCTTCACTGAAGGTCAATAGCTTATTCTTTATTATGTTCACTTTATTGATCATGTGCAGGTGGATACACACAGATCAACAATATCCCATTTAATCGAACAATCTTAATGTTACTTAGACATGTTTGCCTTATGTTCAATCTCAGTACCATAGCAAAAACCCAACGAACGCGTCATCAGTAGACATACGGACATATCGGGACATCATTAAGCAAAGTCCACTATAGTATCTAGATAGAACACTTATTAACTTATTTGGGAGTTTATTTATTCGACCTCATCTAGAACCATATTTTAGATTAATCATCAATTCCATACTAATTTTGCGAAAATAGGATAAGGGATAAACCTTCAATTTGTCATGTTGCTAGCATTAAAATGACTTGATCCTGAGACCCTTCCTTCATTACAATGTAGTTGTTAACGGCTTTGCGAGAAGAGGAAGAAGACTTGGGAGCAGTCTTCTTGGATGATTTCCCCATGTTTTGGAATGGGTTGGAGGAAGTTTAGGAGTGAAGGAAGGCTTGAGATCGCAAAGAGTAACGAACACGGGAGCAGTTTCGAGAAAGGAAAGGTGCGATGCGGCGATTTGGGAATGCGTTTGACCTAGGTCGACTCCTGGTCTCTTTATATAGATTCCCAAGCTAGCTCGGGGGCTGGATGGTATTGGGTTGTATATTTATGGCCCAACAATTTTTTACTTGGGTAAATTTATTAGTGTGGGCCGATAAGTATATTTGTGACCTAAACCGATACGGAGGGAAAGTCTGAATGACTTGGATAATCGGAAGGGCTCATTTGCAAATGTATGAGATGGGCTAACATATATACTCATCTCAGTTGGTCAGTATCACAACCAGCACATGTAACCATTGTTTTTAAGAAACTCTATAATATTTGAACTTGAATTCAAATCAGCAGAATTGTAATAATTCCACAATAAACATATTGTATTCATGGTACATGAAGAATAGTATGTGACTCAAAACAATACTTTTGCCAATCATTACGCAATTTTACAAGAGTATAAATTTAAGCATTGATAACTTTATTATGATTACCTCAAGGACTGGTGCATGTGTTTGGTTAGTCTCTATGACCATTGCTTTGAATTCCTGCACAAGTTCTTGCCTAAGTGAGGCTTTTAGTTGTGCCTTCTCTCCTTCCTTATCTGCGGCCTCCTTTGCAAGTTGGTCTTTCAATTTCTAGAGCTCGAGTTCTTGTTCTTGTAGTCTGTCCCGATGTAGTGGTTCTTATTTGGATTTGAACAGTAGCCATGACCACGTAACTTGGTGGACTTGGCCCCCGTTGTTTCCTTGTACGTTGCTTGGAAAACAAGATCTTCTTTATGCGGTTGCAGATGTTACACTCCTTGATTCTTCATCACCCACTTTATCTAATTGTGCCATAGACAATTTCCTGGCTGTATTAATCTGAGGAACAAAAGAATGTATGAGATGAATAGGTCTTTTTGCGTTAAAACAAATAACTTGTAATTTGAAAGGAAGATTATGAAAAAATGTTACACACATAAATACTCTCGGATAATGGATTAGTCCATTTTCCATGCTTGGTGTGAGTATGCTTGAACAGCTCCAAAGCACCTGGCTCATCACCAGTCTCAAGATCCCTCTATAATTGCAATAGTAAACATCATTAATACATATAATTGGTTAATACAATGAAAGTTGTAGAAAATCTGCAACAAATATTAACCATTTCCCAGCTGCATTGACAGAATGGTTTGGAACCCATGACATGAATGTTTCTCATTTGTTTACGATTTGTTGAGTTCTGGTTGCTAACCTTCTGTGGGTAGTAAAGCAGTGAAATATTTAGAGATATGGTGATCAGGCTTTGTGCTTAATTGTACACAAGAGTATCATACCTTGAACATACTTGATCCAAAGTATTGGATCAAATAGTGCCACTCCACAAGCTCCAACTCAGTTGGGTTATGTTTTGTTCTCGCCTCATAAGCATGATAAGCCTTGTATGTAGCACTAAAAGTTGCTCGCCGTCTTGCGATCCTCCATATATTTTTCCTTTAACCGTCATTGTCCTCAAGGTCCATGTACTCTGTTCGAAAAAAAAACATGTAAATAAGTTGTCATTCATTAACTACTAATGCAGAACATATTAAAATGATCAAAGACGTGACAATATAACCATACTAGTATACAATCTGCAATTTTTTTCCTTCACTTCTTCACTGACATGTTTCCATAATTTTACTCCAATTAGTAGAGTTTGAAACCTTGTATACCAAGTCACTTCATAGACAAAGGTGCGCCAGTTATCACCACGTGGTCCACCGAGATTTGTGGAAAATTGAACTTTTAGTTTCTCTATGCGAGATTTCAATCTTTTTGTCCCAACTGCTATTGCTTCCATTGTTCCACGTCCAACATCCGTGCCAGCTAGTTATAATCACAAAAGAGAGAGTTACATAATATAATGAACAATATTGTCTCTACTTTCAAAATGTATGAAACACTTAAAACCTCGTGTCTTCTTCTTTATTTTTATTGCTATCATTGCTTTCATCCTATTATCTCGTACACTGACCAGTGGGTCTATAAAACATTGTACCAAAACACTTAGTATATTCACAAATTTCATTACGAATAAATAAGAATATCCAAAAGGAAAAAATAATTACTAATTTCATTCAGCAGACCTTCCTCCCTTAACCATTCAGTGTATGATGCTACTATTTCTTTCCTATAGTCGTCTCGTAGTTCTACGAGTTACAAAAAATTTATATTAGTAAAGATAACAATTGGAGGATATTAGTGTAGTAGAAATAGCATATATACCTATACGAGGCCCTTACGCTTCCAACCAGTCTTTGTAGGCATCAAGTGATTCACCCACATTAGGGTCATCATCATCTTCCTCTTCCTTATCAACACTCTTTTTGCCTGAATTGTTTCAGTGGTGTAATGTGAACATGTCGTTGGGTTTCTTCCTTTTTGTCATTAATAACGTCACTTTCCTTTTGGATCCCAAGTTATGAACCATGTCCTCTGCATCTTGCATGTAATCTAAAGACTATACATTAAATTGATAAAATTTACACAAAAAAAAATCATTGTCATCTTCTTTTCCAGGCGTTGTGGAGCATCTTGCTTCTGTACTTGCTTGTGCATCTTCAAGTACAGAAGCATCACAACTTAAACCTTCCACGTCAGGCCCAATCCAATTAGTCAACTCATCCTATCGGTAATCAACAATCATATGTTCCACTCCTGTAGTAACCGAGTCCACATTGATGTCCTTGTCATCGGGTTCAGGCATGGCTGTTGCTTGTGCATCTTCAAGTACAGAAGCATCACAACTTAAACCTTCCACGTCAGGCCCAATCCAATTAGTCAACTCATCCTATCGGTAATCAACAATCATATGTTCCACTCCTGTAGTAACCGAGTCCACGTCCGTAAGAACAACATTTTCATCACTGTCTTATTTCAGAGTCTTATTTACCTTTCTTTATTTCTACCATTGCGAATCATTAATTTCTCGGTCCAGGGAACTTAACTACGCATCATGAGATAGTGTTTATTCAGTTATATTCATTAATAAATATTTCGTTTTCCCATCATCGGGAATTATAAATTTGGTACTCCATTATTTCCATCATGGTGCTACCCCTTGTCGTATAGCCCGGTGTTCTTGCCTGCAGCCTGACTACTATGCGTGCTTGGAGGATTGAGCAGGAGGAGCCCCATCAAATTGAGGTTTGTTGTCTCGATTTGGCAGTAATAATTATTTGCTCAAACTATCATGAATATTGTGAATAATAAATCATTAGTTTTCTATTATATATGTGTATCCATGTCAATTAATAAATATTGATATGTTTTAATACTAATGGAGCACCTTTTGCAGTTGTTTTTAATTCAGTTATTTGAGTCGGAAGACGACTGTTGTTTAATTGATTTTTGCAATGGATGGTGATGATTGGAGTTGGATGCTATTGCCTCATTCAAATGATAAGTGGACGGAAGGATTTGAGAAATTCATTGAGAATACTTTTGTAGGAACCTATCCAAAGCCGTAAGCATCAGGTCCCTATCGCGATTGTCGTTGCATGGTGTACAAACCAAGATATGAGGTTGAACCGTACTTGCTTTGTAGAGGATTTGACAAGGAATTTATGAAAACAAAACATCATCCTGCACGTACACCTGTGGTAGTGTAGACCATGAGGATGATGATATTGGTGACCGCCAAGCTGATGATAATGGCTCAAGTCAACAATTTGCTTTCTTCCGTAGTTCACGGTACTATACATGGACCTGCTGAAGATAATAATAACAATGAAAAGCCAAATGATTCAGCTGAAGATAATAATAAGGAGGAGCCAAATGATTCAGCAAAGATTTTTTTGAAATTAATGGAAGCAGCGGAAAGAACTGTATCCTGGATGCAAGGAGGCCACAACAGTTTATTTCATTGTCAGGCTATTTCAGATTAAGGTCATGCATGGTATTAGAAATAATTCCATGGAGCAAGTTCTTCATATGTTTTACCTTTTGCTCCCTGAAGGACATTGTGTCCCACAATCCTTGGCTGAAGTTAGAAAAGTAAGAGACCTAGGCCTGGACTACCGAGAAGATTCATGCATTTGTGAATGATTGTGTATTATTTCGTGGAATATATTAGGAGATGAACAATTGTCCTACTTGTGGGGAGAGTAGGTGAAAAAATAGAGATTATGAGAATCTTGACAAGTGTACTTACACTAGAAAGAAGAAGCAATTTCCTCGTAAGATACAAAGGTATTTTCACTTACTCCTAGACTTAAAATATTATATATGAACAAGACCACATCAACTGATATACGTTGGCACAAGGAAATGGTTGAAGATGGCAAAGTGCGACACCCAACAAACTCAAAAGCATGGAAGCATGTAGATGAAAAGTTCATTAAAGAGTTTGCATATGATCCACGTAATGTTAGGCTTGGACTTACACCAGATGGCTTCAATCCATTTGGGATGTTGAATGTGAATTACACTACATGGTCGGTGATCCTGATTCCATATAATCTGCCTCCTCGATTGTGCTTGAAATGATCTTATTGGATGATGTCAATGCTAATTTCTGGTCCTAAATAAACAGGGAAGAACATTGATGTTTATTTGCAGCTTCTGATCGATGAGCTAAAGGACCTCCGGCTTAATGGTGTTCAAACTTGGGATGCGAAGGAGTAGAAGAGTTTTACTCTACGTGCAATTTTACTATGGACAATAAATGATTTTCTCGCATATGCTATGTTATCTAGTTGGAGCATGAAAGAAAAATTTGCTTGTCCTTATTGTCACAAGGATACAGATTACTTGTTGTTAAAACATGGTAAAAAGAATTGTTATTTGGCTCATCGACATTTTTTATCATCAGACCACAAGTGGTGAAGGAACAAGGTCAGCTTCAACAACATGAATGAAACAAGGGAGGCTCATGTACCGCTCACCGGTGAACAAGTACTGAAAGAGTACCAGAGTTTTGAGCAAGTTACTTTTTGTGAAAACTACTTTAGGGAAGAGGAAGCAGTGTGATAAAGATACACTAACTTTCTCATGATGCATAGTTAAGTTCCCTTGACCTAGAAATTAATGATTCACAATGATAGATATAAAGAAAGATAAATGAGGCTCTGAAATAAGGCAATGATGAAAATGTTGTTCATACGAGATGTGGACTCAGTTACAGTTACTACAGGGGTGGAACATATGAATGTTGATTACTGAGAGGATGAGTTGACTAATTGGATTTGGTCTGACGTGGAAGGTTTAAGTTGTGATGCTTCTGTAATTGAAGAGGCACAAGCGACAACCATGCCTGAACGCGATGACGCGGACATCGACGACGACGACGATGATTCCGATGACATGTACATTGGTGATGGAGTCTTTGCTCCAGCAACGCTTGGAGAAGATGACGACGATGATTTTTTTTGTAAATTCGATCAATTTAAAGTCCCGAGTCTTTAGATTACATACAAGATGCAAAGGACATGGTTCCGAACTTGGGATCCGGAAGGAAAGCGTTGGTATGCTAAGCAGCGAGGTAAAAGGCTCACTTAGCACACGAACACAAAGATGAAATTTGTGAAGTAACTAGGAACACAAAGAGACGCTTCGCCCGAGCACTTGCTCTTCGCGCCACATTCCGCCTCGCTTGGCCCGGCGGCTTCGCCCCCTAGTACTCCGTCACTTCGCCTGTTGACCTGCACCCTCACTTAGCAGTTTGAAATTAGCACAAGAGAATGAGCACGAGGCCCTGGCGTTTGCTCCGCGCGGAGCTCACTTCGCACCAGATCTCCAACAGAAAGTGAGTTTATTAATGACAAAAAGCAAGAAACCCAACGGCATGTTAACATCACACCACTGAAACAATTCAGGCAAAATGAGTCTAATGATGAGGAAGAGGACGATGATGATGACCTTGATATGGGTGAATCACAATGTTTTAAATAGCGGGCTATAGAATATAGCGGAGTACTCCTAGAAAAGCTACAGGGGCTATAGCGCAGCTATAGCGGAAGCTATTGCCTATAGGGTTTTATAAAAAAAGGAGAATATTTTTATCAAAACATTAGTAATTCCATCAATACGACCGTCATTTCATATATGTGCATCCATCATTATAGCACTCCAACGTGCAAGCATGTTTTTACCATATTTCCTAGCGATTGGAAAGTTCACATAATGAAAAGGCAACCATCATATGGACTATGAACAATAAAACTCGTCACCACGGCTTGGCTTTTCAGTTATAGCGGAGATCATATGGACTATGAACAACAAAACTCATCACCACGGCTTGACTTTTGAGTTATAGCGGAGTTAGCGGCATTAGCGGCAATATTAGCAATATCGTAGCGTCATCTCCCTCAAAAAGCTATAGCGAGGCTATAGCGGAGCTATAGCGGGCTATTTAAAACAATGGTGAATCACTTGATGCCTACAAAAACTGGTTGGAAGCAAAAGGGCCTCGTGCAGATATATATATATATATGCTATTTCTACTACACTAACATCCTCCAATAGTTATCTTTACTTAATATAAATTTGTTGTAACTCGCAGAACTACGAGACGACTATAGGCAAGAAACAGTAGCATCATACACTGAATGGTTAAGGAAGGAAGGCCTGTTTGAATGAAATTAGTAATTATTTTTCCCTTTTGGATATTCTTATTTATTCATAATGAAATTTGTGAATATACTAAGTGTTTGTTGTACAGTGTCTTATAGACGCGCTAGTCAGCGTATGAGAGAACAGGATGAGAGCAATGATAGCAATGCAGTACAAGAAATAGAACGGCCAGCTCATGCAAGAAAATAAAGAAGAAGACACAAGGTTTTAAGTGGTTTCATACATTTTGAAAGTACAGAAAATATTATTCATCATATTATGTAACTCTCTCTTTTGTGATTATAACTAGCTGACAAGGATGTTGCGCGTGGAACAATGAAAGCAATAGCTGCTGGGACAAAAAGTTTGAAGGTCTCGCACAGAGAAACTAAAAAAAAAGACATCAGGCACGATTCTGAAAGGTTAACGTCAGGGTAGAACGTACCTACATGGTCATCAGGCCATGCACCAGCGGCACCCATGAAGTTTGATCAGAAGGTTTCACGCCAGTGGTCCGGCGGGAAGCTCTGGTGGCGGTACTGCAATTTGGATCGTAAGGCATCCCAATTACAACAGCCTCCCTGCTCATCCTATTCGTCCCGGGCTGTTGTGATGGGACATAAGATTGAAGCAGCAGCACAAACTCCTCTATCTAGGGTACATGGCGGCAATTGTGTTTGATGGCCGTGTGATGTTTTGTTTGAGCAGAACCATGAAGAGGCATTGTGGGAGGATATCTTACATGGAAGCAACTTGGTGACAGTCGTCTTCATGCATCATCGATCCAGCAATCATGTGCCTTGTTCGGGATAGAGTGGATGGAGGAACCGGTGCCGAAGCTTCCTTTGCCGGGATCGATCAGGACGATTTGGGAAGTGCAGGACGAGGGCCACATATGATGGTGGGAAATGTAGGGCCACAAAAAAATTAAGGGCTTGATTTGTTTCCTAAGTGATATGGAAAGGAGATTAAAGGTCAGATGTCTTCTTTTTTGTGAAAATTTCTAGCCTATTTCTCTATTTTTCTAGACACCGAGGGAGGAATGTCATCTCCTTTTATTAATAATAAATAGATAACATAATGTTGCTTTGTGCAGATCCACAAGATAATGGATATAAAAACATTTAGCCATAATTTTTTTTAAGATGAAAACCAAATGAAAAATAATAGTGACAACCACAAGACCTTCAAAACAATACAATATCAATAATAGACCTATGATTTATAGTGGCAATAAAGTTAGAATGTTGATCAGAACCGCGCAAATGCGCGAGCCATCCCACTAGATCTCATTATATAAGAACAAAACTGACAACTCCAGTAGCAAAACTATACTTCAATACTACAACAATCATTCATATTGCACTAAGCTACAAAAATGAAATCATTCATATTGCACTATGACCAAGAATTGTTTGGACTTCTCCCGTTTCTTGCTCTCAGCCCTTGCCAGATCTAATTCCCTAGTCAATGCTTCGTTTCTTTTGTTACCCTGGAGCTTAAGCTCCTTAAGCCTAGTCAAGTAGTTTATACCTTGAAGGCTCCTGTCCACGCGACAGTACCTCATAGTGAGCATCTCGAGCTCTGCCATGGCACCGTTCTCAAACCGGAGAACTCTTGGTTGACCATAATCATGAACCACATGCAACTTCTTAAGGGATCGGAACTTGAATTGGGTACGTGCAACTAACTGCTCATCCATGTAACTATGCCTATCGAGACTGAGCTTAACCAGGTTTGGTAGCTTGCACAAAACGCCAAATATTTGGTCTCCATGAAGTCCTATATTGTAAACATAAATTTCAGCAAGATGCTTATGTGACTCCACCCAGCTTGGAAATTTGTCGATAGTGCCACATATGCAGAATGACCGCAGGAGCTGCGTGTTAAGATGTGTTGTAAACCAGACAAGGTTCGGATGCTTAGCCAGATTGTGTTGTAACTTAGATAGACTCTAGTCCTAGTCGGTATGGAGTCTAGTTGTATTCGGCTAAGCACCAACCAGTTCGTATTCTTGTACATCACGGCAATGCCCCAAATATAATGAAACCACGCGAGCCCTCAGGGTCATCGCTTCCATAAACTTTTACATGGTACCAAGAGCCAATCCTCTACTCATCTAATCCATGGCGACATCGTCCTCGAGCTTACTCGCGGCGCCCCTCGCGCTCCCGGTCACGGAGAAGCTGCACAAAGGGAACTTCAGCCTATGGCAGGCACAAGTGATGCCGGCGATCCGAGGTGCACAGCTAGAAGGTCTTATCTTCGGCACAGACGTTGCACCACCGAAGGAAGTCGAACGTCTCGTCGACTCCAAGCCTCTTCAGCAAGCCAATGAAGAGTATGCCAAGTGGATCGCACGTGACCAGCAAGTCGTGAGCTATCTTCTCACGTCGCTCACGTCGGAGATCCTCACGCAAGTTGCTGACAAAACGTCAGCCGCCGAGTTATGGAAGGGAATCACGGAGCTATTTGCGTCCCGGACCCGAGCGCGGTCAGTAAACACGCGCATCGCCTTGACGACTACTCGCAAGGGCACCATGACCATGGCTGAATACTTCAACAAGATGAAGACACTAGCCGGCGACATGGCAGCAGCCGGCAAACCTCTAGATGATGAAGAACTCGTCGGCTACATACTAGCCGGCCTGGACTACGACTACAATCCCGTAGTCTCTGCTGTTGTTGCACGCGTTGAGCCTATCTCGGTGAACGACCTCTACATCCAGCTCACCTCCTTTGATCATCGCATTGACATGCTTCACGCCACCCATGGATCTGTGAACGCTGCTTCACGAGGACGTGGTGGTGGTCGAGGACCTCCTCGGAATCATGGTAACCGAGGCGGCTATGGAGGAAGAAACCCGGGTCGGGGGCCCGGTGGTCCAGGAGGAAATCGCGGCGGCTACAATGGTGGGTACAACAACAGAGGAGGCAATCGACCTCCCAAGCCAAAGTGCCAGGTCTGCGGCAAAGGGCATACTGCACTTGAGTGCTGGTATCGCTTTGACCCAGAATATACTGCAGAAGGAAGGAGTGCAGCTGCTGCCATGAACAACTACGGTGTGGACTCGAATTGGTACACTGATACAGGTGCCACGGATCACATCACATGGGACATCAACAAGCTGACCGTCCACGACACCTATCAAGGCAATGAACAGATCAAGACCGCAAGTGGCTCAGGTATGACTATTAATCACATTGGTCAAGCAATTGTTAATACCCCTAGTCGTGATTTATATCTTAAAAATATTCTCCATGTTCCTGAAGCCTGCAAGAACTTGATATCTGTTCATCGCTTTGCCCTTGATAACAAAGTTTTTCTTGAATTTCATCCTTGGTTTTTCTTTGTCAAGGATTTGGCAACGAAGAGAGTTCTTCTCAGCGGCAGGTGTAAAGACGGCCTCTACCCACTCCCATCCAACTTAGAGAAGTATCGAAGACAAGTTCTTAGTGCAATTAAACCATCCTTAGAGAGATGGCATAAGAGATTAGGGCATCCTTCATTAGCTATTGTCAATCGTGTTGTTAGCTCATATAATCTACCATGTTCTTCAAGAGAAACTAGTGTTGATTCTATTTGTGATGCTTGTCAACAAGGAAAGAGTCATCAACTCCCTTATCCTACCTCTACTAGTCGGTCTACTGAGCCTCTCCAACTTATCTTTTCTGATGTGTGGGGGCCAGCGCCCGACTCTTTTAGTCGAAAAAAATATTATGTGAGTTTCATCGATGACTTTAGCAAATTTACTTGGATTTTTCCTATTAAACTAAAATCTGATGCCTTCCAATGTTTTCAAGAATTTCAAAAACTTGTCGAACGTCGCTTTGACAAGAAAATCATCTCTGTCCAGTCAGATTGGGGTGGTGAGTATGAGGGCCTTAATTCTCTCTTCAAACAACTTGGAATAACCCACCTTGTCTCTTGCCCGCATGCCCATCAACAGAATGGTCCTGCGGAGCGCAAACATCGACATATCGTCGAAGTTGGTCTATCTATGCTCGCCCAAGCCTCAATGCCATTGAAGTATTGGGATGAGGCGTTTATCTCAGCCTCATACTTGATCAATCGTACCCCCACCCAGCTCCTTGACTTCCGTACCCCACTAGAAGCTTTGTACAATGAAAAACCAGATTTCTCTGCCCTAAGAACCTTCGGGTGCGCCTGCTGGCCACACCTAAGACCTTTCCACTCGAAGAAATTCGAATTCCGATCCAAGAGATGTGTTTTTCTAGGGTATAGCACAGCTCACAAAGGCTACAAGTGCCTTGACACCTCCACCGGCCGCGTTTATATCTCCCGTGACGTTATCTTTGATGAAAACATCTTTCCTTTCTCTGAATTACATCCTGATGCCGGTCCACGTCTCCGCTCCGAAATTCTCCTACTACCTTTAAATCTTACTGGGGGTGTACCATTGTTTGATCATGTGACTACTAGTCATGCAGGTGCTACTAATACTCTTGAGTCTGATGCAGAAAATTCGAGTGCAATTGATGCTTCAGGGGCACGGGAGGAGCCAAGTTCAGCAGCTGGCGCGACCGGCACGGCTCATGATGATGATCCGGCAATCATTGGCGCAGACGGGGGCGACCTGCGGGCGCGACCAGCGGAGCAGATTCGCTCCCCACTACGAGCGCACCTTCATCACCTCGCGACAACGCCACGCGGCAGCCCCTGGCTGGGCGCGCCACCGGCCGGACCGACCAGGCGGGTCCGTCCGTCGACGCGCAGTCCACGTGTTCACAGCCGGCTGGCTCGCAAGGGGGACAGCGTCGACAGAAGCTCAGGCGGATCTTCAGGCCGAGCAAGCTCAGGATCCGGCTGTGATCAACGCCGGTACTGCCGAGCCTGTTGCAGCTGCTGCTCCAGGAGCTTGGACGCGCTCTCAAAGCGGGATCCATAAGCCAAAAATTTACACCGATGGCACTGTTCGGTATAATCTCCTGACTACCACTGGTCAGCCTTGTAATCTTGCTGATGCTCTACATGATAAGAATTGGAAACAGGCTATGGACGTGGAGTATGAAGCCTTGCTCAAAAATCAGACATGGCATTTAGTTCCTCCATCTGCGGGCAAGAACGTCATTGACTGTAAGTGGGTATACAAGATCAAGAGGAAACCAGATGGATCCATTGATCGGTACAAGGCAAGATTGGTGGCAAAAGGATTTAAACAACGGTATGGGATAGATTATGAAGATACCTTCAGTCCAGTGGTCAAAGCAGCTACAATTCGCTTGATACTCTCTGTTGCTGTGTCAAGAGGATGGTGTCTCCGTCAATTAGATGTGCAGAACGCGTTTCTACACGGTGTTCTTGAGGAAGAAGTATACATGAAGCAGCCACCAGGGTATGTTGACTCCTCTAAACCACAGTATTTGTGCAAACTAGATAAGGCCTTATATGGATTAAAACAAGCACCCCGTGCTTGGTTTTCTAGACTCAGTTCCAAGTTGCTCTCTCTCGAGTTTCAATCATCAAAAGCAGACATCTCCTTGTTCTACTTTAATGAAGGTGGCATCATGATGTTTCTATTAGTATATGTTGATGACATCATAGTGGTCAGTTCATCCGAGAAGGCAACACAAGCACTATTGCGGAATTTGAGTCATGAGTTTGCACTCAAAGATCTTGGTGAGCTTCATTATTTCCTGGGAATTGAAGTCAGAAACACACAGCAAGGTATTATACTATCTCAAGAGAAGTATATACGTGACATTCTAAAAAGGGCGAACATGAGTAACTGCAAGCCAGTCGGTACGCCCATGTCTACAAGTGAGAAATTGACAAGAGTCAAAGGATATCCACTTGGACCCGAGGATTCCACAAAATACAGAAGTCTTGTCGGAGCACTTCAGTATGCCACTCTCACGCCTCCAGATATAGCTTTTGCAGTGAACAAGGTATGTCAATATCTTCACTCGCCAACCACTGATCATTTGACAGCGGTAAAGAGGATACTAAGGTACCTAAATGGGACGTGTCATGAAGGACTCAGGATATACCGATCACCATCAACACTTGTCACTGCATTTTCAGATGCCGATTGGGCTGGTTGTTTGGATGATCGAAGGTCGACGGGAGGTTTTGCTGTGTACCTCGGCTCAAACCTCATATCGTGGAGCGCAAGAAAACAGGCAACGGTGTCCAGATCATCAACAGAGGCTGAGTATAAAGCCGTTGCAAATGCCACAGCTGAAGTCATGTGGGTTCAAGCGCTACTACGTGAGATTGGCATACCGTTTCCAAAGATTGCAAAGATGTGGTGTGACAATATTGGGGCAACGTATTTATCAGCAAATCCAGTGTTCCATGCACGTACTAAACACACTGAAGTGGACTATCATTTTGTAAGAGAAAGAGTTGCACAAAGGTTGCTATCCATACAGTACGTGCCAACAGAAGAACAGGTAGCTGATGGGTTTACAAAACCTCTCTCAACTAGACAACTAGTCATGTTCAAGAACAATCTTAATCTAGGTGGCTAAGATTGAGGGAGGGTGTTAAGATGTGTTGTAAACCAGACAAGGTTCGGATGCTTAGCCAGATTGTGTTGTAACTTAGATAGACTCTAGTCCTAGTCGGTATGGAGTCTAGTTGTATTCGGCTAAGCACCAACCAGTTCGTATTCTTGTACATCACGGCAATGCCCCAAATATAATGAAACCACGCGAGCCCTCAGGGTCATCGCTTCCATAAACTTTTACACTGCGGTGCTGAGGTGAGGCCATCGAGAAAGGTCATATTACCACGACCAAGGTTTTCAATGGTCATGCTACGGAGGGAGGTTACCGTGCCTATAGATTTAGCAAGGCTTTCACGAACCTGCTCAGTAGAGTTTATCAGGACGACGCCAAGATGACGCAGTTGCACCAGCTCTCCAATTTCTTTAGCTACTTCCACATCGTCACAGAGTTCAAATCTATCCAACCTCTGCAGCGCCTTCATTCTTCGGATCCCCTTGGGAAGCTTCAAGAGAACTTGCCAGGAGTTCCTATTAGAAAGGTCCAGGATCTCAAGTTTCTCCATGTTGATCAAGGATTGCGGAGCACCGCCGAGAAGAGTGTCTCGTAAGTCGAGTGTTTGCAGATGCTGCAGCTTCTCGATCTCACAAGGTATTACTGTGATATCTGTACGTCTCAAGCTCAAGAATCTGAGTAGGAACAAACGACAGACATGTTTCATATGATAGTCCTTCATGTCCTTGCAGCCTTCTAGATCGAGTACCCTCAGTAGGGTGAACTCTTTTAGTCGATCTAGCAGCTTGAGTTGGCCTTCAAGGGAGAACGTACTCAGAGACCGAACGTGCTGCATGCTCATCCGCTCGATGCCTGATCTCTGATCTTCGCAATGGATCGAAAGGCGTCGGATGTTGTCATAGGTTAATCCCCTGCAGGGCCCCCCAACTAGGCTGATAAAGTTTTCTTCCAATGCCTTTGACAAGACGACCTCAAGCATCATATCATGCACACAACACTCGGTCACCCCATCGTAGTCAACTGAGCCTGCTTTGACCATATTTCTGCTCAGCAGCTCGTCGAAAGAAGCTTCTGCGACCTCCTGTGATGATAATCCTCGCTTCTCAGGAACCAAGCCTTCAGCCATCCATCTATATAGTAACCGGTTCTTGTCTATCATATAGTCCTCCGGGAAAATGCTGAGATACATCATGCAAGCCTTGAGGTGATACGGCAGATGGTTATAGCTGAGTGTAATTATCTGCCTCATTCCTTCGAGGGTAGGATTGTTCTCCATCTGAGAACCAATTGAGTTGCACAATCTGTTCCACATGCCTACGTTCCCAGGTGACTTGTAGTTGGCTAACAGGCTAGCAATGCTAACAATCGCCAATGGTAGCCCACCACACTTCTTCAAAATAGCGTTCTTTGCTTTATCCAGCTCCTTGGGGCAAGTATTGTTGGCCCCAAACACTCTATTGATGAAAAGTTTTTCAGAATCTTGCAGCCCGAGATGCTGAATTCTGTAGATCTTGTCCTTGGAAGTGGTTGGAGGGCTGCAAGCTTTGGCCACATTCTCCATCCGAGTGGTCACTATGATTCTACTGCCGTGGTTGTTCTCTGGCAACTTGCATTGGATTGTGTCCCAGGCTGCAACGGTCCATACATCATCAATGATAATGAGGTACCTGATATGATGAGGCATTAAAAATTAGAGAGGTTTTACAGCGCATTTTTCCAGTCTTTGGGAAGATAATGATACAGATTTATTTAAAAGCTCTATATTTTTCAATTTGCTGTGGTTCGAAAGAGAATAACTGTAATCTGCAACATTTGTGACATACTTTAAAGTGTTGTTTTCTCATGTAACAGCTAGTACAAACGTAAAAGAAATTTAGCCTCAAGAGCTACTGCACTATAAAAAAAACGCTTTTCAATTACGTGGCAGTCAAACGAGAGCACAACTTTTCACTAAACTATGAGTGATGAAGAAGGAGTGAATAATTGTAAACTGTCTTATGCATTTAGAAAGTTAATAATAAAAGAAATTTAGCCTCAAGAGCTACTGCACTATAAAAAAAAACGCTTTTCAATTACGTGGCAGTCAAACGAGCGCACAACTTTTCACTAAACTATGAGTGATGAAGAGGAGTGAATTGTAAACTGTCTTATGCATTTAGAAAGTTAATGCGAAATCACATCCTCTATTTTAAAATATGACTTAAGATATCTATGAAAAATATCACTGCAAATCTTTTAGATCTAAACTGACGATGCACATGACGAATATAGCATGCGTCAGCAAACACAAGGTATCGATATAAATAATTGTTCAGATATTCATGGTGAAAGCTGAAATTTAGGTCTAACTCGGGACAAACTAAATCATCTTACCTTTATTGATGTGTTTGATATTAATTATCAATACCTCCTGACATTGTTTTCTAATGTGTGTACTTAAGATACTTTAAATGTTATACAACAAGCGGTCATGAACCGATCAGACTACTGATTAAACATTGGACTTGTGACCCAACTGCCATGAAAATAGTATCCTTTTGTTCATTTGGCAGAAAATGTGCTATTGTTTCAGTCCACAACAAATCAGTCTGATTGTTACTGAAACGTGAACGTCCGTCTAATGCACTACTACAAAAATGATTTATATTTTTTTAGGTCCAAAAATGATTTATGTTGACAATAGTCCAAAATACAGTAGTAGTGGGCACTCTAAGACCCGCCCCAAAACTAGTTCAGACTGCTGAACTGCATTTTTAGTTGTGCTGTCCAAGCGGGCCGTGCCAAGCGGGCCAGCCCGAAGCACGGAATTTTTGGCCCAGCCCAAGCACGGCACGGCCCGTTTAATTTCGTGCCGGGCCGGCATGGTCCATAATTTCGTGCCGTACTTGGGCCGAGGGAGCGGCCCGACGGGTGGCACGGGCACGGCCCGTTTATGCTTCGGCCTGATAAAGCACGAATAAGGTCCAGTTAGCCACGGCCCGAAATAACATTAAGTCAAAAGAAATGTAGTTTCTATGTCACCACACATGTTTGAGTGACTTGGTGGTAAGCAAATTGAGCTACACCCTGGAGACCAAGGTTCGAATCCCACACAACCCCTATTTTCACCTCATTTTTCATGACTTCAAGTGTTAACGGGCCAAAATTTGTAATCGGGCTGTCGAGCCCGCGTGCCTAACGGGCCGGCCCGGCACGGCCTGCAGCTTTCGTGTCGTGCCGTGGGCCGACGGCCGAGCACGGCCCGAAATGAATATCGTGCCGTGCCGGCCCGAAATTAAATGGGCCGGGCTTTTCGGGCCGGGCCGTGCCGCCCATTTGGCCAGCACTAATTTTTAGTAGCAGAACCTTAAAAGGGCCCAAACTGAAAATGAAGACCATTTTCAATCGGAGGCCGATAGGAAGTCGGACTATATAACTCGGCTTGGGTTTCACTTTGCCGACAAATCTTTCCACCGACCGTCGTCTCTCTCTCTCACACACGAGATTTTTACTATTTTACCCACATAACTGGTGGGATTCAATAGAATGCCCACAAAGCTCTTGGGTTTTGTAAAAATACCCACAAAAGTTGCATCCGTATAATGTCCATATCTATTTTTTTGGAAAAAAAAATGCCGTCGTACCTTTGTCCGATGCCAAAACCTCCTAGCAAAACTAGCCAAGAGGTAAAGTGAATGGTATTGTAAATTTGGATGAGTAAAACAAACGGTTTTATAGTTCGAGGATAAGTGGACGTTGTCGATAGTTGGAGAAAGTAAACTAGACTTTATAATAAAAAATTAAAAATATTTTTTGGTAAAATTAATTCTAAATAAATAATGGTTCAAACGGATTCAAAAATAGACTTACAGTTAGAAAAATACATTTTGAATTTAAAACTCGATCCATTTCTCTCTCATACCCATTCACGCTTACCAGACCATAACATATGGCAGAACCGGCTCCACATCTCACTCAGGTGCTAATGGGCTGAGTTTACTCAGCTTTTATGGGCCTAATGGGCTGATCTCCTCAACGCTATAAGAAAGAGCAATCTTCATAGGAAGAAGTCTGATTTGCCTCCTCTAACTATTGTGGTAGTTCGGTTTTGGTCCTTCGGTTATAAAACCAGATACGACCTTTAACTCTTAATATTGTTCGTATTTCCTCATAAGCTGTTTGGATAGTGGTATTGTTTGACACACTATGGGGCCTACTTGTCAGTGTATCTTTTTTCTGTTTTCTCCTTTCGTGATGTTTTTTCTTCCATAGACTAGCTTCAAGTGCTTAAAAAATTAAGAATTTTCTAGAATAGAGGCTACGAAAAATTGTTATTTTTGAAAAATTTCAAATTTTAAATAATTTAAGTTAAATATTATGGAATGCCACTTTGTTATTTTAAATTGGGCGATTTATAATTCAAATTTGGAAAGTTGTAATAACAATAATTGTTCCTTAACTCATGTACTTTGGGCACAAAAGTGTTGATATTTTTAAGCTTTATAAGTTAAATCTCTAGAAGGAAAAGCCGTCCGAGAAAACAGAGAATTAAAGGCATATGACATGACATACTGATAGATGCTTCCCATAATGCCACATCAACCAATAGCATTATCCAAACTGTCTAGGGAGAAAAACGAACAATATTAAAAGTTAAGGTAGTCATCTTACAAGGTTTCGAGGTTACAAAATCGAACTACTATAATAGTTGGAGGAGGCAAATAAGACCTTTTCCATGTCCATATAGGAATTCGGGGGGGGAGGGAGTATGTTTGGTTACGACCCATACTGTCTAGGCCCATATTGGCCCATACTCTTGGTTATATATCCTACTCGGTCAAATATCTAGAACTCGGAACAAGTTCGAAGACTGATGACGTAATTCAATCTTTAATATTTTACTTTTGGAAATTCAAATAATTATTAATGAGAAAAGGACTTTTCGTTGTATTTGACTCGATGTGCTGTGACATGGATTTTTTTTTTGTAAAGAAACAAGGTGAGAGGCAGATATTGAAAAGATAATAGAATAGTGTGGACAGTGATACTTGATCCATGCTCGTAACACAGTGGTGGTGGCGAGTCCAGGTCGACCTCAGGGTG
This sequence comes from Chloris gayana, assembly GCA_031894775.1. NCBI lineage: Eukaryota > Viridiplantae > Streptophyta > Magnoliopsida > Poales > Poaceae > Chloris > Chloris gayana. The sequence continues at coordinate 117,528 of JAUNZO010003658.1, forward strand.
GGCCAGAAGCTACTTGGGCCATTGAGGGTGGGGCGAAAAAGGAAAATTTTTTGAAAAGAACAAGAAAAAATCAACTATTTACGTTGCTACAGTGCTAAAATAGAGAGTTGGGCTGGATTTGGGGGTGGCCACCATGTAGACTCGCCCCTGACAGCAGTATCTTTTAACATGCTCATCAGTGCCATGCACGGTCTAGGTTCAATTTGAACGGATGTCTTGATATGACAAATTAGATAGATATTTTTAATTAACAAAATAAAAGAAAGGCAGAACATATTTAGCTAATCCGCAGAAAAACATATTCGATCAGCATTAACTCGCCGTCACGACCCTGTCTACCGACAGTTGTGCCCATCATCGACAGGAACCGTTGGAAATTTCATGCAAAAGTGCATGCCCATCGTCCTCGCCCGAAACCGCCTCCCTATATAACTTCTCCTACACGCTTCGTGGTTGAGATTTTAGTCAATTGAGTAGTAAGGAATTTTGTTCTTTTTTTTACTTTATCCTTTCACAAATTTGCAAAAAGAAAAACTTTATGCGTTCATAGGGATAACGTATACACCTGCACGAAAAAGCTGATGGACGCAAAAGTGGCGCTCTACACGAACAGCTGTATATATTTATATGTAAGATCCTGTTCGTTTTCTGCTCTCTAAAATTTAAGCATCTGTCATATCAAAGAGAATCTTATTATTTATAAATATTTCGATCAATTTAATGACAAAACCCTATTGATAGATTGGTGCTAATTTTCGAGATGAATTTAATGAGCTTAATTAATTTAGATTTTGTTAAAGTGATGCTACAGTAACCGTCTTCTAATCACGACTTAATTAAGTTCATTAGATTCAGTCTCAGTAAATTAGTCTAGGGGTCTGTAATTTATTTTATAATTAAACTTTATTTACTACTTCTAAATAGTAAGATTCTTTTTGATATGACAGCTCTAAAGTTTAGACCCTGGAAACGAACACACCCTAAGAGAGAGTAGGCGTATATATAGTAATACTATTAGAAGAAAAATTAGTACCTCTTGTCACTGACAAAGTTTTCTATTTTGCTGGTCAGCTCATCCACATCCATGGCGCCAAGGTTGCCCATGGACTCTTCTTCTTGCATGCCTTGGTGTTTCTCTCTCTTGACCTTCAACAGCTGCCCAAGAACTCGCCGTAGCAATCCCTCCAAGTCTTTGCTTGCGTCAAACGCCTGGGATACCGACACGTGCGCTTGGCAGACGAACTCGGGAGCAAGGGATCGGCTCACCTCCATTGCTAGCGTTGTCTTCCCGAGTCCGCCAAACCCGACGATGGAGAATACCTTTAGCTTCGTGTCCGGATTACTATCATCCGGTCTCACCAACGCAGCCACCAACGCAGCCTGCTCCTGGATACCAACTAACTGCTGGGGGTCGTTGGCAACCTGCTGCGTGGGGGAATAGGCGGCGAAAGATGCCGATGGCCGCAGCGCCTGGCCGTCAAGGTTGTATCTGGCGCGGCGCTCGCTGATGTCAAGAGCCCGGGCGCGAAGGTCTCTGATATCACCGGCAAGACGATGCCGCGCGCCGAGGGTGACGAGCAGGTGCCAGACGGCGTGCAGAAAAGCACACGTGCCAGGCGGTGGCACGCAGCGAATGGTGCGAGCGAAGATGTCGACGCAGTCTTCGGCGTCGTAGTTGAGCTCGCGCACCTGCTTCATCCACTCTCGGAGGAAGTGGTTCACCGAGCCGTCCTCTGCCTCAGAGAGCATGCGGAGGAGGGCGCCCATGACGGCCACCTCGTCTCTCAGGTGGACGATGCCGCCGCGGACGCTGCGGAGCAACCGGTACTCGTCGCTTAGCAGCTGCCCAAGCTTGCCCACGAGGGCCTTGGCCACACCTTCTGCGTAGCTCACCGCAGCCTCCTCCATGTCGTTTATCTTGTTACCTACAAGTAAGTACCAGATAGGCTGCAATGGGGAAAGCTTGTAGTAAGGCAAAATCAACTCGTAGTGATTTGGTTGGATTTATATGCTGATGTTTCCGAAGAATTTATGAGCTGATTCTTTCAGCGCTCGCGGCAATCATATCGGGGCGGTTGTGTTTGTGCACTACGGGAAAATCATTGTCTGTCTAGTGTCTTTAACTTTGCCGAGTGCATTTAACCGGTCACTCGACAAACAACATCTATGCCGAGTCCACGATAAAAAATCTCTCGGTAAAAAAATACACTCGGCATATCCGCTTGTCTGCCGAGAGTCAAGAAAAAACACTCGGCAAACAAGCGGGGTTTGCGAAGTGTTTGTTTTTTTTGCACTCAGCAAACACCGATTTTCTCATAGTGGTGGGACCTAGCTCTGAGCAAGTTCTCTCAATTAGAATATTTCTGGACCCGCGATCAACTTAATAGAAGTGCGCGCATGAATGGCAATTTCAATTAAGCATGTAAAATCCTAACAAAATATAGGTAAATAGAGAGCACGCAATAAGTATTTACCATGATGCAGAATTTGTTTTTCATGCTGGGAGCAGCCGAGAAGAGGATTTGTTTTTTTCTTCACGGCGATTGATTCTGGTTGTCAGCAAGCACTGCCGTCATTAGTTATTACATACTTCCTCCGTTTCTTTATGTAAGTATATTTCTAGGATTCAAATGCATAATTGGTCAATATAGGAAAAGTCATATATATATACCCTCATTTTATACTACCTTATCAATTTCTCGTCCATCCATCAATCGTTCATATTTTGTCTTATCTCTAGGAATACTTATATTGTGAGAAATAAATTTTATGACTCGAACCTTTTACATTTTGAGACGGGGCGAGTACTATAGTTAGCAACCATAATGATCAGTTGTGTTGTAATATGATCCAAATTCGGTCTTGCTAGGGACGCCTAGGAGGTGTGAGAGGTGGAGTCCTCCCACGTTACGGATCCTATTAGTTAGCCACCCATATATATACATCTTGTGTGTTGCACGGGGAAAGTGAGAGACTCATTGTAATTCGCCTGCGTTTTCTAAACTCTCCTCATATAGTGAAGATTGTCGGTTGGCGCCGTGGTTTTTCCCGCAAGGGTTTTTCACGTAAAAATCTGTGTCTCGTTTAGATCTTGTTTACGCATTATTTACTAACAAGTGGTATCGGAGCCGGACACGAGATTGATTAAAAACAAAATTAGGGTTAATCCCTGTTCTCTCGCCGCTGGCCGCCGCTGATTTTCACCCTGCTATTCGTGTCGCGATCCCGTCGTTGTGCGCAGCGCGCTTGTTTCTCCGACGTGGAATCCAAGACGGAGTCGGTAGAATCGATCTTCAAAAGGTGATTGGCGTTGCTCCTCCGGAAGACGACGAGTTTCAACTGTTACCTGTCCCGATCAACTCCCGGGCGTCGCAGGCAATAATTCCATTGGGTGGACTTCGATCTCCGTGCATTGCCACGCCTCCGTGGTGGTTGCCGAGCACCTTGTGCGCTGTCTCCAATTTGGAGATATTCTGCTACGCGCATTTCCGTGAATCTTTGCTAGACGTACACGAGCTAGTGCACCAGGAGGTTGTTTAGAGCTTCTTTGCTGCGTGTACACAGGAGGTGTACCAGAAACTCTGCAGATTTGCTTGGTGCACACGAGGGTGTACCAGAGACGCTGCAGATTTATTTTATTGCTGATTTTCTTCAATGGCTTCTCTCAAGTATGATGTTCCGCTGCTTGACCGTGATACACGGTTCACTCTTTGGCAAGTCAAGATGAGGGCAATATTAGTGCATACTCGATTTGGATGATGCGCTTGATTCTTTCTCCAATAAGAAGCAAGAGACTTGGACCCAAGAAGAAAAGCGTCGTGATCGTAAGACTCTTTCACAAATTCATCTTCATTTATCTAATAATATTTTGCAAGAGGTTTTGGATCGGAAAACCGCTGCTGCTTTATGGCTCAAGCTGGAGTCGATCTGCATGTCCAAGGATCTAACCAGCAAGATGCATTTGAAGATGAAATTGTTTACTCACAAGTTGCAAGACGGTAATTCATTGGCCTCTCATTTATCAGTCTTCAAGGAGATTGTTTCGGACCTAGCGTCCATGGAGGTAAAATATGATGATGAGGATTTAGCTCTCATGCTTTTGTGTTCGTTGCCCCCGTCTTATTCAAATTTCGGAGATACTATATTATACAGATCATGACACTCTTACTCGTTAATGAGGTTTATGATGCTTTGCATGCAAAAGAAAAGATGAAATTGATAGTGTCTCCTGAAGTTGCTGCCAATGATGATGGAGAAGGTTTGTCCGTCCGTGGTAGGACAGAGAAGAAGAAATTCAACAATGGAAGAGATAACAGTTTGAGCGGTCATCGCGGTCGCTCTAAATCCAGATGCAAAGATAAGTTCTGCAGATATTGTAAAGGGAATACTCATGATATTTCTGAATGTTATAAGCTGCAGAATAAGGAGAAGAGAAAAGCTGCTCAAAAGGCTAAATCTAATCCTAGTGATGATGGTGTCTGCTTCTGTTGTTGCTCGCTGATGATAGCAGTTCCGATAGTGATGTTCTTGTTGCTTTTGTCTGGATGTGCCAAAATTAATGAGGAATGGATGTTTGATTCTGCCTGCTCGTTTCATATTTGCATTAATAGAGATTGGTTTTCCACTTATGAATCTGTCCATAGTGGAGGCTCTGTTTTGATGGGTGATAACACTCATCGCAAGGTAGTAAGCATGGGATCTGTTCAGATTAAGATGTCCGATGGTATTGTCAGGACATTGGCAGATGTGAGGCATGTTCCAACTATGACAAGAAATCTTATTTCTTTGAGTACTCTTGATCGCAAAGGGTATAAGTACTCCGCTGGAGGTGGAGTTATGAAGGTAACTAAAGGCTCTCTTGTTGTCATGAAAGGTGATTTATTGACTGCCAATTTATATCTTCTTCAAGGCACTACGGTTATTGGCAATGTTTCTATTTCTACCAAGTCATTATCTAATTCTGATGCTACTAACCTTTGGCATATGCGTCTTGGTCATATGAGTGAGCTTGGTATGACAATTTTGAGCAAGAGAGGACTTCTTGATGGGCATAGCATCGGTAAGCTGGATTTTTGTGAGCATTGTGTGTTTGGCAAACACAAGAGGGTGAAGTTCAACACTTCGGTTCATACTACTGAAGGTATTCTTGATTATGTGCATTCTGATTTATGGGGGCCTGCTCGTAAGACTTCTCTTGGAGGTGCTCGTTATATGTTGACAATTATTGATGATTATTCAAGGAAGGTATGGCCTTATTTCTTAAAGCATAAATCAGAAACATTTTCTAAATTCAACGAGTGAAAGATTATGGTGGAGAAACAAACTGATAGAAAGGTGAAGATTCTTCGCACCGATAATGGGATGGAATTATGTTCTCATGCTTTTAATTCATATTGTAAGTCTCAAGGCATTGTGAGACACCGCACCGTTGCTTATACACCTCAGCAAAATGGTGTGGCTGAGCGGATGAACAGGACTATCATCTCTAAGACACGTTGCATGTTGTCTAATGCTGGCTCTGAGTAGGCGTTTTTGGGCTGAGGCTGCTTCCACTCGCTTGTTTTCCGATTAATCGTTCTCCCTCTATTGCTATTGATAAGAAGACTCCAATTGAGGTATGGTCCGGTTCTCCAACAAATTATTCTGAATTGAGAATTTTTGGCTGTCCTGCTTATGCTCATCTTGATAATGGTAAATTGGAGCCTAGAGCTATTAAGTGCATTTTTCTTGGTTATCGTTCCGGTGTTAAAGGTTATAAATTGTGGGATCCTGAATCTAAAAAGGTCATTACTAGCAGAAGTGTTGTCTTTAATGAATCTGCTATGGCTACTAATGCTCCTGTTCGAGTTCGCAGACCTCTAGTGTGCAGGTGGAGCATATTATTGATTCAGCACATACACCGGATATCGATACGGATACACCTATTGATGATGATTCATCTGTTATCCCACATTCTCCCGTTGTGCAGTCTCCACAACGTTCTATTGCAGCTGACAGGTCTAGGAGGCCTCATGTTCGACCCAAGAGGTTAATTGAGGAATGCAATATTGCTGCTTATGCTTCGAGTTGCGCAGAAGAGGTTGAAGGTACTGCTGAACCTTCTAATTATTCTGAGGCTATTACTTCTGCGGATTGCAAAAATTGGGTTATCGCTATGCAAGATGAGATGGAGTCACTTGATAAGAATGGTACTTGGGATTTAGTGTCGTTGCCTAAAGAGAAGAAGCCTATTCGTTGTAAGTGGATTTTCAAGAGAAAAGAACCTATTTCTCCTAATGAAACAGCAAGGTATAAAGCAAGGTTGGTTGCTAAAGGCTATAGTCGATTCCGGTATTGACTACAATGATGTGTTTTCTCCTGTTGTGAAACATAGCTCTATTCGCACTTTACTCAGTATTGTTGCTATGCATGATTATGAGCTTGAGCAATTAGATGTTAAAACTGCATTCCTACATGGAGAATTAGATGAAGATATTTATATGGATCAACTCTGAAGGTTTTGCTATTCCTGGAAAAGAACACCTTGTCTCTAAGTTAAAGAAATCTCTTTATGGCTTGAAACAATCTCCTAGACAGTGGTATAAGAGATTTGACTCCTTTATGCTCTCTAATGGCTTTAAGCGGTCTGATTATGATAGCTGTGTTTATTTGAAGATGGTTAATGGTTCAGCTATTTATTTGCTTCTCTATGTCAATGATATGTTGATTACTGCAAAAGATAAGTCAGAAATAGCCAAGTTGAAATCACAATTGAGTAATGAATTTGAGATAAAGGATTTGGGTGCAGCAAAGAAAATTCTTGGCATGGAGATTATTAGAGAGAGACAGTGTGGCAAGTTATTTCGAGTCGAAAGGGTATATTGAAAAGGTCCTTCGTCGTTTCAATATGCATAAAGCTAAACCATTTGGGAAATCTGGATATGGAATTGTTGGTTATGTTGATTCAGATTATGCTCGGTGATTTGGACAGAAGGAGATCTCTCACAGGTTATGTTTTCACCATTGGTGGTTGTGCTGTTAGTTGGAAAGCTTGTTTACAGTCTATCGTTGCTTTATCAACTACTGAACCTGAATATATGGCTATATCTGAAGCTTGTAAGGAAGCTATTTGGCTTCGAGGTCTATATGCTGAGCTTTGTGGAGATGATTCTTGCACTACTATATTCTGTGACAGCCGAGTGCTATTTACCTTACAAAAGATCAGATGTCTCATGATCGGACAAAGCATATTGATGTGAGGTATCATTTTATTCGAGATGTTATTGCTCTTGGTGATATTAAAGTGTGCAAGATCAGTACGCATTTCAATCCTGCTGATATGATGACAAAGCCAGTTCCCACTGCTAAGTTTGAGCTATGCTCAAGCTTGGTTGGTGTTACAGTTTAAGTCCTAGTGACTTGTTGACGCACAGTGCTATTTATTATTGAAGGGCGTTCATTGATGATCCTTCATTTGCTAGAAGATGGAATTTGTCTCAAGGTGGGTTTGTTGTAATATGATCCAAATTCGGCCTTGCTAGGGACGCCTAGGAGGTGTGAGAGGTAGAGTCCTCCCACGTTACGGATCCTATTAGTTAGCCACCCATATATATACATCTTGTGTGTTGCACGGGGAAAGTGAGAGACTCATTGTAATTCCCCTACGTTTTGTAAACTCTCCTCATATAGTGAAGATTGCCGGTTGGCACCCGTGATTTTTTTCCGTAAGGGTTTTCCACGTAAAAATCTGTGTCTCGTTTCGATGTTGTATACGCATTATTTACTAACAAGTTGGACATCAGCCGTAACTTTTGTGGTAATTTGGGGTGTGTACCAGGTTCGTGCCTCCCAAGCGACTGTGATGACATCAGTTGGACATCCGCTGTAACTTTTGTGATCTTGTTTGTTTCCCTATTGTTAGTGGTTGTGAATTTTTGGTGGTTGCTAATCATTTTCTTTTCTTTTTGCTAATCCTTTCTCTTGTACTGATGTTTTTTTTACCTTTTTCTTTTTGAGAAACCTAGTAGTGACGTTAACTATACTAGCTAGATGGACACTAAACAAATAGCCCCCACCTACGAATGACACTAGCAGTGCATAAATAAGGTGTCGGACCCTTTGCAGAAAAAAGAGGTGTTGGAACAAATAGTTTGTCCCAGATTATCATGAAACTGTTTTCCACCATGTGGTGTGTTACTCCACACCAATACAGGAGAAATATCGCCGATGTATTAAAGCAAGATGGCGAGTTGGCGACATACTTGACACTATGGAGGACTATCGCCAATGTAGAAAACCAAGAAGATGGCGCACCGACGCAATAGTTTCTCCTCACTTATATCAACGAATTATAAAAGCAAGAAGGTGACACACCAACAAAGGAGGGACATCGCCGTGTATAGTGCCATTGACTCCAGAAGTCTTTGTACCTAACATTTGTGATGACCTGACGGCGACGACCACATTCAAGTTTATAGGCCCCCACCAATTGAGGAGGTACGATCTGTAGTCCTCAAACGATCAATATTCTCCTTGAACCGCTCTCCTCCATAGCCCCTCCCAACGATTTTTTTAAATAATAAAAAATAATCTAAAATTATAAAAAAACCATCCCGAACTAAATTTCCAACATCTAGACGTTTTAATCACGCCATACCATACGGCGTGATTGATGCTTCATTCACGCCACATAGAATGACGTGATACCCTGCCACGTCAGCGCGGACCGCCACGTCGCCTCGTCCCACGCGGCAGGGTTGACCCAATCACGCCGGACAAGGCGGCGTGATTGAGGCCTGAATCACACCAATCTATTTGGCGTGATTCTTCTGGCCCCTATATGTCGTCCCTTCCTTCTTCTTCCTCCCCACTTGCTCCACCCTCACTCCATTCTTCTTCTCTTCGCTCTCCGGCGAAAAAAGCACATCTTGGTCCCCCCTCCAAAACCTGAAGATCGTTCGGATAAACTTCTTGGAGGCTTCATCTACATCGGTATTGGTATTGTTCTGTCCTAAATTTTGTAGTGATTAGTGATTATTTTGATAGATAGGGTCTAGGTTTAGGATTAGGGTTAGGTTGAGCAAAAGAGCAAAATTGATATAACCTAATAGTTTGCATTTCCATGTTTGAATTTAGCTGAAGTAGGTAAGTGGTGGGAGATGTATCCGAATGTAAGCTCTGTGGGTGCACCGGTTCCACATCTGCTACCTGTTCCTTTGTGTGAATGTAACATCCTTGCACACGTGAAGCAATCCCGACACCCGCTGACAGCCGCTCGATCATACTATTGTTGTTCAAATGATGGGGTATATTGACTCAGTCGTTATCTTTGTTATTGGTGGTTTCATTTGAACTAAGTGGAATTATGAAATTTGCTATAGGTAGGGCAATGCAGTTTCTTTCAGTGGATTGAGGGGTCGGAGGCGTATGATGAGAGGATATTGCTATTCCCTTGGGACCAAGAGGACTATTTGTTTGAAAAATGGGTTCCACCACCGCCTAATCCTCCTTTGATGTCTAATCAAGAGAAAATCGATGCTTCATATAGGCGTGTGCGTGAGCCTCCCTTTTGCAAGTGTGGTGTTCCGGCCGAGTTGCATAGGCCTCCTCGGGGTTTGACATACACTCCATTTTTCCGTTGTCCATTCACTAGCACGGTTGGTAATTTGTATAAATTTGGTGGTTGTTTGCCATGATTGAGTAGATGACATTTCAATTTGATATGTACAGGACAACAAGAGAGGATGCGATTTTCAGGAGTGGATATACGGTCCAAAGGTGTTATATCCATATCCTGAAGAATTGTCGGATGATGTGGCATATGGTAAGTCATTACCATGTCGGGAGAGGCCAGCACTACTTTGTCAATGCGGCGTCCCAGCTAGGCGAGGTGTGGTGCCATCTGAGTTAGGGTACGGACACTATTGTGGAGATACAGTTGGTGACGATGACGAATGGGTGAGAATTTTGATATTAGATTGTTGATTTTACTTATGTGCTATGACATCGGTTGTAATGGTTTGAATTATCCGTGTTTACTCAGGGAAACCGGAAGTGCAATTGGGAGACCTTTCCTGGTCGAGAAAAATTTCTGAAAGAAGCGAGTAGGTATGGACCCGAGGACTATGTGAAGGTTTTAGAGAGGAGAAGACAGGAAATAAGGAAGAAGTATGTGGAAGAACTTTCTGACTTTATCATTCAGACGATATGCAACGAGTATGAAATAAATAGAGTGCATGGTGGTTATGTAGCATATGAGAAGGCATTGCACATTTGGAGACAAAACCGAGGTAGATTTCCTGCGAAGTCTGTATGGTCCCATTTGGATGTACCTCGAGGTTGGAACTTTGAAATAACAACGGAATGTGTGGAGTGGTGCAAAGGAAAGATGAGACTCATTCTTGAAAAAAGCTACGAAGACACTAAAAATTGGCCCAACTCCTCCAAAATCAGTACTTGCTCGACTATCCTCCTCTCGTCGTGTGACCCTCGAGGTTGCTCATCTTCACCATCCGAATCGGGCACCGACCGAACCTCCCGTTCCACATTTCTTTCCTCCTCCAACTCACGTTCCTCTTCTTCGAACGTGTCATCTGAAAAAATCATTCGTGACCACTGCCAACTGAAACAAAGCCGCATCTCCACCTCGGCTATTATTTTCCACATTCAATCTTCCTTCTTGAGTCAATGTCTCAACTGGTTCATCCCGTTGTGAATAAACGTCAGGTTGAACAGACGGTTACAACCGTCGTTCATATCCATATTTGCTACAACATCAACTATGACCTCGGAACATTTAACCTGGGCATCCTTCAAACTATCTTTGTATAAAACCCAATCATGCTCACCACCCACTTTCATAACCACGTAATGTGCTCGACCACTAGGGCTGGGCGTTCGGTTTATGCGGTTATTACGGTTCGGTTATTTCCTTCTCATGAAAATTCGGTTTTAACAAAATTGAAATCCGAAATTCTTTAGAGAAAATTCAAAACCGAACCTAATTAACCGAAATATTTCGGTTCGGTTTTCGGTTTTAACCTAAATTTGAAAATAACACTATTTCATATAAAATTTTTAGGATATTAATTAGGAAAAATACAAATATGATAGTAACGAATCAAATAAGTCATAAATACTAAAATATGTGATGTTGAGTGGTAATCAAATCTTTTTAGGTCAATCCTTCTTCTAGATAATTGGCAATTACGCACGTAGCAAAATAAACAAATAGTTTCTAAGGTATGATATAAAAGAAGTTCGGTTATTTTGGTTAATTCGGGTTTGCAATATTAAAAACCTAAATAATTTCGGTTAACCTAATTACTCAACTTTAGTAACCGAAATATATTTTGGTTAACCGAATAAAGTAAAATATCGGTTATATCGGTTCGGTTTCGGTTTCGATGTTCGGTTTCGGATTTTTGCCCAGATCCTATCGACCACCACCACCCGCATCAAAACGACCACATAAACTAACCGAGACGCAATTGCCCTTCATTGATCGAGCACGATCCAACACCTCTATGAAACTAGGTGGTTTCTCAAATGTGCTCACTTTTTCACACATACCAACCATCTCACCATTTCCACCAACAGATCCCACCATGAAACAAACGGACTATTCTATTCATCTACATCAATTAAAGCAAATTAATACCTTTTCTAAACATAAAACTACGAAACTGTCATATTAAGTCTATCCTCATACAACTAAATCATATGACACATGCAACAAAACCTACACGCTAATAAAACATTGCAATCAAAACATCTACCGATGTCGACCATGCGATTCATCCATAATTGTCCAAATAAACTACTTATTATCTCCTAACCCTAACCACCTCAAATCCTAACAAAATGACCATAGAAAACAAATCCATGCGGATGAGATGGAGGAGATACCTTCAAGGGGCGTCCCCCCATGAAATCCGGGCGAATGGGCGGCGGGGACGGCGGATTTGGCGGCGCAGCGAGAGGGACGGCGCTCCCGGAGCTCTATTCTTTCGGGCGCAGGAGAGAGAATGGGAGGCGGAAGAAGAAAGGAGGGCCGGCGCGCCGGCTATGACCCGCTCGAATCACGCCAAATAGATTGGCGTGATTGAAGCCTCAATCAAGCCGCCTTGTCCGGCGTGATTGGGTCAACACTCGCCGCGTCGGACGAGGCGACGTGGCGGTCCGCGCCGACGTGGCAGGGTATCACGCCATTCTATGTGGCGTGAATGAAGCTTCAATCACGCCGTATGGTATGGCGTGATTAAAACGTCTAGATGTTGGAAATTTAGTTCGGGACGGTTTTTTTTATAATTTTAGATTATTTTCGATTATTTTTAAAAAAATTCCCCTCCCAACCTCCGGATCATCCAACAATCATGTGAAAATAATAGTCGCCAAATAATTAGTTAGGTCATGTTCGGTTTCACCGGAATGAGGCCCATTACGTCCGGAATAAATCAACCGAATATCACATTGTTTGTATGAAAAACAACGTGTTCGGTGACGGAAAATCGTATATTGATCTGTCCGCGTGAGAGATCTGCTTAACTATAGTGCAAGACTATTGGAATGCTGCAGTGAATTCTCGGATGGGTCGGTTGATTTTCTCTACAAATTAACAACGAAAAGTAACACTACGGGAAAGAGCAAGTTTCCCGTGTGCAGGAAACTTCGCCGTGTGCCGTTTGTCGGGCACACGGCGTACACTAACATTTCGCCATGCGTCAAGACAAGGACACACGGCACAAAATAAGCACACGGCACAGATTGACCTTTGCCGTGTGCACCCGCGCGACACACGGCAAACATATATTTCGCCGTGTGCCGTGAACATGGCACACAGCACAAATTCTGTTCGCCGTGTGCCGGTGTCCGGCACACGGCAACAATTATGTTCCCCGTGTGCCAGCGCGGAGCACACGGCGAACGTTGACGGCGCGCGAGCGTCTAACGGCGCGCACGAAGCGGCTCGACGGCGCGTCCGTCCTGTGCGCGGCACGTGGACCTGTTTGCCGTGTGCCTCGCCCGGGGCACACGGCAAACATTAGTACCACATCGCCTAGCCAGGGCGGCCGTGCCCGGCTTAAAGCACGGCCGCCCTGGACCTCTCGACGTTATCGATACATGCGCAGACGGCCCGTGGGCCGCCAGGTCTGGGCCGGCCGAACCTGGGCCTGCTTATGAAACCCATGCTAGTAGTGGTGAGCCCGGTCGACGGGCTAGGCTTGCTTATGAACGCTGGTTAGTAGTAGCTGCCCGAGTAGTAGAGGCCCTACCCTGGGGCTCGGGCCTACGAGCAAATTTTTTTTTATAAGTTAGAAAAACTTTTATCTTGCCCGTAGAAGAAAAGGAGAAGAAAAAAAATTGCCTGTAGGCCCGAGCCCCGGGGTAGGGCCTCTACTATCTGGGCAGCCACTACTAACCAGCGTTCATAAGCAAGCCCAGCCCGTCGACCGGGCCCACCACTACTAGCATGGGTTTCATAAGCAGGCCCAGGTTCGGCCGGCCCAGACTTGGCGGCCCACAGGCCGTGTGCGCATGTGTCGATAACGTCGAGAGAGCCAAGGCGGCCGTGCTTTTAAGCTGGGCACGGCCGCCCTGGCTGGGCGATGTGGTACTAATGTTTGTCGTGTGCCCCGGCGAGGCACACGGCAAACAGGCCACGTGCCCGGCGCCACCCGCTGGCTTTGCCGTGTGCCGCAGTGCAGCACACGGCAACATTAGCCACGTGCCGCGCTCGAGCACGCAGCGTTTTGCCGTGAGCCGCGCCGCGGCTCACGGCAAAAGAGATATGCACACGGCATACGATACACGTGACATGCACGTGACCCTTTGTGCTTGTGTGTTTTGCCGAGGCACACGGCAAATATTTTTTTTCTTCTCCTTTTCTTTTATAGCTTTTTTTCCTTGTCAACACATTAAGCAAGGAACATGAATTTCATTATTTGGTATTTTTTTTAATCAAATTTTGCTATATTTGTTCAATTTTTTCCATTCCTTGTATTATTTCATGAAATTCAAATTTTGAATTGCAAGTGGTTCCGATAATGGAGTATGGTGGAGGAAAACATGATATTCATGTTTATTGTTCCTATTTGAGTGAATATGCAAGAAATAACAAGAAATGATGCGTGTATTGTACATGAAATATAACTACTAGCATTTTCTTTAATCGATTTTAAATTTTATGAAATACAAATGGAGTCTGAAAATTATGAGAATTGTCCCGACATTGTTTCATCCCACGTAGAGGCTGTGGTAAAAAGTATAAAATGTTTCGAACAACTTGTCGTACATGTTGCTCACAAATCTGAAGATCTACGTAGAAGATTCATAGTCTTGAATATGAGGCATCCATATATTGCATGAAAATTTTCGTCGACTCATTTTTTGACATCAACCAATTTAATATAGGTACTAGGACATCTTATTAGTGTCTAGTTCAAATTTGGTTGTTTTTTCAAAATTTCTATGCATTTATAATTTTTTTTAAAAATCAGCAAGAAACTCTTTGTCGTGTGTCTTGCACGTGGCACACGGCAAAGAGCTAGGGTTTGCTCTTTGCCGTGTGCTCGGCACGTGGCACACGGCAAAGACATGGTATGCCGTGTGCCCGGTGTTTGCCGTGTGCCCGGCACGTGGCACACGGCAAACTTGATCCAGATCTAAAAGTCCCCGATTAGATCGGGGACTTGGCCATTTTTGCCTTCCCCTTCCGACCGCGCCCCCGTCTCCCGTGCCGCCGCCCGCGCCCTCTGCAGCCCCGCCCGCGCCGCGCCTCCCCACGCGAGCCCCCGCGCCCGCGCCGCGCGGCCTACGCACGCGCCGGTCGTGTCTCGCGGGTGGGCCGCGCGCCGCGCGCCCGCGCCTCGCCCCACGCGCCCACGCCGCGCCCCGCGCCCGCGCCCCGTGCCGCGTGCCCGTGCCCGCGTGCTAGGACTAACCGAGGTCAGATAAATTTTGTGAATATATTGACGACGCAATGGTGATCATCATGTGTGTGATTATCGGCCATCGAGCCGTATGTCGTATGTTCTAGGTTGTGGGAACCTCTCCAAGCGGTAGAGGTGCTGTCGAATTTTTCAATTGACAAGTTTTAGTTTACTGTTTTGTAGGAAAGGCGATTTGACGCGGCCCTAACAGTCTCCCCGTCATCGAACCGTCCATCATCGAGCCCTAGGTGAGCACATCGTAAACACCCCTCCGTATGTTTCATGTTCGTAGGTTGAGTCACATAACCTAGTTAGGTGTCTCCCGTTCGAAATAGATACGGTTGAAGATATGTCGATCTTTGCATATCTTTGACTCGTATCCGTTTAGAATTGTCCACGTTTTTGGATAGCTCGAGGATGCGTAGTGGGGGTTAGTTTCTACGATATACTCTTGTTCGAGACAGAATTTCGGCAGCACGTCTCCGTTGTTCTTCGGATACACAATCTCCTTTGTAGGACGTGTATTTGGAGAACAGCGGGGAGGTGCTGCCGAAATTCTGTCTCGGACAGGAGTATACCGTGAAACTAGCCACAACTACGGATTCTCGAGTGAGATTAGGACCTATCTTCACCTATTAGACTATAGGCATCGGTGTAGATGAAATTATGTTTGATATTTTTTTACGATATGTCGGAGGATGTCGAACCGTGAGTGGATGTACACCGGATGGGCAAAGAATGGAAACTTCACTCGTGAATGGATTTATAACACCGACCAGTTCTTGGAACGAGCATTTGCTAGGCTTGAAGGACCGAAAGTAACTTGGTGTCCATGTGACAATTGTAGAAACACTCGTCAAGCACAAGTAAAGATGTTGTAGGTAGACACCTTGGCAAGAATGGATTTATGCCAGATTATACCTTGTGGACCTGCCATGGTGAAAGCATGCGTCCGTGACATGAGGTAGTGAGACAACGCATGGATGATTATGATTCCGATGCCGGTGTAGGAGACATGTTAAATGACTACCATGAAGCACACGGGGATGAAATACCAACGGAGGAGCGGGAGGAGGAGCCGGAGGCAACTGCAAAGGCATATTACCAAATGATGGAGGCGGCAAAACAACTCCTTCACGGGCATACCAAGGTTTGCCAACCGGATGCCATTGCTCGCCTAATGGCCATAAAGTCTCGGTATGGCATTAGTCGAAACGGTTTCGATGCTATGTTGACTGTTGTTGGCAGCCTGCTTCCGGAAGGTCACATTCTATCAAAGAGCATGTATGAGTCACGGAAACTACTAAGCGCACTTAAGATGCCATATGAGCAGATCCATGCTTGTCGGAACGGATGCGTCTTGGTCGAGAAAAGAACATGCTCAAGCAAAGCACTCGTCCAAAGTGTAACTCCTCTAGGTACATGGAGGTAAAGGGGAGGGATGGTAGTGTGAAGCAAATCAAGATTCCCGTAAAAATCCTTCGGTACCTTCCGTTCATACCGAGGATCCAACGTCTTTACATGAACGAGGAGACCGCAAAGCAGATGACATGGCACAAACATGGGCATAGGTACCATCCCGACAAGCTTGTACACCCCGCTGATGGAGAATCCTGGACACATTTTGATGGGGTTTACAAAAACATCGTTGTAGAGGATCGCCATGTACGTGTGGCCCCGGCAACCGACGGGTTCAATCCTTATGGAATGGTTGCTGCCACATACACTTGTTGGCCCGTGTTTGTTATACCACTTAATCTCCCTCCCGGCGTACTATTTCAACGACAATTCATATTTCTGTCGTTGATAATTCCTGAACACCCCGGGAATTGTATGAGTGTATTCATGGAGCCTCCGATTGATGATTTAGAACGTGCTTGGAATGATGGGGTATTGACATACGATCGAGCTGCAAGGCGCAACTTCAAAATGCGTGTGTGGTTTCACTACTCTCTGCATGACTTTTTGGCATATGGAGCATTCCGTGGCTGGGGTGTTCACTCTATGATTCCATGTCCCGTATGTAAGGGAACCGTGGCGTTCAATCGGTTTGCCAGGCGCGCGGCACACGGCAAAGATAGCACCTATGCCGTGTGCACGGCGGGAGGCACACGGCAAACCAGTACACACTTTGCCGTGTGCCCCGTGGACGACACACGGCAAAGCAGCCGTTACCGTGCCGCCATGGTAACGGCAGCTTTATGGTGCCGTGTGTGAGATTAGGCACACGGCATAGGCTTTGCCGTGTGCTCGACAGAAAGCACACGGCATGAGCCGTTTGCCGACGGCAGTTTTGCCGTCCCGTCTATGCCGTGTGCTGCGCACGGCAAAGACTTCGCCGTGTATTTTTCTGTCTTTGCCGTGCGCTTCCGGCACACGGCATAGGACGATCCTCCCGTAGTGTATACATGTAAAGTTCTTGTGTCACCGACCAAGATAGGCTGGTGTGCAACTGTAGTCGATTGAGAATAAAATAATAAGCATAGGAATCGGCTATGGGCTATAAACAGATCGAGCAAATGGCTCTGATTGTATTTTCTATTCTACAGGTTGGCCGATTTAACATACAAAATAGCTAATCGTGATCAAACCTTAATTTTACTTTAATACTACTACTCATGTGCTGAAAAAGATAACATGGTTTGAATTCTGCTCGGCTGATAGATATGGTAAGAATTATGCATGTTGTTGGTATGCTAAACGAGGCAGGGTAGTGCTCACTTAGCACACCGAACACGAGAGAACTAATATGTGAAGTATAAAAGAATGAAGTGACAAGATGACAACTCTTAGTATAAGCGAAGTTAACTTGCTGATTACATGTGTCTTTACAACCGATCCTTGGGCTCTCTTTATAGTACAGGGAGCCACATTTTACAAGACCATTATACCCTTGGCCGAATACCCTAATCATGCTATGAGGCGGTAACTCCCGAGGGCATTCCGGGAAAGCCGACTGAAACCGCGTCGCCCGCGGCTTAGCTGGCTGCTTAGCTGGGATGCATTCCGGCCCTTTGCTTCTCTTCGCGCCGGTGCTCCACGCTCGCGTTGCTTCGCCTCACCGGACGGTAGCCCTGCGGGTCGTGGGCCTTTGCACCTGGGGCTTTGACCCCTTCCTCGGGCTTACTTTGACTTCGCCTCGAATTACCTCCTTCGCTTCGGGTGCCTCGCGCCGTTTGGCGACCTGCGCGTGCTGCTCGAAGACAAAATTCGGCATTAGTGTGAGAGATATGTGCCGGGGGTCCTTGGCGTTGCCTCCGCGCGAAGCCTGGCTCGTGTCGGGCCCCCAACAGTAGCCTCTCGATGGGCGAGCTCGAAATACGCGTAGATTGAGCGCAGCCGATCAGAACTTCGCCTCGCGCGAGTAGGCGGGCTCGGGGAAACGCCACTCCCCGTGACTTTCGCTTCGCTATTTTTTGCTTCGATCATAGAATTGCTCTTTTGTGCTCTTTGTTCTTGGTTGTGTCGTCTGTGGCATTACTGTTGGTTTTGACACTCCTCGATTCCTACGCCTGATGGCTTATTGATTCTGTTGAGTGGGTGGGCTTTTTCAATGCTTTTTGCTCCGATGGGCTCTAGCAGGCTGGTTTTCGCTCGCCGTGGCCTGCAGTTGGCCTTTTCACCTCTTGTGCCGCCGCTTTTTACCGTTGGTGACCTAGATTTTTTTCCCCTGCCTATAAAAGGTTCGGGTGGGGTGAAAGGTTAGCTACTGCTTTCGAGAAAAACGCTCTTGCTTCCATATTTTTTTGCCTTCGCCTGCTGTACCGAGCGAGTTTACTTTGCTTTCCACCGCCTCACTTCATTCCCCTCCTCTTTTTTTTTTACTGCTACCATGACTTCGCCTGTGCGCCCGAGGATTTGGATGCTTCCACGTTTCACCCCAAGGATCGGATCATGCGCGAGCCTCCGCCTACCTCTTCCGAGGGTAGTGGGGCTTCGAGTGCGGAAGAGGAGGAGGGTGATGATGCTGTCGCCTAAGCTACCGATGAGGAGAGCGAGGTCGGCGATGATGGCGAAGACGATCGGGAGGAGGAAGAGGAGGGTAATGCTTCACCCGGTGTTGCCGTTGTTGCTGGTGCGAGCTCTGCAGCTCCACGCCGCCGCCGCCACTCGAAGGCCCCAAAGGTTCCTAAAGTCGTCAACCCAAAGTCCCTTCGCATCGAGCCATTTTTTATGACCGATGCCCCGGCGAAGGAGCTGGTTGACTTGGGTTACCTTCGGGTGTACCGCTTGCCTCGTGGGTGAGGTGGAGTTGAGCCCCGAGGCGGACGAGGTTGTCGTGTTTTGGGACTACATCATTGCGGGGCTGATGATCCCCTGCCACCGATTCGTGCAGGATGTCTTGGAGCGCTACGGGGTCCAACCGCACGAGCTGTCCCCTAGCGCCTTCGCTCATTTGAGCAAATTTATTTGGGTGATGGTAAGCTATGGGGGTGACCTCGACATCGAGGTGTTTGCTGGACACTTCATGCTGCAAAATCAACAGCGCCATATCATCATCGATGGCGTGGAGCACGACTGCCGATACGGGTCGTTTACCTTCACGCCCGTTGGAATGAGAACAAGGGCATCATGCACCGAAGCATGAACAAGTGGAGCCAGAACCGGCACCAGCATCGGTTCTATGCGAAGGTACCTGGCGTCACGGAGACGAGCGAAGCCGGCGAGGCGAGGATGGTTTATCCGCTTGCTTCGCGCCCGGCGCCCTCGGACCCGATTCGGAAGCCTGCCTTCAAGCGCCGCGGGCACGAGGTGGGCGAGGCCGTCTATTACCGGGCGTATAGCACCTCCAGCAGCTGTGACCTAGTGGAGGAGATTTGTGCCGCGGGCGTCCGCCCTCCGAGGGATGGGTTCGGGATTGGCAACGATCAGCTGTCCCCGATCAAGCTCGGGGTCGCAGGGGTTGAGGGGGCAATTATTTGCCCGGTTTTACCTCGCCCATGAAAAGGCATGGGCGGTGTCCTTTGTCCGCGATGTCGTGCAGAGTAGCTAGCAAATCTGTTTTGTGGCACTTACTCAATGGACGAGCACAAGCTCGTCCTCGATTACACCGTCACGAAGGGCCGGTTCAATCAGGTCCTTGGCGCCGCGGGGATTCCATATCCTCCCCGCGAAGCGCCTCGCTTGGGGGCCGGAGCAGGGACCTCCACCTGTGGGAAGAGAAAAAGGAAGCGAGGCACCAAGGGTGGGGCGAGCTCTAAGTCTCTCCGCCAAAAGGGCTTCCTGCCTGTTAGCATCAGCCCTTGCTCCTCGCCCAATGAGGATCCGACCACTCCGGCCGACTAGCGGTCGAAAGGGCGCCGCCCCCGAACAAGGCGTTCCGAATGGTCGTGATGCACGACATGCTGGATGACCCACTCCCGTCTCTTGATGGGTTGCTTCAACGCAGGGTACTTTTCCTTATTTCCGGGGTTGTTCTCGACTTAACTTTTTTGTTTATTTTGCATCGTAGATACGACTCCTGCTGCTCCCACAGCTTCGCCAGCGATTGGCGCTGCTGACGGGAGCCCTTCGTGTTTCTGCTGCTTAGACAGTGGGACCTGCTGATGAGGACATCACACCCTCAGATATATCCATCACTCCTCCAATACACATGCATAATTCAAGGACAAAAACTAAAGCACGACAATTGAATTTACGGGTGAGCTCGTTTTTAATAGTTCCTTTATGTATATTTGAGAATATATTGCTACCTAATAACTTAATTATTGTTAGGAACCATGGAGACAATGATGAGACATGTGGAGAGGAGCTTGGAGGCGTGGAGGTCCATCAAGGGCGTGCAAATCAAGTTGGAGGCCCAAACAAAGTCGACTTCGAATCTGTTTCGGAGTCCAGAAACAGCCTGCACCAAAACGGACGCCCCGGTCGCATACGAAGTCCGTTTGGAATGTTCTTTATATGGATGGAAAGATAATTTGATAGCCTTTCCATTGACGCTGATCTCATATCCAAATTCCTCCCGAGTCGTCGGTAATTGCCGAAATAAGAAGACGTCCAGAAACTGTCCCGGTGTTGCACCACCACCTTTTGGCCTTTGGGCCGTGTATTTTGTTGAGCCCACTAAGGGCTGCGTCCAGGGGGTGATGGACGACCCTAGGGACCTCATAAGAAGCCGCCGCCCCTTCCTTTGGGTTTGGGTTTTGCTTAGATTATTCTGTCAAGAACAGTTTCGTCGTTTTGTCGGTTTGTGAGACCCCAACTCACGAGTTTAATCATATATTTGTAATTTGGTTGCTTCTATCTTGTTCTTGCTTGTGTTCTTCGATTCACAGGCAAGGATTAGCCTTCTTGGCGAGGTCAATCGTGCTTGCACGGTCGATAACCAGAGGAGACGTTGTGCTGCGATTGCAGGGTTCAGAACGTGTTGCTCGAAAGCCGGATCGATTTGTGTCAAGCCTCCGCCAAATCGCTGTTTATTGGAACCGTTCGGAAGATCCGGACCCCGTTCACATCAAGTGGTAATCAGATCTTACGGTACATCGTCAGGTTCCTCCATATCCCTTCTATTTTATTCCATCCTAAACCCAGAAAATTACCCTGCAAAAATATTTGTTCGTCGTGTTTCCACTGTCCTATATCCCCTTTGTAACTCACAATTTTTCATTTTCAGATTGTGTCTCTGAATTTTAGTCCTTGTCGTGTCGTTGTGTTTCAGCTTGAACTTGTTCACGGTCTAGTTTTGGGTATGCTCTTGAGTCCCGAATAGTTTACAGAGAGAACAATAGCATCATTTCCAATTTTGGGTGAAAAAAAAGAACAAAGAGAGGAAAGATTTTCTTTTTCCCTCCACGTTATGCGCTATTGTCGGGGGTTCTCATGTTTAGATGCTTCATTTGAGTTATAGAGTAGCTAGCTCTTGCTGCAGTTCTATTGTACAGGAAAAAAAAAGAAAGCAAAAGGCAGAAAGGTGAAAAAAACAAAAGAAAAGCCACACCAAAAAAAAAGCGAGAAGAACGAGAATAAAAAGGAAAAGAAAATTATCAGAATTGTTTCATCCTTTTGAGTCCCTTGGGTTGAGTTGTGATATTGCTTGCGTAAACTAGGTCCGAGACAAGTTTAGACTGGTAATATAGACTAGATTGGGACTATTATTTAGTTTTGCAATTCTGAATTAAAAATTTGCAATTCATTGCTACTATATTTTGCCTATCCAAACTCCACATATCCTTCCGAACAATCACAGGTTTTGACCCTCGCAATTGTTGGCTCACACTCTCCAGGTATCCTTTGCTTTGCTGATAGTAAGAACCTTGTAAGAGCTTGGTTAGATGCTTCCATTTGCATATTGAGAGTTTTCACTGTTCATACATAGTAGTGATAGGAAAATATACTTCGTGTGTTTTCTTGTTTGCTGCTAACAATGGTAGGTGATGATATGAGTATTCTAGCACAACGAGTGTTGAGTTCTCAAATGGAGAAGATGGAGCAAAATCAAGTAAATAATTTATTCCAAACTTTCTTTGTTGTGATGAATCGACGTTGTCGTGCCGTAATTGATGGTGAAACTAGCCACAACATTGCAAGTGCTGAGTTGGTCGAGAAGCTTGGCTTGACCACACAACCGCACCCACATCCATACTATATTCGATGGGTAAATTGTTGTGAGAAGATTAAGGTAACCAAAATTGCACGGATCAATTTTTTTATTGGTACTTATAAGGATAGTGCAGATTTTGATATAATGCCTATGCAAGCATGTCATTTGTTTCTAGGTAAAATTTGGATTGATAGAAATAATGTTCTGCACAATATTGTTACTAATAGATACTCTTTGAAACATAATGGCACTAAAATAATTCTTAAACCTATGAGTGTTGCCGAAATTTTAGAAGCTGATCTAGAAAGATTTGAGAGGAGAAAGAATGAGCCTTTTAGAAAAGAATGGGGGGGGGGTTATATGATCCAACACTTTCATATAAATCTGAATTGATAGAAGAACAACATTTTTCCGAGCCGCTTGTTGGAGCTAATACCTTTCAGGATATACAAAAGGACGAAGATGAAGTGGAAGAAAATGAGGTGTTCACAAGCTCATGTGCAAATTCAGAACCATCACTTCACAATGCACCTATTACTCTTGTTGAGAACACAGGTAATGCCAATTGTGCTACACTCACAGAATGTGAGAATTATATTGATGTGCAAAATTTTTCTACAAACCATGCTATCATTGAGAAATTGTTAGTGAAACCATATCTGAATTTATCTTTGTCACATGATGATTTGCTTGACGATCCTTGTGATAAAGAGGAGTTGTGTGCTGACGCTTCATTTATACCTTTGCAACAACTAATGAATGAAAATACTTGTGCTAATAATATAACCTTGCTTCCGATTGCTTCTGAAATTGATGAGTTGAAATTGTTGTCTTCTTTAACCACTTTAGTTTACATTAAATTTGATACTCTATGTGATCCAATTAGTTTGGAGAAGAAATTTTTATGTGCTGAATTGCCTTGGTTGCCTAGACATACATATCACTATACAGGAAACTATAATTGACAAGGACAATATATGGTGCATCGAGTTTATATTTGTTCGAAACAGAAATCTTCTTTGTTTGGGCAGCAATGTGATGAATTAGAGGGCTATAGTAACACTAATCATGTAAAATCCACTTGCTCTAGTTTTATTTTCAAGAAACAGGCTATCTTCCAAGAAGGGGAGCATTGGTGGTTTTCACCTACGATATCTTCTACAACTATGATCAAATCGAGGACATATTGCTTTCAAGGAGAGGAGAATAATAAGGAAATGATATCCTTTGAAATAATCATTCAAGCAGCAACGACACTGAGGACGGCTTTTCATCAAGAAGGGGAGGATGATGAGGACATCACACCCTCAGATATATCCAACACTCCTCCAATACACATGCATAATTCAAGGACAAAAACTAGAGCACGACAATTGAATTTACGGGTGAGCTCGTTTTTAATAGTTCCTTTATGTATATTTGAGAATATATTACTACCTAATAAGTTAATTATTGTTAGGAACCATGGATATGATGATGAGACATGTGGAGAGGAGCTTGGAGGCGTGGAGGGCCATCAAAGGCGTGCAAATCAAGTTGGAGGCCCAAACAAAGTCGACTTTGAATCTGTTTCGGAGTCCAGAAACAGCCTGCACCAAAACGGATGCCCCGGTTGCATACGAAGTCCGTTTGGGACGTTCTTTATATGGATGGAAAGATAATTTGACAACCTTTCCATTGGCGCTGGTCTGATCTGCAAATTCCTCCCGAGTCATCGGTAATTGCCGAAATAAAAAGATGTCCAAAAACTGTCCTGGTGTTGCACCACCGCCGTTTGGCCTTTGGGCCGTGTATTTTGTTGAGCCCACTTAGGGCTGCGTCCAGGGGGTGATGGACGACCCTAGGGACCTCATAAGTAGCCGCCGCCCCTTCCTTTGGGTTTGGGTTTTGCTTATATTATTCTGTAAAGAACAGTTTCGTCGTTTTGTCGGTTTGTGAGACCCCAACTCGTGAGTTTAATCATATATTTGCAATTTGGTTTCTTCTATCTCGTTCTTGCTTGTGTTCTTCGATTCGCAGACAAGGATTAGCCTTCTTGGCAAGGTCAATCGTGCTTTCACAGTCGATAACCAGAGGAGACGTGGTGCTGTGATTTGCGAGGTTTGGAACGTGTATCGATTTGTGTCAAGCCTCCGCCAAATCGTTGTTTATCGAAACCTTTCGGAAGATCGGGACCCTAGTCCACATCATCTGCTGCTGTTCGAGGTAACTTTCTTTTTCTCATCGCTCCCGCTCTTCTCTTTTTTTTTTTGTGAAGCAAAGTTTGACGTTGCTTCGCGATTCGTTTATTTTTGCAGTTGAGGCTTACTCTGTCTCATCTGCCGCGCTCGGAAACAAATTGTTTCCACCGCTCCTTATTTCGAGGCTCCTTCGAGGGGTGGCCCGAGGACGATCTGATGGCGGAGTTGCATAGCGCACTCCAGCGAAGCCAGGAATTGGCTTCGACGCTGACCGGCCATCCGACACGCCGCTTGTCACGTCACGTGGAGGTGGCCGCGGAATTGACGGTGGTGAAGGAGGCTAACGCCCTCCTTGAGTGCGAGGTTGCGCGTCCGAAGGAGGAGACCACCGGCCATCTACACTCGCTGGTCACGGCGAAGGAATCCGCCGAGACCGCCCGCTCGGAGCGGGATCGGGCAGATGCTGGGCTTCGAAAGGCCCAGGGCGAGGTCAAGGAGCTGAAGGAGATCCTCGATCGCCGTGACAGGTTCTTCAACCGGAAGAGTGCGGATGCCAGCTCAGGCCTCGGTGCCGTCGTGCCTCCCTTCGACGCGCCCACCAACGAAGGCCCTGAACGGCCCTTCTTTCGCTGGTTGTTGGGAGCCATCGATGCTGTGGCGGGGGTGCTTGATCTAGGCTGCAAGCTCGCTGCGACGTATTGCGTCGAGGCGGGCTTTAATTTGCTCGAACGACAGGCTTGCAACCACATCCGGGCCCTAGCTGAGCTGGGTACTTTGATTGGAGCGGACTCCCGCCGAATCCTAGCACGGCGGCTACGGTGGCCGCCCGACGGGTCCTTCCGGAATACTAGGTTGCGCACGGACATGCGGCCACGCTCGAGGACTCCAGGGCGCGCGCCCTAGGGGTAAATTCTTTTTCTTCCCTCCGCGAGGCCTATAATTTTCGGCTGGATGCAGTGCTAAGTTTTTCTTTGCTTTGCAGGGTGCGGAGCCGGCCGAGGAGAGTCCGAGGAGGAGGGAGAGGAGGAGGAGGAAAAGGAAGCGGATGAGACGGAGGCGAAGGCGACCGAAAACCCTGCTCCGCCGGCGGTGGACGGCCACGACGCGGAGCCTTCGCTTGCGAGGGCTGGATCCGATCAAGAGGTCTAGGAGCGAATAGAAAGGCTCTTCGTCCCTTCATTTTTATTTTGTTTTTTGGGGCTCCGCGCTTTGTTGCGAAAGGGCCTGCGTAGGAATCCGAAAGCGATGCTTCCGAGTTAATTCTAGAGTTGGGTCTTCCCGATGACTCCGTGCGGAGTGGTGGCGCAGCCTCGAGCTCCGAGGTGGATTTAGATTATTTTGAGGCACCGGACAATGCGAGCGACGAAGTAGGCCACGCAGCGAGGGTTGAGCTCAACTCCGGATCTGCAGCGGACGAGCGGTGCACTTCTCCAAGCGCCCCTTCGTCCCAAGCTGCACCCACGCGGGCGTTCCTCGCCCCTCGACATGTAGGTCTAAGACACTTAGAAGTTTACGGTGATGTTGCTAGGGGTAGTCTCGCCGGTTCTTCGCTTCGGTCCCCTTCGATTGGTCATGGCTATCGCCCCCGCCTTTTGGGCGAGACGAGTGGGATATTGTGAAACCGGCGTTTTTTTAGTCCGGTGTTGTTATGAAAAGAGAGCCATGATAGTTTCTCATGGAGTTTTGTGCTTTATTTTGCTTTGTAGGGTTCGGCCCCGACGGCGGATGAGTTCTTGCCCGACTCTTTTTGTCGACGCCACTCCCCTTGCATGGGAGCAAGGTCATCTACGGGTTACGCATGGCTGTTATGATCGTTACCCTGCTAAGTATCCTCGAGGTGACTTGGCTCATTTTTGGAGCATTGTTATGGTTCGATTTGCCAAAGGTCGGTGCAAACCGATGAAATTCTTTAGAGATCATTTGAGTACTTCGCCCGTCGCCCTTGCAGAGGACGCTAGTGTTAAGATTGAGGTTCCGAAATGTGACCCGACGGATATGTTTTTTGCCTACGACACTCCGCTCCGCGAGGGGGATAAAAGAGGATCGGTCGTAGAGATATTTTAGTTTATTTTGTAATCCGGCTTGGTTTTCCCGTTTTCTTAACTTAATGCGTATGGTCCGTGTTGTTTCGTCATGCGTTGTTTTCATACTTGTGGCGCGTTGGTGTCCACTTGTATGCTCCTTTTGGTATCGAAATTTTGTAAAAATGTTTTCTTGGGAGGGCTCTCCTTCCTCTTTTATGTTTTGAAGAGGCGAAGCTTGACATTTATTTTCAGAAGTAAGTGCGAGCCCCTTTACGGCTTAATGCTTCGTTACGAAAACGCGAGCCCCTTAGCGGCTTCACGCGTCGTTTTGTTTAAATAAAATGCCACTCCCCCACTTAGTCGTTTAGGAGCGAAGTGAAAAGTTGTTTCGAACGAAAACACGAGCCCCTTAGCGGCTTCATGCGTCGTTTTGTTTAAATAAAACGCCACCCCCCCCCAACCGTTTCAGGGGCGAAGTGAAAAATTGCTTCGAACGAAAATGCGAGACCCTTAGCGGCTTCACGTGTTGTTTTGTTTAAATAAAACGTCACTCCCTCCGACTTAGTCGTTTAGGGACGAATTGAAAAATTGCTTCGAACGAAAACGCGAGCCCCTTAGCGGCTTCACGCGTCGTATTGTTTAAATAAAGCGCCACTCCTCCCCCACTTAGTCGTTGAGGGGCGAAGTAAAAACTTGCTTCGAACGAAAACGCGATCCCCTTAGTGGCTTCACCCGACGCGAGCTCCTTAGCGGCTTCACACGTCGTTTTGTATAAATAAAATGCCACTACTCCCCCCCCCCACCCCTACACGGACACTTAGCTGTTTTAGGGGCGAAGTGAAAAATTGCTTCGAACGAAAATGCGAACCCCTTAGCGGCTTCAAGCGTCGTTTTGTTTAAATAAAACGCCACTCCTCCCACTTAGTCGTTTAGGGGCGAATTGAAAAATTGCTTCGAACGAAAACGCGAGCCCCTTAGCGGTTTCACTCGTCGTTTTGTTTAAATAAAACGCCACTCCCTCCCCCCCCCCCACACACACACACACACATAGCGTTTAGGGGCGAAGTGAAAAATTGCTTCAAAAGAAAACGCGAGCCCCTTAGCGACTTCACGCGTCGTTTTGTTTAAATAAAACGCCACCCCACCCCACTTAGTCATTTAGGGGCGAAGTGAAAAATTGCTTCGAACGAAAACGCGAGCCCCTTAGCGGCTTCACGCGTCGTTTTCCTTAAATAAAACGCCAACCCCTCCCCCACTTAGTAGTTTTGGGCCGAAGTGAAAAATTGCTTCGAACAAAAACACGAGCCCCTTAGCGGCTTCACGCGTCGTTTTGTTTAAATAGAACGCCACTCCCCCCCCCCACAAACACACACACACACCACCAAACACATTTTCACACATTTGAAAATTCTGTTAAATTTGACGAATCTGTCAGAATTTGATATTTTTGTACTTCAATTTATGATTTGATAACATATCTACAACTAGTCCGACATGTTTAATAATATAAACAAAGATTCAATATTTAAATTTAACTATAAATAATAAAAAAGCTAGGGTGGCCACATGTCACTATGTTTTCTGAAGTATTTCTAAAGAGTTGAACTCTGGTGGTCTATTTCTACCTTAGTGCCTATACCACCCAAGTTAAGACATAGTTGTGACTTTAATCACTAATTATTGAATTTGTAGCATGATGGAGTATAAGTAAAGGCTATTTTTACACGTATATGTGTTAGTTTCTGTAAGCGAATGTTACTGTTATGACATAAAACATAACTCCAAATATAAGTTCATATGTCTTACTTAAGGTTTGATTGCATCGCCACCTATAATAATATGAAGAGTCTTCTATTAGCAAGCACAACTTATAAGTTAATATATGGTTGTAGTTTCAACTCAATAGTTGTGCGCTTATTGTTATTCAAGAAATATTTTGGATCATCACACATCTGGAGTTTAGGGACTTAATGAATTAGCACATAAGTTTTGCTCCCTCGTTGTAACATTAGTTTGTGTTGCAACAAGATTTTTCTTGTAACACTCACACTTGATATATATTGAATAATCTTTGTAATAGTATCCATGTAACATGAATTTTGTGTTACTATAACTTCTTGTAACACATAATTATGGGATAAAAGCTATATGTCACAAACATACTTGTTACACATAATTTGTGTTCCTATAAAATATTATGTAACATCATTGTGTGTGTTACAAGAATATGTTACAATATCTTGTTTTCTAGTAGTGAAATGATTTACTAATTTTCGTAGCGACAAAATTAGTGGTCTTGCATGGACCAATGATGGCTTGACATGGTTTAACCAGGGCAATAAGCAGCACATTCGTGTGTCCCAATGAAAATTGAACACATGGCCAAATAATAACTTGACATGTGGTTTAATAGCGGCAAGACAAATGGCTGTGACATGTCAGACTACCATGTCATGCCGCATGACACGTAGGCACCACTTCACGTGCCGCTGTTAACGATGCTTCTAACAGTGATGAATTCTGTGATGAAATTGCCTCATCACAGAAGTGCCACTTTTGTGACGTTTTTATCATTTTGTCACTGTGGTAAAATGTGACATTAATACCATGACAAATTGATACCATCACAAGTTTTATTGTGACTTAACAAAGATATATTGTGATGATTTTGATGTTGTCATTGATGACCATTTCCCTACTAGTGCTATTCACATGCGCTGATTCGCTTCTTGAAAAGTCACCTTATTCCTATAAATAGGACGTCCTCCACTTAGGGCAACACCAATGTTGTAGCAAAAAGTAGTCCATATAGTTACAGCCAGCCTCACAATGTTTGATCCAAAAAGCAGTCTATATAAACAAGTTAGGTTGAGAGATGAATAATATTTTTTATTCCCTACAGCTAGTCCATAAGCATATGGATCACTTTTGTTATTGACTCCTTATAGACTAGTTGTACAATGTGTCATGCAGTCAGTAGTGATTTTTTTATTCTCTATTGACTACTTTACCACCACATTATGGTTACTCTTATGCCATATCTTCACGCCATCTTCATCCTCAAGATTTCCTCTCTTCCTTAAACACAAGCTTAAGTGGCCGATCCCTTGTTTTCCAGCATCCTTAATAAATCCTTCTAAAGCTCTAGACCCCAAAAGTTTTATGCGGTCAAGAAAAATAAACACCCTTTCCTCAACCAGATCGCCGCTTCAATGAATGAATCCTTCTTTTTTGAAAATCCGGTTCGGCAAGATCATGTAGTCTCTAAGGGCATCCACGGTGCTACAGACAGCTGTTGTCTCTAGATGTCTCGATTTTCACACACAGACAATAAAACGGTCAAGTCATATAATGGTTTGTCTATTTACGTGTCTATGTACAATTTAATTTCTGCATGAGGGGATAAATCAAGATGATCAAATGTAGATTTCTTCTTTGTATGTCATTGTGTTGCTTGCACACATGTTATATAATTATTACTTGTTTGATAAGAAAATCCATAGCTTAATACCGTTGGTTAGAATATAATACAATCTTATTTGAAGGATCCATAGATAATTTTCTACTCTTTCACGGTTGTTTAAAGGAGCATATTTGGAAAACAATCTTTGAAAAAAGGTCCCAATAGAAAGAAAACAACAACCCTTATCCATTAGGAGGAGACGACCTTTGCCTTCCCATGGCCATGGCCTACCTATCCCTACTCTGTGCGTGCAGCGTAGCTTGGTGGGCAGCGGCATGCACGCATAGCCCTCGCGATGCAGTGCACCTTGGGGGCCTTCCTGCCTTACGGGCGACGCAACACCATGATTCGCGGGAGACGGGAGGCATGCTGCATGGAGATTGTACTCGGCGCGGCCATGCGAGGCAGTGTGTGGCTGGTGTCTAACAAGAGATAGATAGGAGGCGATTTCATACTCGATCTGAAAGACGCATTGACGGATGATAGAGCGGGAGGCAGAGTCGTCTGCAGTCTGGGAGCACGAGCCTCGTGCCATCGTCTGGTGCTGCAACGACGCCCCTCTCTCTCCTCTTAATTTCTCATCCAGCTCGACAAATCATGCTCACGTGGCGTAAAAAGACAGCGCATTAAACAGCATTCTGGTGTCCTGGTAACATCAATCTCTCAACCATCACCTTCTCGGGCATGTGGGAAGTCAACGTGGATCTACTCCCTCCGTCCAAGAATATAAGGATTCGTTGACTTTTCAACTTTTCATTTGACCATTCGTCTTATTTAAAATATTTATACAAATGTAAAAATAAAGAAGACATACTCAAAATATATCTAAGAATCAAGTAAATTGTAACAAAATAAATAAAATTTTTATAAATTTTTTGAATAAAACGAACGGTCAAACATAACATACGAAAGTCAACAAATGCTTATATTTCTGGACGGAGGAAGTAGCCACCTACTAGGTGCCCAATCAACTAATAGTTGATTTGTAATGAGCTGTACCCTCCCCTGTTGAGAATGAAGACTGACGGAGCCCACTCTAGCAGCAGTAACACCGACAAGGACTTGAATCCATGATGGCCACCTTTAACCAAGACATAGGATCAGCTAATTTTATATATTTTCCCTCTCTTTGTACTACCTTATTATCACCCCCGTAATTCTTGACTTCCGAATATCACGGACTTCCTTCACTCCAAATGTACCATCCACTACAAATCTTTTTATGCTAAGGGCGTCATTTACCAGTATTGGAGGACTTCTTTCACTCCAAATGTACCATCCACTACAACTTGTTTGCTTTCGCTTCTCACCCTTTTCATTTTTTGCACTAACGGTGATATTCCTGAACATCGGCCATCTGCTCAAATTGGCAAATTGCTAAAGTATTTACCCATACACTGGCAATGATAATCCTGTGTCCTTCGTTATACCGTGGTGTCTACGATATCATTTAAGTCACAATTGAAACTACAAATATATATTATTTAATTTCACATCAACTTCGTTTCAACTTTGAAGCTATGATTGATTTAGGCACAACTCTTTGAGAACTCCTTGGCCTCTGTCCTGCTCATGTGCATCTGATCATATTGCTTGCACATCTAACTCACAAAAAGCTCAAATATATTTACACTTTTCGCTGTCCTACCGTCCTTTTAGTCTTGCAATTTAGTTTTTAGATTGCTTTGTTCAGTTTGTGTCCATGGTCGACTCTTGTTGCTGGTTTAGGTTGTGTTCGTCGTCGTAGTCCAACATGAAGCCCCAATTCTTAACTAGAAGGGACACCAAAGGAAGCTTCCTTGATTAGGTCTTCAATGTTCCTAAAACTAAACAAGTCATCGGTCAAAATAGTTGGGCGAGCAACACCTTAGTAATCTATTAGCTTGTTGCTCGACCCTTCTATCCCTTTTGGAAGGGGGGTGTTCAGCGGGAACCTTTTGAACTGAGTCAAGTTTGATGTTTTTTTAATCATCAAACACGCAATTAGAAAAATCAGACTTTTATAGGCTTTCTATACCTTTAATAGGAAGGGGAGGGGATTTACAAGAGGAGGGGGAAACCTTCTCCCTTGTTCAATCAGCCCTTTCCTTCCTTCCTGCAAATACCTCCGAATGGGCCCTTTCTCGTATAGTGTCGATCGCAGGATGAACCTTCTCAGGTTTCATTCAGTGGGCCTCGAAACCAGGCTGGCACCTTAAAACCATATCTGAAATTCTAAGGGGCCTTTTTTCCGAGGAGCTCCCACATCCAGTGTCGTCTCGTCTGATGGGTTCTTGTCTGAAAAGACCTCTTTGAAGAGACTGCCCAAATCAGGGAATGTACTTAGACAACTCTTCGCATCCAAAGAACGATTTTCTTTCTTTCTGGTTTTCGTTTCTGCATTGATTAGTTCAATTAGGAAGATAGCTCATCGACCGACATCGATTCATATCAATCTTGAAGGAAGAGATCGACTATTCCAAGTTCTTTTACCCCACTTAGAAACAGTTTTCCACCGGATGACTCGTAGGAGGTGAGAAGGGCCCTGACTCCGTCCCAAACAGTGTACTACTATCGGCCCTACTAGGCAATATCTACCTACACAACCTTGATCAGGAGATAGGGAGGATCCGGCAGAAGCACGAAATTCCTCTTGTAGTGAAGTTGTGCTTCTCGATACTGTATTGAAGCAGTTCTTCAAATCCCTTATGATATGCTGCTGAAACAAGTTCTTGCTAATGGGAAAAAGGGAGGGTTGAATGTGGGTGTTGTTCTTATTTTGTCGGTGGGGTGCCATTCGTTGTTTATTTGTTTCCGTCACTATCCTATCCACCATTACCAAACTACAAGTCGATCCACCATATTACTTGACTTTCCATCGCTTGCCGCCTTGTGTGAAATCTCGCCGTGCCAACCCTAGATAGGTTGCGAGCCGCCTTGTGCCTTCGCCATGCATCGCAACCCTCCTTTGTTTCATCTTCTTGCGAATACCTAGCAGTCTAGGGAATTTAGTGCCCTACTTTGCTTTGCTTTGCCCAGGGGAACTTTGCCTACTTTGCTGCCATCGTTTCTACCTAGTTACGCTTCCTCAAAACACCGAGTTGACATACCTTCAGTATAACGGGTATAACTTTTCGCTCGGTGCTCCGTTTGAGCTCAACTTTTTACAGCAGATTTGTGACGCCATTCGGGATGTAGATCCCTGAATGAAATTTAAAAATGGAAAAAATAGAAACAAGTGTTTAAAATTTCTGCACAATTTTTGATACGCCAGCTTGTTTTTCCGTAGACGATATCTTAACTCTGATTGAGGTCATAATTTTTGTAGTTCCTTCTCTTGTGATAAGTGTTCCAAGAAAAATATAAAAAAAATAGAGGAAAATAAAAAAAAATACTTGATTCCTACTAGTGCCTTTTGGGATATTGCCCAGAAATTCGAGAAAAGATAAAACCTTTGGAAGAGTTGTTGTTTGCTTGTTCTCTTAGTTTTTTCCATTGTTCTTTGTTCCATCTTGTTGTCCTACATCTAGGAACACGTCTTAGCCAGCAATTTTGACTTGTGCTTTGCATACATATTGAACATTGCTAATCAACATTAGATTTTCCTGATTCTAGCTGTCTTTTGAGCCTGCCTATAGCTCCAAATACATCCTTCTGTCAGCACAGGTTCTTCTTTGCATCGGTTACACCCAAGCTCGACAACAGATTGTATCGTCCTATTGGCTTTGGTAAGAACACTTGCAAGATGGTGGTAAACCGCTTCAGATTTCACATTCCACTGTTAGACCCCACTTTCCACACATCCCATTATTTGTTAGTTGGTTAGGGATAATACTTTTGTGTTCTCTTCTTCTATTCGCTAACCATGATAGGAAAGTGGGGAAAGAGGCAGGTAAACAAATGGAGTCCCCTACAAATTTCAATGACTGTGTGTCTAAAGCCAAGCTTAATTACAAAGTTTGGTGAAGACCAGCGCGCCTTCGTTATCGAGAAGTTTGAGGAGCTCATGGACCATGTCAACGGCCCGGTGACCCGGATTGAGAATGTTGAGCAACAACCACCTCCAGAGTGGCCCTATGATGTTGATGTTGATTGCGATGCAGATCGTCTACACCGTAATTGTTACTGTATGGGAAGTAATCATAATCGTGCTAATGATGATGCTTTTAAAAAAGACAAATTTACCATGATTCCTTTTGGTTGGTCTACTTCTACAAAGACTTATTTAAATTGGGAACTAGCTGTTGAACAAAAAATTAATCTCATTTAGTTCTTGCTGAACATAGAGTTAAATTGGCTACAAGTGAGTTTACTAGCTTTGCACTCTTTTGGTGGAATGATCTTCCAATGCTGATTGTATTGTTATTCCTGAAACTTGGTTTGTTTTAAAGCAACACATGAAATCTCGCTTTATTCCTCTTTATTAACAACGTGATTTGCGTTTAAAATTACAATCTTTAAAACAAGGTGATAAATCAATACAAGATTATTATCAGGAATTGCTTACGGGTTTAGCATGTTATGGTATACATGATGATGATGATGATGATGATGATGATGATGATGAAATTTGTGCTAATTTTTTGGTGGTTTGAACCGTGATATACATGATATTCTTGATTACAATGAGTAGAACAGTTTCAGACTGCTAAGCTAACAACACCACCGCATACTACGACCACTACCTCTCGAGGTAAGTGGTTTGCCTTTTGTGCAGTCACCAGTCACCGAAGTAAAGGAAGGCTAGGGATGGTGCTTGCTTGAGCAGCTCCGCCAACATTGTGTGCCACCGCTACAAGGATATGGGACACATCATGAAGGATTGTCCAAGTCGTCGGGCATTCATTAGTGCCCGTGATGGAGACAGATATGTAAGTGCTAGTGATGTTGAAGATGATTTGCTTGTTGTTGCTAACATTACTACAGATTTGGTGAAGAATGGGGTGGAAATTAATTCCATGGCCGACGATGCGGGTTATCCTAATCTTATTGTGCAATGTGTATTGTCAGCTCAGGTGGGACACGAGGACGAACAGAAAATATAGCATCACAATTTGTTCCATCTCTTCATTATTGTTCATGAGCGATGTGTTCTTACGATCATTGATAGTGGGAGCTGCAACAACTTGGTGACTGCATATTTGGTTTAGCTTGGCTTGACCACTCGCGCACTTCCTCACCCGTACCATATACAATGGTTTAACAACATTGGTAAGGCAAGAGTCACAGCTTTTGCACGCATACAGTTTTATGTTGGTTCTTATCACGATTATGCTGATTTTGATGCTCTACCTATGCAAGCATATTCGCTTTTATTATCTAGACCTTTGGAATATGATAAAGATGTTGCACACCATGTTAGAACTACTATATATACTTTCATGTATAAGGATAAGAATTTTACTTTGTTGCCTTTATCGCCTATTGAAATTCAAAATTAAGACACTTTCTAAAAATGCTAAGGATAAACCTGATAACGTTCAATATTCTTACGTTACACACAAGGATATTGAATTAAAAGGAGGTGTTTATCTTGCTACTAGTTCTTCCATTGTTATACGTATCTTATGATACTCAGGATGGACCATGTTATACTATGCTTTCTCAAGAAGTTAGTGCATCCTACTGTCACTAACCTTTGCAAAAGATCGATGATGGGATAGAGTCGAGGATGACTCCAATTCAAGCAGGGAA
The DNA here is from genome assembly GCA_031894775.1 of Chloris gayana. Classification (NCBI taxonomy): domain Eukaryota; kingdom Viridiplantae; phylum Streptophyta; class Magnoliopsida; order Poales; family Poaceae; genus Chloris; species Chloris gayana. The sequence continues at coordinate 153,317 of JAUNZO010003658.1, forward strand.
GGATGATGAGGACATCATCACGCTAGATGCACTCAAGCTAAAGTCTTCTCCAAGCTACAAGTTGTCTCCAACTCGACCTTCATGATCGATTTGGATTCAGTAGACATCCCCTGATAGTCTTCATGATTTCACCATCATGCAACATCAAAATGAGGCATTTCCGGATGCATTGGAAAGGGAACAACGACACCATCATTTTGGTTCTAGTCCTAGCTCCAGAATCATCACGGATCATGTTGTGTGATCATGACAAGGTGTTGCGGCACCTATTTGGGCCAACTTGGGTTTGTATCATGTCGCTTGTAGAAAAAGCCTTTTTGGCGAGGTCAATCAAATTGTGCTTAGTTGAATTCGGAAGGCATGTCTTGACCGAGGTCAATAATTCCAACACAAGGCATGGGCGCATGATATTCATTGCAACTTTTACCTAACATTGAAAGTGTCAAAGTTCCATGTGAGCCATACACGAATATTTGGATTCCTTATGTGCCACTACCGTTTAGTTTTTCAATGTAAAAGTATTGAATGATAGTTAAAAAGACATAATGCACCTAGATACTCGTTATCCTAAGCTTGGCAAACACTAAGACAAGAACATACTAGTAGGTGCTTGGTCTAATTCTCCTATAGTGAGTATTCTTATTTTTTGGATAAAGTCCACTTTATTCCCTCCAAGTATGATCAAAGTCCGGATAACCCCATAAACTATCATTTGGTTTGTTTTACCCCTCTTATTTGATGAAAGAGTTTATTTTACACCTTTTATCGATATTTTAATCCCAATTTACTTACATGGATTGAAATTAAGCAGGAATTGCTCACACATGTTTACGGGGTTATCCGGACTTTGGTCATACTTGGAGGGAGTAAAGTAGACTTTATCCTATTTTTTAAAAAAATACTGAGGTATTTTGGTCTCATTCATTTTTTCTAAGGGGCAATTGAATTTCAAGACCTGTTTTGGACCTCAATGCCGAAATTGGACCTCCTTTTATCAACTTTGCAAGAACGGACCTGTTTTTCTCCCACTCGAAGCAACTGTTTGCCCCTCTTTTTCCATTCCTGAACCTAATTCCCGAAATAAAAAAAAAAAAAGAAAAAGGATGGATCGTCTTGCCTTGGCACCTTATCTCTTTGTCACATCCCAACCGGAGCCTCACCGTCTCGAGGCCTTTTCGTTTATATGGGATTGATTCCCGAATGGACCTATTCCTATATTGAGTGGTTCCATCCCACTCCACCCGGACCTGGAACGTTCCATCGGGTTGAGTCTTGGGTTGGTGTTGGGCCTTTAGGGTATGAAATGGAATGAAACAACGTGGGTTTCATACCAATCCATACGCGATCGAATGGTCATTTCGAGTTGGGCTGGTCCAATTATACATTCTTCTGTTCCATGTTGCTCCGGGCCAAAATGAACAAGGCCCGAGCTTGCTCTATCTCTCGTGGTGGTGTGACCACGAATGCTCCGTAAAGGGCGACGTCGGTGGGCGAGTGCACGTGCAAGTGGCACGGCCGGATGAGCAGCGTGCGGTGCAAGAAGCAAGGCCCGACGCAGCGCACAACGTGAGCGTGAAGTAGATGTGTCCAAATGGGCCGCCCGACACAAGCACGGCTCGAGCAGAAATAGCAAGGCCGGCCCATTAGGGGCGCTAGCTCACTATCGGTGGGCGAGTGCACGTGCAAGTGGCACGGCCCGATGAGCAGCGTGCAGGCAAGAAGCAAGGCCCGACGCAGCGCACAACGTGAGCGTGAAGTAGATGTGTCCAAATGGGTCGCCCGACACAAGCACGGCTCGAGCACGAAATAGCAAGGCCGGCCCATTAGGGGCGCTAGCTCACTATATTCTAATAAACGTAAAATAGCTAGTAAAAGAGTCGGAGGCGGGATTCAAACCTATGACATGTATGAGGTGAATGTGCCTCACCACTAGACCAAGTGGGTTATTGTTTAGAATAGTAGTATGTCTTTGGGTATCTATAAGTTCATTGAGAAAAATTTCCTCCTTGGCCTCAAAAGAAGTGTCGCTTTCTTCCTTAGCCTTCAAGGATTAGGAGTTCCCTATTAGACCCAAAATCGTTTTTGCCTTATCTGGATGGTCTTTCCGTCAAATATGAGAGTTGGCAGTGTTAAATGAAATGTAAAACGACCGTTTTACCCCTAAACTGGAAAAATAAATTACTTTAACGAGTGTATTGTTGCATTTGTATATGAAATTTTTGCCTTTTCATTTATGCAAATATTAAAATGAATTCGAGCATTATTTGTGTATTCGGTACAACATTACTATGCACTATTTGTGAATAGTTTTTATAAAAAATGGGCATAATACATCATTTTTTACCAATCTTCTGTAAAAACGATTTTGGGCCTAATAGGGAACTTCCAATCCTAAAAGGCCAAGGAAGGAAGCACACTTCTTTTGAGGCCAAGGATTGCCTTACATGGATGGCCTTTCCGTTAAATATGAGAGTTGACGGTGTTAAGTGACAGTAAAAAGACTGTTTTACCTTTAAACTTAAAAATAAGTGACTTTAACATTGTATTGATGTATTTGTATATGAAATTTTTGTCTTTTGATTTATGCAACTATTAAATGTAATTAAATTTGAGCATTATATATCCAAATTTGAGAACGTACAACATTACTGTGCACTATTTGTGAACAATTTTTTTAAAAAAATGGCCGTAATACATCATTTTTTTACCTAGGGTGTGTTCGTTTTCTAGAGTCTAAATTGTATAACTGTCACATCAACAAAAATCTTGCTATTTAAGAGTATTAAATAAAGTTTAATTATAAAATAAATTAGAGGCCCCTAGACTAATTCACGAGACGAATCTAATGAGGTTAATTAAGTCGTGATTAGAAGACGATTCATCGTAGTATCACTTTAACAAAATATAGATTAATTAAGCTCATTAGATTCATATCAAAAATTAGCACAAATCTATCAAAAAGGTTTTGTCATTAAACTGATCGAAATATTCATAAATAGAAAAATTCTCTTTGATGTGACATTGATAAATTTTAAAGGGCAGGAAACGAACAGGCCCCAATTGTCTATATTTGCACAAACACGTGCTGGCCTGACGAGCTGCTGCACGCGACGGCTTGTGCCCCTGGTGGGTGAAGATGTGCCGCGCGCGTGAGGAGTTGCCTGTCGGCGCCGGCACGCGCCCCTGCATGCGGCAAGCGCCGCAGAGGAAGGCAGCGCGGGGTGCCCTTGCCGGACCCGACCTGGCCGCACCAGCCACTGCTCTGCGACGGTGTGGACACGACTCGGCCTCGATCCGCAGGGGAAATGGAGTGAGCAGCGTCAGTGCCGGCGAGTTCCGCAGAGGGTGCCCATGCCGGACCCGCCTTGGACGCACCAGCCCCGGCCCGCCGACGGTGAGCTCACGGCCTGTCCATCCGCAGCCGAAACAGAGCGAGCGGCATCGGGCCGAGCCGCAGGTGAGCTGGACCGGCCGCCGCCATCGGGCCGCGGCGAATCGCCAGGATCTGTTGTAGGGTCTGTGTTTCGTTGCGAGAGAGTTAGGGGCATAATAGTTATTGCACTTTCGGCTCCAAGGCTTTTTGAAGCTAACAGAACCAACGGAAAGGCCATTCACGAAAGGGGAAAACGATTTTGAGCCTAATAGAACGGACGGAAAGGTCATCCAGAAAAGGGAAAAACGATTTTGGGTATCATAAGTAACTTCGAATCCTGGAGGGCCAAGAAAGGAAGCGGCATTTCTTTGAGACCATGAAGAGAATTTTCTCAAGTTCATTATACCATTACCGAGCCTCGTCATAAACGGGTCGTGTCGTGCCACCAATTGGGTCAGGACATCCAGGCCTCGGGCTCGAATCAATTTCAGGTCATACCAGATTTGGGTCATGCTTTCTTTTTTGTGTTTCGGACCGGCCAACCTGGCATGACCCATTTGGACAGGACTAGTGTGATTGCGGAATTTTTTTATTAATAATCGACTTTATTAATTATTTAATATAAATAACCGTCCGATCTGTAAAATTATAAAAATAGTCACTCTGTCGCCCTTTCATCGAGCGATATGTACCTATCGCCCAGCCGGCGGGCGACAAATGGCTGCAGTGGAACCCGTCGCCCAACCAGAGCGCAACAGAATCGATTCCCACCTATTTTCGTTTTTTCTCGGCTTAACTCTTAAGCCTCCCTAACGCTCGATTAAAAATACTTCTATAGCTCAAAAATCAATATCAATTTTTTGGTGATAGAGTATACAGTGGAGCTTTTAGCTTTGAAAAGTCCCAAATCTGATGACAATTTTAAAATAAAAATTTCTAAATTAGGGTAGTTGTTAAAAAATTATGAATTTTTGAAGTCATCCAAACCTTCTTAAAAAATTATGAAAAAATAACCTAAATTTATTGCATCTATTGTAGTATCAACACCTATTTTTGTTAGGATTAGATTGTCTTTCATAATTGTGAGTTGTTTAAATAGTGTTCAAATTTGAATTCAAATTTAAAGTTTAATTGACTATATTTTGAACTTGAACTCCTCATAAGGCCTCATTTGGTAATAATTAATATGATAAGGCTTAAAAGGAGTTACTTTTCGAAATACGATCAATTAAAGTTTAAATTTAAATGCAAATTTGAACACTATTTAACAACTCGCAATTATGAAACACAACCTAATCCTAACAAAAATAGGTGTTGATACTACTATAGATGCAATGAATTTAGTTCATTTTTTGATAATTTTTGAAGAAGTTTTCTATGACTTAAAAAATTATTATTTCTTAACAACTACCCTAATTTAGGAATTTTATTTTAAAATTATAGTCATATTTAGGACTTTTTAAAGCTAAAACGGATACTCCAATGTATACTCTATCACCAAAAAATAGATATTGATTTTTGAGTTGTAAAAGTATTTTTAATCGAAGCGTTAGGGAGACTTAAGAGTTAAGTCGAAAAAAACAAAAAATAATGAGAATTGATATTGTCGCCAACCAGTGGGCGATAGGTTGTTGTCTCGCTCTGGTTGGGCGACCAGTTCCACTAGAGTCTCTTGTCGCCTGTCGGTTGGACGAGCGGTGAATGGGCGACAGGACGACTATTTTGGTAATTAATTAAGTCAATTATTAATAAAAAGAAATTCTGCGATTGCGTGGAGACGGGTTGCGCAACGCTTGCAAGCCTGCGAGTAGCGTGGGGGCAGCAGACAGGCGTGGCCCGCTCGAGTTCACGGGCTAGCAATGTCTGCAGGTGCGCTGCGCGGCGTGGGCTTGCACGCCACTCATGTTTGTTCATCACAAAAGAATTTTCATCCTATAACTTGTCTGTGGAAGGCTAAACTTCTCATTTTGCTGCCAATAAATTTTAATTAAAACATAGATGAAATGATGCCCAAATTTTGTAAAAAAAAGTTTAGTTTTCATTTGTTCAAATCTATTCAAATTATTCCATCAATTCATTAAAATATCTGAATTTTCAGTATCCATATGCCTCAGACTCAAAACAGGTCCGAATTTGCAATCATATGTAAAGGAGGTTTATTTTGTAAAAGGCATAAACATCTTTTCACATAGAATTTAACACCGTTAGGTCCTCCAAACGGAGTAGGGGCTGTTGAGTGCTTCAGATTCAAAAAAACAGGTCCATTCTTGCAAAGTTGGCACAAGAAGGTCCAATTTTGATATTAAACTCCAAAACAGGTCCTAAAATGCAATTGCCCTTTTTTCTAAAGCTTTGATGGACAATTTTTCTTTCTTTTTCCATCGATTAACATGGTAATCACTAATCTTTGAGAGGGAGCTTGGTAACTTTGACCAACTATATACATAATAGATGAAGTTTTTAGATATACTCCTGCAAAACTTATTTGAGGAAACACTTTCATCATACTCAGCCCTGAAAGAAAAGCATGAGCGCACGCTGGTAGTAGAAGGAAGCGGATGCTTTTCGTTTGAAACAAGATGAAGCTTTAAACAATGAAACAAGCATTTTAATCATTTCCAAGTATTTTATTTTGTTGTGTAGCCTCGATTTGACCCATTTCCATTACTATAATGACCTGACACATTCCCCTACCTAAGGCCACCCAAAAACTTGGCCTCATAGATCAGCAAAAAAATTGTATGTACTGGAATCAAGTACGATGAGCCTTAGTGCCACAACTGTGGCCACAACAGAAAATATGCTGAACCCAACAACATTTAGCCAGTGCCAACAATTCTGGATATTGGACATGTTCTGCCTCTTTACCATTAGATACATGTGATTTGCGAGGACAAACGTCAGGGGGATGGTACTTAGGGCACCTATTAGGCTCATGAAGTCACCAAGGAACGGGAACATCGCGGCCACCAGCGTGCTAATGGTAACATAGCCTCCTCTGACAAGAATTCTAAACATTATGTTGTGGAAAGCAAAAGGACCGCCTTGTGCACTTCCAAATTTTGTGTCCAATAATTCGTACATTGGGCTTGAAGCTATCTGGAAATTATAGAGACACATAAGAACATCGTGTCAGTATATTAAAATAGAATACTGTAAAAAATCATTAAAAAACACCGTCGTATGAATATTAGATAGGGGCGCTGGATTATACAAATTAAATATGAACTTCAGTGTCTCATTGATGAAATGGAGAAAAGAAAGATACAATTTAGACTATAGCGACGACAAATGCGGCTTACCTGTATTGGTATTACAGTCTGAAGAAATGCTGATAGATTTGCAATGGCTTTAATCCAAATTGGGCCCTTGACGTTGTTCAGGAGATAACTTGATGTCGAGGAACCATATGCCCAATAACCCATAAATGTTACAGCATAAAGAGGCAGTGATCCAATGGTGAACTGGAACCATAGAGCCTTCTCCATGTTATTCGCCACTGGAGGCCTTAAGGTTGCCTGGAATATATATTCCGAAGCATAGATATAAGATGATTTCCAGTCAAATAGCACTAGGACATGATTATCGGTATACTTACTTGGATTTCTGGCAGCATTCCAGTGTTATAAACAAATAGAAGGTTTGCAATAGCACTGATGGTACTGAAGATTCTTGTTATGTGTGATCCAGGAATGCTATAATCCCTTGCAGGTGTGGTTTGTCCTTTGATAAGTCAGTGATGAAATGAATATTATATTCAATTTCCAGAACAGAAATACTGAAATGTATATGCATATGGAATCATGGTATAGAATATAAGTATATAACAAGGTTGCTGATAAGTGGCCTAAAGGATAATACCATCTCTTAGTGACAGCATAAACGCTATTGCAATATAGATGATACTGAAAAGTGTGGAGAATCCGAGCCAAATCCTGAGAGCAGATAGATAAGGTATTCCAATGGCAAAGAGAGCACAAACAAATCCTGATACTGCAATGCAGTAGGGAAGTTTTAGAAATCCATCATCCCTAAAGAGTACATATGCTGCCTGTGAACAGGTTAGGGGATGTCAATATTGATTTTGGAAAGAAATGTGATAGAACTAATTGTACCACTATACAGAATAAATTTCACAGATCCAGATATACTAGAACCCATATGAAATATTGTTTATCTATGACAATAGTCTATGTCAGTCCTAACACTTTGAAATTTACTCAACTCTGTTGTGAAGTGAGGTCAATGTAAAGTCTTAACTGAGCCATCTATACAGTAAACGCTTACTCTAGAAAGAAAGTAAATAGATTATGAAAAGTAAAAAGTAGATAGTATTCCAAAAAAAGTCAATGCCTAAATGCAGGCTATATGAGCAGCAGGGCCATGCAATGCAGACGGACATGACTAAATAGAGTTTCACATAAAACAAACATACTGCATGATTATTGTTTCTTTTATGATTTTAATATATGAATACCTTCAAGGCTTGGCCTGCTAAGATGATAAAGCCAGCGTTGACCAGGAACAGATTTATGTATTGCAGAGCCCATGTAAGTGCATACATTTTCCTTCCTGTAGTCACAACATTAAAAAACACAAAGCAATGGTTTATTCAACTATAAGACAAATAGTGATTTCTGCAGTTTCGTCATTTCAGCATGTGGATAAAAATGGACTTGCACTTCAATTTACACGCAGTTGCATGGATAAAAATGGACTTGCACAGTTGCATAGACTAACCATATATGAATCCAGCAAGATCTCTATATCTGATATGTCGCTTGCCACCAACATGATGAAGTTGTGCAAGAAGAGCATTAGCATACATTGATATTGCAGCCGCAAGAATCAGGCCACATGCTCCACCAGTCCAGCCTAAAGGGACCATAATTGATCCAGAATATCCTAGAACATATGTATTGTTCACCGTTGTTGTCAGGATGAACCCAACTTGACACCAATGATCTGAAATTGATAAAGATCATGCATAGTTTAACCATATCTGTGTATTTAGAATCGAAAAATTACATTGTTCACATCAAGCTGAATAAAACAAAGGAAGTAAAAGTTTACCAGCGCTAATCTTGTGTGCCGTGATCTTGTCTGGTAGCAGAAGGAGCGGTTCCCTCTCCGTATCCTCTGCTGAACCCCTCTGTGTGGTCATGGAGGAATGAGAAGCATTGTAGCAGTTGGAGGTAGCTGCTGCCCCGCGTTCCTCGTCATCGAGCAGAGAGATATGCTGCTTCGTGTTGAATCAGTCATGTATTCAGTAGCGAAGGGTGAGTCATGAGAGAGAGAGAGAGAGAGAGAGAGAGAGAGAGAGAGAGAGAGAGAGACTCACATCCATTACTTCGGCTGGTGACTGGTGTTAGGTGCTGCCATAAAAATTTTGAGCACTACTTAGCGTGGATCAATCACTTCCTATCCAAAGAAGAAAAGTTCTACAGTTGAATTTGCTGCCATATGTCGAGCAACCTGGAAATTTAAATGAAGCGGGCAAGAAGATGCCCGCGGATGGTGTGCTGAGCTTGTTTGTGATCCGCAAGAAAAATATTTCATTTTCTTGCTCTGTCCATGTGCACATATAGTATCATCAAGTGTGGCTACTAGTATGCACGTATGGGACATCAAGTTGCAATATTTATAATTTAGAAAGTACTCCGAAATAAAGATTATTTGGCTGACAGTGCAGAGGAGACGGATCTTGGAAGGCCATCATCAGTCGCGATGATAGCAACCAAAATGAAAGAGCAGTCACAAGGAGCAGCATGTTTGACAATATGACAAAAAATAATTGTAATAATTCTGTGGGGATAAATCTGGAGGAACAAACTGTGGAATCTAGACTAAAAAAGTTAATTAACCTTTAATTTCAGTTTCACATTGTGAATATGAAGGTCGTACCCGTCATGCGCCGCTGCGAAGGGGATCTGGGCCAGCCACAAGCGTAAGAAGCTCCTTCCCAACTAATCAGACGTGGTAGAGGAACCGGTGCTGTCCCCGGCGGGGGCGAGGCCGTCCGCCCCGCCAAGGTCCTCCCTCGTCGAAGTCCCCCGCACCTGGCCTTGCCTGCTGCTGTACGGAGAGCCTTTGCGAAGATGAGATTTGGATCTTCCCTTTCAGTCTTTCTTTTTTGTTATTTATTTCCGTCACCTCGCTCTCGGGTCTGGTGTGGGTACCGAGACGGCGACGGGCGGGTAGACGAACACCGGTCACCATCGATTTTTGCTACTCCTATTCAATCGATTTAGGGAATAGTGAGGACGGACGACGGAGTGCTGCTGCTCGCTGCCAACGGAGCGGGCCGAGAAGGTCGCGGCAGCGCTAATGTGTTGCTGATGGCAGTGGCGCAGAAGACGAGGCTGCTGCTGCTCACCGCGACGGCAATCGCCGGCTAGTCAATTCAGGCAGCCGTGCGACTCATGGGCTCTGACCGGAGCAGCATTATCCACTGGTCAAAGCAAGGAAATGGGTGTGAGTTCTCTCTGTTTCTGGGTTCAATTGTGCACGCCTGCTCTGCTGAGACTTGACTGACTCTGCTCTCCTCTTGGCTGCACTATGCTTCTTCCTTTCATAGCCCTGTTTGGAGACTCTAACTCGGTTAGAGGTTAGAGTTGGTTTCTATCCAACTCTAACCCTCGAACTAACTCTAACTCTTTATGTGTTTGGATGTTAGGATTAGATTGACTAAAAAGCTACTTTTGACTCAATTACAACCGGATTTTGTGTGGACAACTCTTGTGTGGCCTCTTCACGAATGAGTAAAACAAATCAACTTTCGATCCAAACAGCTTAAAATACGATAAATTTAATTTATCCATATCATGTTTTACGCAAACGGACACCATAAAAATATTTTAGTGTTGGTCCCACTTTAGTGCTACTTGGATCGAGTGTGGTCGGTCGTGTGGTCCCCACGTAACTAACCCCAATAATCACCCCTTGAAGGGGTTAGTTTTTTTGTGGGTTAGATACATCTAACACATCCTGTTTGGAGGATTGAGTGTTAGAGTTGGTAAAACTAACCCAATCTAACTCTAACCCATGGATCCAAACAGGGCCATAGGCCTCTTCATCTTCTTGCACAGTTGAGCATGTCTTTTTCTTCTTTTTTTTAACGAGTGAGCCTCACTTCTACCTGCACGATAGGCGAATCTGATCTTTCAAGTCGGATATTAGATGAGAAATCGGTCGGAATTTTAATCTAGCGTTTGCGTAGGCACTTCTAGAATATTATTTTCTGCTCACACTAAAGGTGTAGCTTGGTAAGGAGCCTTTGATGAAACTCTAACCTTATTCCTCACTACAAGATTATAAATGTGCGTAACTCATCCTTTGTCTTACTAGATAGGTCAAAAAAGTTTCTGATTAATACACCCTTCCCAATGTGTATTTAGTCGACGACATGAGTCACATTCAATTCATTCGAGTAATCAAGGTATCTATAGATAGCTTCACAAACGAGCACTTTCACCGGTTTTAAAAGAAATGATGTTTTGATCCATATCTAACATGACCCATCTCGCTGCAGCTTCTTCCTTCTCAACCGTGCCATCAAAGTGTATCACCATCCTCGCAATGCTTATGTATTTGCGGTAAGAACCAATGATTTTGTGTGAACACTGTCTTCTAGGACGATGAAAGGTACACTCGATTATCATCAATGCATATTACACATCACACCTTCCCTTTGACCTCTCTCAATAACATCCTTATTATCGGGGAATCACTTATGGTGCAATAAATGATGGCTTTGAGATTGAAGTACTCCATTCGGTGCTCAATCCATATACGTACACCCTCTAACCATAGTTATTTTATGTCTTCATCAAAAGTTTCAAGAGTGTTTCGTGTCGTTCCATATTCTTTAGGTTCAAATATAAGTGGTTGACTATAGTAGGTACTTACGCTCGTGACACAATCATGAAAGGTAATCCTTGACTACAAGTTTGGTTTAAAAAAACGTATAACATAAAATCTTGCACAAATCCGTGAAACTATCATCCGACTACCCGTAGATGGCCTTTAGTTTCATCAACTCAAGAATCTTACACAACACAACTCTTTACCACATCCCTAGATCCTTTGTACAACCCTCCCCAAAGAGCAAAATAGGTCTAGATTTAATGTACAAAGAAGAGGGTGCAAAAAAATGAATTTTTTCACGGATGACCTTTCAAAACAAGAGAGAAAAAAGATATAGAACACTTCCTCTTACCATTGAGAACAAACTCATGTAAAAAAAAACATGACCCCCCCCCTGCCGTTTGATGATTTATCCAAATTTCGCATTGGCGCATGCCGCAACCCACGAGGGCGGAGGGTGTGGGGAGCTAGAGGCAGGATGGCAAGGTGTGCTAGCGCGAGCGGGTCGCCAACGGTGGGATCATGGGCAGTGGCGACGGCTTGGGAGGCGGGGTAGCGGCCGGGTGCGTATGAAGTCGGGGCTTTAGCTACGGTTCACGGCTGCCCGATGGGGAAGGTGGGGATTTCGGAAGGATTGACCAAATTTTGTGTTAGGTCGGCTGTGAAGGGAGGGTAATGAGCCTATGTTTGTCTAAATGGGCTTTTTCTTTGTTCGGACTATTTTCTTTTTCTTTTTCGATACATATACATAAGATACCTTATATATACATTTTTTCCCCTCAAAATAATGGATATTCAATCGAATACCCTTGACTCATAGTAGACTCGCCATGTACTGCATAGAATTCTATAGGGATGGCCTCGCGCACCTCAACCACGAGGTGAGGGGTCACAACCAATTTTCAAATCCGTTGAAACCCGAACGGTTTTCACAAAAACCGGACTTATCGGTCCGACCGGGCTTCTTCGTATGACCGGTTTCTGCTAAAAAAACGAACTTAGGCACTCTAGCAATAACAGTTTTCGCTCGATTTTTCGATAAATCGATTGATTTTCTGCACTGTTCAAAACCACGGTTGAGCGGTTTATGATAGTGATAGATGGCGGATTTTATAGCGTCGGTTGGTAATGTTCATCGGCGATAGCCACTGTGGCCTAGCGTTGGCCTGATTTCGGGTCCGCAGTGGCGGCTTTTTAAGATCGCCGTTACAGTGCATGTTTGCTAGTGTCCAAGTTGAATAGGTATGTCATGGTTTTTTACCAATAAGCCCTCTCCGAGGTCCATAAAAAAATGCATAGCCCCAGTGAAGGATAAGAGGTGTGATGCACCTCAATTAACTAGCCATCTATACCGGCAATCTTGATGCTGATTGAATTTAACAGATCGGACATTGAGCCTTTTTTTAAAATGGACTTTGGATACTGATCCCAATGCCATTTTCTTTAATATTTGAATCTGAATCACAAAGCAACATAGGATTCTCATATTCTGCCAACATCTGAATACATATAAGCTACAACAGCCTGTAGACTTTGCGGCCAGAGCTCAGAATCACCAAGCTGAGAAACCATAAGGTGGTGTCTTCAAATGAAATGTATCCATAGTTCTATACACCGCGACCAAATATGGTTGTAGTCAAAATATATCAATCATTAGTTTGAAACATGATAATATGTGGAATACTAGATGGCTTTCACAGAGTTAATTAGCACAATTGGTGAGGCAGCAGGAGCTGCAGTGGTAGAGAATTCTGCCTGCAAGAACAAGAGTGGCATAGATATCACATCCATACCTCAACTAAGGCCGAGATACATTCATGCATATTATGGCATGAAAGAACACACAAGCAGTCAAGCAAGGCAAACTAAACTCTCCAAGTAATCAAGTATTACTACTCACTTCTGTTTTTTTTTTTTTTGAGCAAACTCACTTCTGTTCCATTCTATTACTATTGTTGCGTTAAAGTTGAGTCAATGGCACAAATGGAGCAAAAAGAAACATATTGAATGGAAACAACAATGTGAAAAAGCTAAATTCCATCAACTTTTCGCTATAGCCCCAAAGATCTCGAAACTAAAATGATATATTAAACGAAAGTAACGATACTAACCTCGTCAACTTGTAACAATTGCCATCCTCAGTAGGCTTCCTGTGAACAAACCAACTGCAACACAATCCCTGATCTGTGCTATATCTGCAGTAGTATTTGTCCTTGGATCATAGGATCTAATAAATGTACCTTCTGTGTAGACCAGTGCTATTTTCCCATCATCTAATACTAACAAGGGATGTACATTTAATCCATTGCGTACACTCATTCGTAAGCTATATTTCTTTACCCATAAGCCCTCATCCACCAGGAACCATAGGTCCATGAGGAACCGTAGGGTCTATACGGCGATGCCGGACGTGATGAACTACAACTAAGCAGCCGGTCAGAGTAGCCACTGATAAGTCACCCCAATTTTCATCAAGGATGCTTAGAGGTCCCCGTAGTGTCTGGTTCCAGTCTTCTGTCTCTAAGTCAAATGAAGGAATGTAGGACGGCTCATGTGAGAGGAAGTACACAATCCCATGGACTACCACACTACCCCAACGGTCCAGTTTAACAAGACTGGGAGGGGCCTCCTTTGATGTCCACCACCGTGCCCTATTACTGCCATCATGGGTAAAGACCTCACACAACTGCTGAAGGAGGTCCCTAGGACCAGTCTCAAATATTCGAAGCAACTTGTACTCGGCTGTTGAAGCAACCTGACCAAATACCAGAAACTGCCTGTGATATATGATGTTCTCCCTGAGTGCTTCATGCTGTTCTGATAATCCTCCAGGCACGAGATGTACAGCCCCGGTGGCCAGGTTAAGCAGCCGATATCTCTTCTGGGCAACCACTGTGGTGCAGATGAGGTCGTGTTGAATGAACTTGACCCTCTCGTTCTCTGTGGCACGTATTCGCTTAACAACGCGGCCGGAGAGGTCAACGATATCGGCAATGAAGCCTTCTCTCCATCGAGATGTGACGTAGCCAGCGACGATGAGCGGGCCGGGGTGGCGGGTAGCGTGAGCGGCGATAAAGTGCGGGTCGGATAAGAGGGACCGCCACCGCCGGCAGACCAAGCGGAGGCGGCAGAGCTCCTTGGCTGAGAGGTGCAGCAGGATCTCATACAGCACGTCGTCGATGGACAGGTCGCCGGACCCCAGGCCCCTCCTGGACCACGTGCTGGGCGACGCCATGGGCGAGGCCGGGGATGCCCAGATCTGCGACAATAGGGCACCGATTTCACGTTGGTCAGTGCACAGAACGGCAAGGATTCAAGGAGTCCTTACATACAAGCGAATGGAACCAGGGAGCACAACTCAGGGATGGGTGACGCGAGCTTACCAGACAGGTGCCGTGGAATCCGATCCGGGGTTTGCGCCGCCGCCGTCGAGCGATTTCGCCTTCACCAGGTGGCCAGGTTGGAATCTCAAGCTGAGCCTTGTCCTGGCTGCTGAAGTGCTTAGGGGAAAGCAGAGCTTAACCAAATCAAGAGCTTGAATGGTTGCTCGCCATCGAACTGCAGCTTAAACAAAAGGCCGACATCCTCATTGCCTTGCCGAATGGGAAGACAACGATTAATCGGTACCTGACCGTTGACAAGGACTTCACAAAGAGAGCCCACCTCCACAAGCTCGTCGCTGACACCGTAGTGGAGCGCCAGCCGGGTACGGGAGAGTTGAAGATAACTTATTCTGACTTATCCACGTCGCCACCGTCGACCGAAGACCTATCTGTAGGAACAGAAGCCTAACTCTAATCTAGGACCTAACCAACCAGCCGTTGAGAGGACTACGGTCTCCATCACCTCACGACGCCCCGGGGGTGATAAGGAAAGAAAAGAACGGGACGAGGACCGAGACCGGAGACTTATCGCGCGCCATTCGCTTCTATTAGACAAATTGAAGCACTGATGAAAGTAAGGGTCAACTTAGGATTTACCCATATACCAAATGACTCATATAAATTTGTCCCTATACCTAATTTTTTTCATTTTTTGCCCATGGTCCCCACATAATCTTTATGATTCGCTGTTAAGTAAAGGGCTAAAATACTCGTTCAAAATAGAAAGGGTATCCACAACATCTTTTCTAGTATTTTTTTTGTCACATGTACCTTTGTGACCCGACAGATATGCTTGTGAAAAGACGAATTTGACCATGCCTTCCCCAACACCTAGGGGCAAATTCAGATTCAAATTTTATATTCATATACGGATTTTGAATTATCAGATTCAAAATTCAAAATCGAATTTCATACTAGAATTTCAAATTCAAATTTCGAATTTTAGATTCGAAATCCAAATTCGAATTTCAATTTCGAAAATTAGATTCAAAATTCAAATTCAAATTTTAGATTCGCATTCCATATTCGAATTTAAAATGTGAATTCAACTTTCGAAATTCACATTCGAAATTCAAATTCGAATATCAAATTCAAAATCCAAATTCAAATTTCAGATTCGAATTTATGATTCAAAATTTCGAAATTGACATTCAAATTTGAATTACGAATCAAAATCCAAATTCAAATTTCAATTTGAATTTAAAAGTCAAATCTGAAATTCGTATTTGATATTCGAATTTGAATTTGAAATTTCAATCTGAATTTGAATTTACCTTGCCAAGATACTGGCTCGATCCGGAGATAGAACGGTAAGTTCACACATTCCTGCCATATCATCGGAAAAAAAGGTGATGTGGTAGACAGAAAGGTAAATCATAATAATTACTGGAGCCCTTGAGTAAAAAATAAAGAAAAATAGGTAGGGGCAAATTTATATGGGTCATTTGGTATAAGGATAAATTTTAAATTGCTCCGAGCTGTGCTAGGCTGCCTTCGGTAACTAAGCACATACCACCATCCGGCTCGTACCCGTCATTCCACGAGGATCTCGACGAACCACATGTAGTGTTGGTCAAATTGGTCGCCGAGCACAGCTCGATCTAGACATGCAAAGGCATAACTCGTTACTTTTCGGGCCGTGCCGTGTCGGTCCATGGTACGACACAAATGTTGTAGACCGTCTTGGGTCGGCCCTCAAAAGTGGGAAGAAATAGAGTTTGGGTGGGATTCAAACCTTGCTCAGCTAGCTCTCTCCCAACAGACTTACCATTTGCCCACTCATGGTTTGCTATTGGCATAGAAACCATATGTCTTTTAAATAAGTTTCAATTGGACCGTGCCTAAATGGGCCCGTGCAGCCCGTCAGAGCCGCCCCTTCGGCTCCAACGACGGCACGAAATTATAGGCCGTGTTCGGATCGGGTCAAAAATTCTATGCTTCGGGTTGGCCTGTTTGGCACGACTCGTTTGTACAGACATTAGCCACAAGTAGTGCTGGCCAAACGGGCTGCTCGTCACGGCCCGACCCAGGCACGTCAAAGCAAGGCCCGTTGCTTTTTGGGCCGTGCTGTGTCGGCCCACGTGCCAGGCCATCGGTCCACGGCACGACAAGGATGATGTAGGCCGTGTTGGGCCAGCCCGTTAACGTTTAAATTAAGAAAAAATAATGGTGAAAAATTAACTTTGGTATAATTTGAACCTACCTCTCACACAACAGACTTACCACCAAGCCACTCATAATTTGATATTTGTATAGAAATTATATATTATATTTTAAATAAGTTCTATTCGAACCATACCTAAACGGGTCTTTCTTTTTCTTTACCGAGCCAAGCAAACGGACCGTGCCCGTGCCACCCGTCGGGTCGCCCCTCGGCCCAAACTCGACATGATATTATGGGCCGTGCCTAGGCCGGATAAAAAATTTCGTGTTTCGAGCCGGCCCGTTTGGACAGCACTAACACAAGCGTGAAGAAGCTCGTTCCCGACGAATCAGACGTGGCGAGGAGATGAATGAAGTACAGGTAGAGGAGCCGGTGCTGTCCCGGCGGGGGCTAGGCCGCCCGCCCCACCAAGGTCCTCCCCTCGTCGAAGTCCCCCGCAGCTGGCCCTGCCTGCCGCTGGACGGAGAGCCTTTCCGAAGATGAGATTTGGATCTTCCCCTTTCAGTCTTTCTTTTTTTATTATTTATTTCTGTCATCTCGCGCTCGTGTTTGGTGTGGGGACTGAGACGGCGACGGGCTGGCGGACGAACACCGGCCACCATCGATTTTTGCTACTCCGATTCAATCGATTTTGGGAAGAGTGAGGACGGAGTGCTGCTGCTCGCTGCCAACGGAGCGGGCGGAGAAGGTCGCGGCGGCGCTAATGCTGTTGCCGGCGGGAGTGGCGCAGAAGGCGAGGCTGCTGCTGCTCACCGCGACGGCAATCGCCGGTTAGTCAATTCAGGCAGCCGTGCGACTACTGGGCTCTGACCAGAGCAGCATAACCCACTGGTCAAAGCAAGGAAATGGATGTGAGTTCTCTCTTTCTCGGTCCAATTGTGCACGGCTGATCTGCTCGAGCCTATATGGCTCTGCTCTTCTGTTGGCCGCACTCTGCTTCTTCCTTTCATAGGCCTCTTCATCTTCTTGCACAGTGGAGCATCACTTCGACCTGCACGACAAGGGCGAATCCGATGTCTCCAGTGACTACTATGCTCCGTCTTCCTCCTCGTCCAGCCACCGACCGGGTCCAGTGGAAGACGAGGAGACGGCGCCGCTCCTGCTACCAGACAAGATCGACATCTACGATACGGCACACCAGATTAGCGCTGGTAATCGTTTTTCACTCCCGATTCATTCCTTCTTGCTATTCCTGCATTCTTTGCTTGTGTTACTCTCAAAGTGCCACATGGGACAGGGCAATACTCTATCCAATTTCACCAGTATGACAGCGGCATTGTTTTCATTTTCAGATCCTTGGTACCAAGCTGGATTCGTCCTGGCTACGGGGATGAACAGTGCGTATGTCCTTGGATACTCTGGTTCAGTTATGGTCCCTCTAGGATGGATTGGGGGAATGTGCGGCCTGATTCTCGCTGCTGCGATTTCATTGTATGCTAATGCTCTTGTTGCACAACTTCATCAAGTTGGTGGCAAGAGACACATCAGATACAGAGACCTTGCTGGACACATATATGGTTAGTGTAATTTTGACAAGAAACGTCCTTTTCGCTTTATATGTGAATTAAAATTGTGAGATATATGGATGTGACTTAAAACTTCTGGAATTATTTGCTTTTGCACTTTGCTCCAATTTAAAATATAAACCACTGTTCATTTTCTTTTCTTACGTTACTACAGGAAGAAAAATGTATGCGCTTACATGGGCTCTGCAATATATTTATCTTTTCTTCATCATCACTGGCTTTCTGATCTTAGCTGGCCAATCCTTGAAGGTATTTTAATCTTTTCCATGTCAAACTCTATGTTCATCTCTTGGTCCCCTTCACCATGAGTCTCTACTATTCATAATTTCATATAATTATAAAACATGTATCTGGATCATCGGTTTTCTCTAGAATACCATATGTTGTCATCGTTCCATGGGGTAATGGTTAAAATTTCTTGATGCCAAGCTGTATGACACATGGAGGGAAGATGAATTCTATATATAACACTATTTTTTTTTGATAACTAGATATAACACTATTTGTGTCATATGACAAATAGTAACAATATCATTAGAAACAATGGGAAACATAAAGTTGGCAACATTTTCAACAGATTACTACCAGCGTGAATGGTAGCCTAAATTTACGGTTGAATTAAATTAAAGAAATTTAAACACCAATTTATACTATTTATATGGTGATATTTAAAATTTTAAATTATGATTTTTTTTCTTCAAAATTAAACTTATTTCTGATCTCCCCTAACCCGCTATGCAGGAGACATATGTACTTTTCAGGGATGACGGAGCTCTAAAACTTCCATACTGCATTGCCATATCAGGGTTTGTTTGTGCTCTTTTTGCCTTTGGAATACCCCATCTATCTGCTCTCAGGATTTGGCTGGGCTTCTCTACAATTTTTAGTCTCATCTATATTGTGATAGCATTTGTTCTGTCACTGATAAATGGTATTACCGTTTGGCCCCTTTTGCAGAATCCTTGCCAACTTTTATACCATTTTTTTCTCTTGAAATTGTTAATACATGACATTTTGTTTCTTTTCATCAATGATTTATCAAAGGAATAACAATGCCAGCAAGGGACTATAGTATTCCAGGATCTGATTCAACTACATTCTTTAGTACGATAGGTGCTGTAGCAAGCCTACTATTTATTTACAACACCGGAATGCTTCCAGAACTTCAAGTGAGTACAGATAACCATTGTTTAGTGCTATTCGACACGAAATCATCTTATATATAGCATATGTTGCAGGCAACCTTAAGGCCTCCTGTGGTCAGAAACATGAAGAAGGCCCTCTGGTTCCAGTTCACCATCGGCTCATTTCCTCTTTATGCTGTAATATTTATAGGATACTGGGCTTATGGCTCCTCAACATCAAGTTATCTGCTGAACAACACCAAGGGCCCGATTTGGATAAAAGCGGTTGCAAATCTATCAGCGTTTCTTCAGACTGTAATATCGTTGCATGTAAGCCACAATTGGTCTCATTTTAGTCCAGTCTTTTGTTTTCAATTTCATCGATAAAATTCAGAGTTCATTTATATGATGATGCATTTGTTGATTTTATACACATCTGTACTTCCAGATATTTGCAAACCCAATATATGAGTTCTTGGACACAAATTACGGATGTGGACAAGGTGGCCCTTTTGTGATCCACAACATAATCTTCAGAGTTCTTGTCAGAGGTACCTACCTTGCCATCAACACGCTGGTGGCGGCAATGCTTCCATTTCTCGCTGACTTTATGGGCCTAACCGGTGCTCTCTGCAGCATCCCTTTGACTCTCATTCTCGCGAATCACATGTACCTCATGGTGAAGGGTAATAAGCTATCCGCCCTCCAGAAATGTTGGCACTGGCTGAATGTTGTAGGGTTCAGCGTATTTGCTGTTGTGGCCACAGTTGCGGCTCTAAGGCTCATCTTGCATGATTCTAGCACGTACCATTTTTTCGCTGATCTCTGAATCCAAGTTTTTCCCTGGCCTATATTTGATCAGTTGAAAGGTTCATATTTTTATTTATTTATTGGTAGGGAATGCGTCATGTCTGTAAATAAATGAAAACAGAATATTTCAAGGCAGTAGAGTAATAAAATAAAGGCAATAAAAATTTGTGTCTCTTTCATTATTTGATGTTCCATGTTGCTTCGAAGAAAAATGTGTTATGCATTGCCGATATATGTCTGCATACTATTTGCTGT
>JAUNZO010003659.1:0-128114 GCA_031894775.1 Chloris gayana
AAGTATAACAGAAAGCTTTCAGCAGGCGTCTGTCTGGAAACACCTTTTAACATATAATAACAATGAAAAAGAAAAGATGGCGGCAGGAGGAAGAAACACTTGTTGCAATGAGGCACTTTGCGTTGCAGTATTTTTTTTTTTTTTTTGCAGCATGCTGTTATCCTGGTGTTAGTTACAATCCTTGATACGAGACTTGCGGAAGTTCTTCCAACTTTCACAGCAAAGCATGACATATAGCTATATGATAGAAAAATTCAAGCAATTGCGAAAAATGGAATTTACCAAAAACACTTCAAAAAATTGCCAAACCCTTCCCAAGTGCCCATGCACGTTTAGGAAAAAGAAACAAACATTTTCGATAAAGTGATGACCTTACAATCTGCAAGAGCTTGCTCTAACTGGTCGCCTAGTGCAGGAGGAAGAACCAAGGTCAGAGGCATTTATCGCCCAGTGCCACCAATGATCTTGCTTTCTCCTCTCAACGAACCTAAACTGGTCGTTATTTTGAAAACTCCTTACCTCCAAATAGAAAAATGTCTCTGGAATCGGCCAAAGACAAATACCGTTAGTGCTCTGATGAATATTCACGAGGAAACACCCCATGAACTTTTAAAGAGAGCTCCTTCCTATCGGCAACTCATCTATGCAAGCTTAGACACCTTGAAATTACAGAGCATGAGTTAGAGCACAAACCACTTTACACATCATAACTCCCAGTTTTCGCCAGCTTATGTGAATACACTGAGAGACTAAAATTATCCTGGAAGAGGATGAAAAGATAGTGCCATCTCTGACAACGAGCAAAAATGCTATCATGTTATACAGGATACTGAAACCTATGAAGTTATTTCTGACCAAACGCATTGCATCAAAATTTTGCAAAAATAATAGAGCAGAGCACAAATAAACATGTAGAATAATTTAGGACAATCAACATAGGAAAGAATTTGAATCCCATTTTTCTGATGTCTCTTCTGAAAGAAAGTGGAAGGTGCTATGCCCATTCATTAAGCAGGGTGAAGAACACATAACAGCAGACAGCCAAGGCGGTCCAGATGTTCAGAAGAAACGAACGGCCGTTAATAAACAGAGGAGGTGGAGTAATTTTCTATGTTATTTTGATATGCAGCAAGCTCAAACAAAGGACCGCTTGTGAGAATAGAGTAAATTTGGCCTGCTGCCAGCCAGATTCGTTCCTTCAATTCGCCGGTTCGCCCCTATATATTCAGATTATACATACGTGCGCTGTGCATGATTAGTTCTATTCATGAGAAAGTACATGCTCCTCCACTTTTTTGGTTCGTGGATGGCCTAGCATGACGGTACAAATGGATATTGGTTATCGGCGAAAACAAATGGATATTGGTTGACATCACTAAATTTATAATCTAAGTGTAACTTGCCCGCGAGTGGAAAAAGCAAGAAAATGAAGTGTTTTCTTGTCATATTGTAAAAAGATACTGGACCTGAAAGCACAAGGGTCATATTCAATCATTTATCTAAGCCTAATGTGTGATGCTTAATTGTTTAAGACAACTACTGAATATGATAGGGGCGCCAAAGAGAAATCCGCTCAAGAATCCTGTTCCTCTCTTATGTCTGACCTGTCAACGCATCATAATCTGTTTGCTCATGTTTGTGTAACGCGTTCAACTACTGATCGATCTTATGATGTTGATGTACTAAATGGTAATCTTAAACAGTTTCATTCCCCGATACGGATGTTAATTTTTTCTACTACTGTAAGGAGCTCTAGTTATAGTCCTAAACGAAGCTTATGAATCATATAATATTGTAGATATTCCCATTTTTTAATCAATTTGAAGAGGAGGAAAGTTGGAGAAGGGAGGAAGAAGTGCTGTTGCTCGCTGCCAATGGAGAGAGAGGAACATCTTCCCAGGTGGCATAACCGCATAAGCACTCTACTGGAAGATTAATCCACTTTCATCCCTTCCCAGAATAATCCTAACGAGAACTTCTAGTTCAGTTCTTGCCTCCCATTAGGCTAACTTCAACAATGTTATGCATATTTAAGAGGCAAATGGATGTTTGCCGGGCGTGCACAGTAGCTGGAAAGTAATGCAATCGGTCCAATCTCAAACAGAGGCCTGCTTTTTTCCTCTCCTGCCGGGTTCTGTTTCCTTTCCCGCGAAATCATTGCTCCCGCGCAGCTTCAGCCGTGTGGCGCATAGCCTCCGCTGGTGGCAGGGGAAAGGAAAAACACACGGGCGCTGAACTCTCTCCTCGCGCGTGCAGGACGTGCGGACGGGTGCAGGGACTCATGATCATGAGGACGCGCACGGGAGACGGACCGGACTCAGCGGAAGCCCAGGACGCGTGCTGCGTGCACAGGTGCGCATAGGCGTTGGACTCGCATCCTGCATCGGACCGTGCGCCGCGCCTGTTCAGGTTCTCGCCCCATGCATCAGGTAAGATTTATTCCCATGATTTGTTTCAATATTTTAGGGGTGGCTATAGGTTTGTTGTATAGCTTAATTTTTGTCATTTTTTCAATATTATAGGGATGGCTATGAGGTATATTAAGCTTTCAAACTGTGGAACGACCGCTAGTCAGGGCAGAGACGTTGAGGATGTTGAGATAGCTACAGTAGTTTTGGTTGTTGGTGCAAAACGCCGGTGGGGAGGTTCAATACCCGGTCACAAGACAATATATCAAGCGTGACCGTGAAGGCGCTAACTCAATATTTTGTGGATCGTCCAATCTACGACTCGGATCGTTTCGCAGGAGGTGTGTAATTGAGCTGAACATAATTTTTTTTCTGTATTGTTAAAAAAATATGTAGTAAATAATATGAATTTTGTAATAGGTATCGAATGCGGGAGTGTCTATTCCATTTGATTGTCGATAACGTAACTGAAGCGGACTCTTACTTCAAACAGAAAATAAATTGTGCCGGTCAGTTGGGATTTTCACCAATGCACAAATGCATGATTGTAATTAAAATGCTAGCATATGGTAGCATTGCAGATTCATTGGACAAACAACTTTAGATAGGGGAGAGCATTGTATTGGAGACACTGGAACGTTTTGTTAGAACAATAGTAAATATTTTTGGAGAAGAATGGATCAGGCCACCATCAAAAGTGGAGTTACAGCAGATACTAAAGGTTAATGAGGCAAGAGGATTTCTTGGAATGATTGGCAGCATAAATTGTATGCATTGGGAGTGGACTAGTTGTCCTACCGCTTTGCACGGGATGTACAAGGGCCACAAAGGGAAGCCAACCGTTATTCTAGAGGTTGTGGTGACTCGGGACTTGAGGTTTTGGCATGCATATTTTGGATTACCTGGATCCCATAATGATATTAATGTGCTACAACGATCATTGGTCTTTGATGATCTAGCTAATGGCAGAGCACCTCCTGAATGGTAATATGGGTTATTACCTAGCTGATGGGATATATCCAGATTAGGCTACCTTAATCAAGACAATTAGTGCACCTATAAGTAACAAACACAAGGTGTATGCACAGCGGCAGGAGGCATGCGGAAGGATGTGGAGCGTGGTTTTGGTGTTCTTCAGGCTAAGTGGAAGATTTTGCACTCCCCAGCTAGGATGTGGCACCAAGAAGATCTAAACTATATTATAAGGGCTTGCATCATTTTACATAACATGATCATCATGGATGAGAAAGGTCTGGACCTTCCTACTATTGATAACTCAGAGTGGCCAGGTCGGGAGAATCCTCCTATCAGTAATATTGTTGAGTTTATAGATGCTCAAACTTACATTCAGAATAAGAAACTTGCCACCATCTTCGTACTGATCTCATGGGCCATATATGGGGATTGTACGGTTTAGGCATTGGACCTTTCGCTCCAAATGGAAGTACATGAATGTTCAAGTCACTCAGATGAATGAGCTTTTGAATGTTGTTAATGTCAGCTGGAGTACCATGTATATAATATGTAATGAATATGCCTAGGTAATGAAGTAGTCATATATATGTAATGAAGTAGTCATATATGTAATGAAGTAGCCAAATATGTAATGAAGTAGCATTTGTGGAAGTCAAAGTAATGGAGGCATATAATTTTATTGCATTCCCACTATTGAGTAGCATTTCTGAAAGTATAAGTAATGGAACCATATATTTTTATTGCATTGAAACACATACAAAGTTCACACAGAACACACAGTTCAGTTCCCACAAGGACTCGAAGGTCACACAGAACACACAAACTTGAGTTCCCACAAGTAATGGAAGCATATATTTGTATTGCATTGAAACACATACAAAGTTCACACAGAACACACAGTTCAGTTCCCACAACGACTAAAAGTTCTCACGGCACACACAAAGTTATGTTCCCACAACGACTCAAAGATTACATGGCACATATAAATTCAGCTCATGCAAATCCACGGTGCTCCATGATCTAGCGTTGCATGCCTAGGTAATAATTCATCAGATGCGGCGCTACCTTGTCAATGTCTATTGCCATGATTGCAGCTTCAGCACCAGTTAGCTGAGCCTCGGTTTGCGTTGCTGCATTCGCAACCTCTTGTTGCCTGAGCATTAAATTCTCTTCGCGCCGCTGCTTCTTGAGATCTAGAAACTCCCTTTGAAGGCACAGTTTCTCATCTTTCCTGGTAAGGATCTAAACCATTTGTTCATCTTCTTTAACTTGGCACTTCTCCCTGTTGTCGTGAATGCGATGAAGAACTTCAACTGCAATGTTGGATGAGGATGTATCTGCAGCCCTCTTTCTTTTAGCACTATCTCTTCCTTCTGGTCTAGTAGGCATGCTATTCTCATTGCCTCCCTCTACCAGTGTAACATGACCTGAGTTTGCTTGTGAAGAACCTTCAGTTGCTGTCCCTGTAGAGTTGTTGTTCAGCTCCAAAAGCTTGTCATTCCATTTTGCTTAGTTTTTTAGGATCTTCCAGCAATGCATGAAGTGGAAAGGCTCCGCAGCCTCATACATCTTGACTGCATCATCAATCTACAAAATGGCATGTGATAAATGTCGTTAGTTCAAATTATCTCAGTTTGCTAAATGACTTGTAAAAAAATAAACTTTAGATTGTTTCAAAGTATATAAGCATACCCTATCTTGTTCATTCTTTCCACTTTCATTACGACGATCTATAGCAGACTTAAACCCACTGAACTTGCTAACAAATCTTTGAATGGTGCACCACCTATTCTGGATAGCTAGTTGGATGTGGTTACTTCCCTCTAGCTTATGAGTATTGTAATAATCACGGAGCCATTTGTAATAACCTTCTAGAGCGTGATTCACACCTACATATGATAAAAAAAGACAGTTCAAACCTATCTAATAATATCAAGAACATATATTCAGCAATGCTAAAGAATTGTTTCTTGACACTAACCTTTTATTGGGTCCTTGCCTACAACCCGGCAGGCTGCCCGGTCTGATGTGATCAGGCAAAATGGGCAAGGCCAGTACCGACTGGTCAACAAGGCCGCCTGTCCCGACACTTGGCTGCCGGAAAGTTGACAACTACACCAGCAACATCGGCAACCTTGCCGGCAACGACTTCGGCGGTGCCGCCAACAACTCCGGCAACACTGCTAACAAACTCAGGTAATGCTGTCGGCAAATCGAGCAGTGCTGCCAGCAACCCCGACAACATCTAAAACCCTGTCGGCAACTCCGGCAGTACCTCCAGCAACTCCAGCAACCTTGCCGGCAACCCTATCGGTAACTCCGGCAATGTTGTTGGCAACTTCGGCAATGGCGACAACTCTGCCCAGGTCGGCCAGGCTGCCCGGCCTATGAAAACTAGGCACAATGACCAACCCACTGGGCAAAATCAGCCCAAACAAAAACTGGGCCAACGGCCGCCCGATCTTTGCCTTTCGGAGTAATCCTAACCTTCTGGTTGCGAACCGACTTGGATCTAAGACCGCCCGGCCTAGGGTTTTCACCACGGGCTCTCTCAGAACATGCCGTACCAAGAGTGATAAAGGTTTCTTTCTCTTTCATCAAGTCGTACAACAAGTGAGAAATTCAGAATCACCCGGATTTCTTTCTAGTGCATCGAACGTGTTATGTTCTTAGATTTTGCTTCTAAAAAAGTTTTGCCATAAACCATCTTCATAGAGTGGTTAAACAACCATATACCGAACATGCTTATTCTGAATATTGTGAAATTGTTGCAGCAGGAAGAAAACAGTGATGCACGTACACGGCAATCATTGCAGCAAACTGCCGTACTCACATCCGCAGGGATTTTATTGTTGAGGTTTCACCATTAGGACATCCCAGTACAACATCACATATTTGTAGAGGTCTACTGTAGCAAAGGACGTCACCATCAGATTATAGTAATTACTAGATCATCACAAAATTCTCACCTACTTACAGCTGCCTCCGTCGGGTAAGCTCAACAGGCTTTGTCCATAAAAACTGATTTCACCCTCCATCTGCCCGATCTGCGCTACATCCGTGTAAGTGCAGGTCTTTGAATCGTAGACCCTGATCAGTACTTGCCTATGTACACGTGGTAACGACTGAAGAACTATGACCCCGTCATTTAATACGAACAAGGAAGATACGGAAACCAGACGAGGACATATGCTGTGCTTTTTGACCCACAGGTCCTTTTTGAGGTCCATAAGAAACCACAGATCCAGGGAAGAATCCGCGTGATGGGCGGCCACGATTAAGCAGCCACTCGTTGTGGCCATCGAGATTGTAACCGAGCTGAACAGACGAGCCGTATGCTTGTCACCGACCCGGGGCCCTTGGAGAGTCGCCGTCCACTCTTCAGTCTCGAGGTCGAGCGGAGCTATGCAGCGTTGACAAGAATGCACCACCTTGCTCAGGAACGCGGGCAAGGGCAACGAAGCACATGACTCCATCGACGACTGCGTGCTTGTGGAAGTTCAGTTCGATGTTTGGAGGAGGATTCTTTTCCCTCCATCGAGCACGGTCGCCGCCGCCGCCGCCAAGCGAGAAGATCTCGTACAGCTTGTACCGGCCGATCAAGGTTTGGAGAACACGGAACACCTTGTACGCTCCCGTTGAGGGAACCTGTCCGAACGTGACGAACAGCTTCCTGTAATGCCAGCTCTCCCGGTTGTCAAATTCTGCGTGTTCTTCAGCCAGTCCGTCAGGCAGGACATGCTCAGTCCCAGTGGCCGGGTTGAGCAATCGGCAGCTCGTTCCGACCGCACTGCCGATGCAGATGACGTCACGGTGCGTCGACATTACCCGCTCGAACTGTCCCTCGTAGTCGTCGGTGCGGCTGATCCTCTTGACGACGTTGCCGGACATGTCTATCATGTCACATATGACGCCGCCGTCCTTCTGTTCGGTGTGGTCGTATCTGAGGAGGATGAGGGGGTCGGGGTGTCGGGCTGTGTGGGCGGCGACGAAGTGGGGATCGGAGAGGAGGGAGCGCCATGTCCGGCAGACCAAGCGGAAGCGGCAGAGCTCCTTGGCATCGAAGCGCAGCAGGATCTCGGACAGAGTGTC
This sequence comes from Chloris gayana, assembly GCA_031894775.1. Classification (NCBI taxonomy): domain Eukaryota; kingdom Viridiplantae; phylum Streptophyta; class Magnoliopsida; order Poales; family Poaceae; genus Chloris; species Chloris gayana. The sequence continues at coordinate 7,476 of JAUNZO010003659.1, forward strand.
CAGCGGCAGTGCCCCGGTGTTGGAGGCTTGTCTGTCAGTAGCTAAGCCGGCCGAGAATCGACGCCGCTTTCGGTCTGCGGCAGCAGGCGGTGCCATTGTGAATTGCCACAGGTCGTTGCGGTGGGGGAATATTGGGTACCGGAGATAGGGCTAGCCTGAGGGGAGATGGTGCTGTATAGTAAGTTTTCTTTCTCGGCAATTAGCCCAAGAAACAATCGGACTGGAAAAGTCGTTTCCGTTTCGTATTTGGACAGTTTTGTAACTCGGATACGAAACCACGGAAGACTTTTTTCGCGATGCAAAGCACGGAAGAAATTACATAGCAGCGGAATGAAGCACAAACTAATTAACTGATACAGCCTTTTGTTCACCGTACCCAATTAACCAAGAAGCTACAGCTACATCAATGCCACATGACACTGCAGACCCCATTGGTTTGGCTACTAGCTAGAGACGACTCCCAGCGTGTTAGAAGTTGAATATAAATCAAACATCATTTTTCACTAGAGTGAATTGCACTTGCAGTCTTTGAACTTGTCCTCAAGTTCCATCTAGGTCCACGTACTCTCAAACTGCTAAATAAAAGTCCGTAAAGTTGTTCTTGAGTCCCATCCAGGTCCTCATACTTCTAAACTGCTAAATAAAAGTGAACTTGTCCTTGGGTCTCATGTAGGTCCTCGTACTCCCAAACTGCTAAATGAAAGTTATTGAACTTGTCGCAGAATGTCATCTAGGTCTTGCATCACAGCCTGCCATCTGTTGTGTCATGCCCCGCACTCTACTTCGCAAGGTTGCATCCTGGACCTGCCGAGTTGCGCTTTGTCCTGCAGCATGTCGTGCTTGCGTCATGGCACCGCCGCATAACCGGCTCTGTCCATAGCTCCACCAGCGCATTACACAAGGGAAAATTAAATAAGCATCATGGCATCGCTTGGGTTGCCTCGCTCCTCACTTCAATTTGCGTGGCCGGCTTTGTGGTTGATCTAGGTGGTGGGCGGAGGGTCGGCTTAGTGTCACGGAAGCTCTATTCGACCTTGTAGCTTGGGGCGGCTAGCGGAGGAGCGGTGAGATGGGGACGTTGAGCTCTTGGACAAGGTCGAGAGATGCCGAGCTCGTGGCTGCTTGAGTTGCTTGTGGTGTCCGAGACGGCGGCTCGAATGGCGGAGAAGCCGAGTACGTGTAGATCTGGAAAGGGGGCGGGGTGCGGGGGGGGGGGAGTGTAGGTTTCATAGGTGAATGCTCGTATCCCCTGTGCACCATGCTTGAGCAAGGAAAGAACAATGGACACGGAGTGCTCCGACATATGGTCGTAGCTGCCTCAAGCTCGGGGATGCGGTAGCTTCCTTCCCAACTACCTCCTATGCGTGCCCACAGAATCTGGAGGCATAGTGGTGCGTGAACAAACTGAGAACTAGGCGTGCAGGAAGGTCATGGGTGTTTGGGATCTGGATGGAACGTCGGGGATAAGTTGAAGGACGTCTATTTAGTACTTTGGGAGTATCAGAACTTAGATGAGATTCTGCAATAAGTTCAAGGACTTCTACTTAGCAGTTTGAGCGTACGAGAACCTGGATGTGACTCAAGGACAAGTTTAAGCACCGCGAATGCAATTCACTCATTTCACTACATGAAACGTCCATTGTAGCAGCAGAGAGAAAATAAAGTAGCGAAGGATCAATTTTCCCCACTCCTACACTGCTTACAAACTTGTTTTGAATTCATACTGGCACTAAAAATGATTAATAGTGGTTGTTCATGTTGTGGGCCACTGCTACAAATAAGAGAGACCATATTGTCCCATGCCCTTGCTATGGCCCATTAAGCCTCCTAGCTCACAAGGACCTATAAAAGAAGAAGAAACCCCAGAGCTTCCACTCCTGTCCTCCCTCCCCCTCCTCCATCCGCCTCCCTCTCGCAACGGCATGGAGGGGACACCCATTCTGCCGGATTTGGGCCGCCCCGTTCTCACCGACGGTCGCCTCTTCACCTATAATTGCATAGATGGGGCAACAGCGCGGGATGGGGTAGGGGGCGGGGCGTATGGGTGATGGCCTCCTCTTCTCCCTCATGTGCACGGTGAGGGTGTGGCCGCGATCCGGCGGATCTAGGCCACCCCGTCTCTGGCCAGCGATGGCACTTGATAGTGCGGGGCCTCGAGAGGCCGTGTCGACGGTCGGATCCGAGGGCAGTGGTAGAGTCGATCCTATCGTGCCGGTGCATAGAGGGTGTGGCGGCTCGGGTGTCGAGATCCACCGCAAACAAGGTTGTTTCCTGCATGGACATGGCCGGATCCGGCGAGGGTGTCGTGGATCATTACTCCCTGGCTCAAGCACCTTTTCCGGATGGATAGGTAGCTGTAGGTGACAGAACCACCCGCCGCTACTCTTTTTGTTAAGGCGGTTCAATAAGTCACCACTATGGCCCCCTATTTTTAGCTACGGGAGCATAACGGCGGACGTTCAAACCGCCGCTATAAACGCCTTTCACCTGTCGCTACGGTGCACCTTTCTAGTAGTATTTGCGAAGTGATTTTGGGTTGGAGCCCCCAAAAGTAGCTCAAAAAAATGAACTAGAGAGAGAAAGAGATGCATTGGTAAAAGGAAAGGTGTATTTGAGAATTAAAAATGAATAGTAATTTAGAAATTGTCCAATGACTAAGTAAGATGAAATGAAGGGGGTGTGTTACTATTAAGTTACCAAAACTCTAAGCGGGTAGTGGTCGCTACTTTCGTGCGACCTAGCAACCATGACCTCACATGGAGCCTGTTCCTATGGTAGGAAAGCGTAAATTGCCTCTACCTGCCTGTCGGGGAGAGCAGCAAGGAGCGGGAGGAGACAAGGATGGGGTCACCGACGAGGAGGCGACTAGGAAGACCTCGCCGTCGGGGAGGGCAGCAGTAGAGGATTTAGGCAACTTGCCGGCATAGTCGTTTGCAACGTAGGATTAAGGTTGGTGTAGCGGACACCTGCCCTTTATATAGGGTAGCCTGTAGCGACGGGTACCTTCTCTACACGCTGCTCAAAATGGGAGGCGGGACCCACATGTCGGTGATAGGGCGGTCTTTGTAAAGGCGGCTGGTAACACCAGCCGTCACTACAAAGAGCTTGTGGGTCCAACCTTTCAAATTACCAAAAAATATTAATTGAAAAATATATTATATTGTTAATGTATATAACTTGCAAAAAATAATTACATGTTTTAAAATTTATTAAAAAATTTAAATAATTTAAATGTTGTTGCATTGATCTAACTTGCTAATAAATAAATAAAATGTTGTTAAATTTATATAACTTGCAGGAAAAATAATTTAATTGTTGTTAAATTTATCTAACTTGCCGAAAAATATTTTAAATGTTGTCATGAAATCTTTTCATGCTTGGACTAGGTGTACTCACGGTACTTGATGATGCCCACCATGAACATGAGGGGTGTGGCTCGGATCATGAGGTTGCCAAGAATCTAGCACTCAAAGATTACTAGGGCCAAGAAGAGATCGAAGAGGAGGCTGATTTCATAATGATGAAATAATAAGAAATAAATATATTTTAGGATAAAGTCTACTTTACTCCCGAAGTATGACCAAAATCCAGATAACCCCCTAAACTAACCTTTGGTTTGTTTTATCCCTTTTGTTGGCTAAATCGGTTCAGTTTACACCTTTCATCTGTTTTGTAATCCCATCATGCTGATGTGGATCGGACTGGGATTACACGGGGATAGCCATGTCAAGCTGCCACGAATTGTGTTTGACTTGGGCCACTTGGCTGAGCAGCTAACGGGCCAAATACTCGTTGCCTCGTTGGCCTAGCCCTACTCGTGCATGCCCGTTACCAATATATCGACTTACGAGTTCAGGATTGCAGCGGTACACTCACATCCGCATAAGAGAAGATATCGCTTTAAGTAGTTCAGTCCTAATTAATTTCCGTTAGTTCATATAGCCTTGCAAAATTTTGATGATTGAAAAAAAAGGAGAACATGTATCTGGTTAGTTTAGGGTGATTTTTTAAAAATCTTTATGCGGGGTATTCTTGGCGAGCAGGCAGAGCGGGAGCTCAATCTGGTGCAGCGACCCCAGTTTATTTGCATACTGATGTTGGGGTGTAACATCTTAGTATGTTGAATGATGGTTCATCTCTTTTTTTCCATGTCTAATTTCTTATACCACTCTGAGATGGCATGTCTAAGTTTTAAATGATTAACCTAATACAACTGCCTAATTAATAATACCTGCCGGAATACATGCATAAACGAACGTATGGGATGGGGGATGCTGAACTCACAGGATCAATGCCGTGAAGCTGAGCGCCAATCAACTTCTTCACCCAGCGCGATTGACTCCATGCCAATCTGGCGATCTGCCATCCATCGCCCGTCACAGCGGCGACGCCGAAATTTTAAGTCCACAGATCGGAAACGGGCATGCATGAGATGGGTTGGGCCAACGAGGCAACGAGTATTTGGTCCTGCTTAACCACGTCAGACATAATACGTGGCAACCTAACATGGTAATCCTGGTGTATCCCATCCAGATAAGCATGAAGGGATTACAAAACAGGTTAAAGGTGTAAACTGAACCGATTTAGCCAACAAAAAGGGTAAAACAAGGGGTGTTTTCAGGTCCAAAATAATGGCCATTATTTTTCCTCAACTAATGGTCATTAGCTGGATCTAAAGGTGTAGATTAAATTTTAGAAGTTAATAACTAATGGCCATTAGTAAGGGTAATATTGTCAAAATAATATGATTATAATACGAAAATTTATCATAACTAATAGGTTAGTCAATTTTTACATGAATATGTTATAAAACATTTATTTTAAATTTGATTAATCATCATCATTATTATTGTAGTCTAGTTTTAGTGTATTTACCACAAGTTTGTATGATAAAAAATATTAATTTTTTAGTGCAATTACTAAACTACCCTTGAACTAATGGCCATTAGTTGAGGAAAAATAATGGCCATTATTTTGGACCTGAAAACCTCTCTAAAACAAACCAAATGTTAGTTCAGGGTTATATGGACTTTGGCTATACTTCAAGGGAGTAAAGTGGACTTATCGTATTTTTTATTGACAGTCAAGAAAGTAAAAAACATCTAACCAGTGAATGATGTACGAATTATCAATACAAAAGCCATATCAAAATCCAATAATATATAGCCACAGTCTCAGATTATTAATAAACAACAGTTCATTATGAAATAATAGTTAGTAAGACGTGTGATGAAGATGGCATATACTGCTATAACATATAACAGACAACAAGGATGAGGGAGATGAGCCTGGATTCTCTGACAAGAGTTGGTCTGTCACTAGTCGATGATAAGCTGCTTTGCCTTTGCATCCCCCAACTGGATATCATACATATCACTGAGCCCCATGTGCGCCATGAGGAACCATACAAGTGTGATAAGCTCACCGCCGCGGCTCAGCTGGCGGACGTGTGTGCTACCATTGCACTTGCTAGCGGCGAAGGTGAGCATCTCCCGCCACACCCCGGTGATGATCATCCACATGAGCTCCTCGTCGCCGATTGCCATGAGCGCCTTGGCCAGGATGACGGCATCAAACAACACCGACTTGCTCTGGTCCCCCTTGACCTCCGATGGCTTCTCCATCGTGCTAACGTTGAGCAGCATCTTCCGTGCATTTTCCGTGAACTCTTGTGTGTTGTCGGGGTTGGGATTCCAGGATGCAGTGGCGTGAGGGCCGAAGAAGCCACGCACCTCGGCACACGTGTCCCAGTACCGAGCCACGCTGATGCTCGGCGTGACTGATAGCATCTCTGGATGCTTGATGAGCAGGTAGAGCATGTACTCGGACAGGGTCTTGCCGATGGGCTGCCTCCACATAGATTCCTTATTATGCACACTTTTCTTGTCCTGGAGGAGGCACAGATCTGTGGCAATGTGCCACAGTAGTAGGGACTTGTCAAATTCACTCTTGTTCCTATCCACGCTGTCCTTGATCACTTTGAACGGGGCGGTAGCATCTTCATTGTCTGCATTCTTGGTGAGGGAGTCTAGGATCTTCTGCTCATTCTCACTAATGATATGCTCGCCTCGGCCGTCGCACACCTCCTTTAGTTTTTGTGTGATCTTGTCCTCCTCCTTGTGTAGCTTGTTGGCTTCCTTCTTGAGTTCAATAAAGATGAAGTCGAGGAGACCATTTTCCTTGTTGGGTGGGTCGACGATGTGGTGCTTGATGAAGATGAAGTCGTCGAAGATCTCCTCCACCATCAGCATCTTTGCCACCATGTTGAGAAGCCACCTCCCATCTCTCTTATGGTAGCAGTTTGGCTTGTGGACGCAATAGCTAATAAGGTTGAGCTGCGATGTTGTCTCGATCCATCGCCTGGCCAGCATCTTTGTTAGCCTAGTCTGGCACCTCATATGCTGCCACCCAACCATCCTAGTGAGTTGTGCCAACCATTGGAACCTAGGGGAGCTCTCGAGGTAGACCGTGACATGATTGGAGAACAATAGCATGAGCAGCGCAGCAGCATCGAGCGCTAGCCCGCCGAGAAGCAGCGCATAGGTGATGCCGACATCGACATGACTGATGCCATGATTAGCCTTGCGGAGGAAGATGACCAGCGAGGCGATCAGGCATCCAGAGCATAGGAGGCGAAGGGCCCACCCAGTTCGAGAGTGGGCCACTGGCGCCTTGGTATACACCATGTCATAGATGTAGTTGAGCTCCACCTCGATCACCTCGAACGCCTCTCCTGCATTCTCACAACTCAGAAAGAAGGCTTGGCTTATACGGCGCTCCTTGAAGCTCAAGTTGAGGTCCACGAACAAGCGTCGGTACATGAGAAAGAAGTCGTACGCCCTTGCCTCAACGCTCTTGCCGCTCATGACCGCCAGCTCCAGCATCTCCTTAGGCTTAGGCTCCTGCTGCGCGGTGGTGGCGATGTCGATCCTCACCGCCAAGCCGGCTTTCTTCCTGGACTCGAGCTCGGCCATGAACTTGGCATAGTTGGGGCCCGGGTCAGGAGGGTCCACTATGTTTGCACGGAACACGTCCATGCTGCTAGAGCGGAGGGAATAGGTGCGCTCACTGTACTTGATTATGCCCACCAGGAACATCAGAACAGTGGCGAGGATCATGGGGTTGCCACGGATGGAGCAACCGAAGATCACCAGCGCGGAGAAGAGCTCGAAGAGGAGGCCGATCATGTGCCGGAGCCACAGCTCATTGTCCTCCAATGAGTAGGCTGTGATCGTGTCGGGCCCACCCAGGTGGAGCAGAAGGAACGGAGTCCAGAATGCGAAGATGATGGGGCTCGATGAGCTGTTGTCGCTGCCGATGGTGGAGCCACCACCTCCGCCGATGTTCCCCATGTTGTTGAGCAGTAGGCCGAGGGCGAGGTCGGCCACCCAGTCAGCGAGGAGGTAGCAGGACCACACCAGGAAGTGCAGGAACTTGTGGGACGAACGCTTGCGCATGGGGCCCATAAAGATGAGCAACACCTGCAGCATGAGGCTCACCAGCACAACGGCCCTGATCTCCCAGTCGCTGTCGTTCTGCGGCACCGGAGGGTTGAAACCCATTCTCCTCCTCCTGCAGATTATGTCTGGCCATGGGGCGCATGCAAGCAGTCAGTTAATCTCAGTTACACAACATGTGTAGATTTTCTATTATATGCATGATTGCCTTGGCCAGGCTAAAACTTTTAAATAATTAACTCATCATGACAAACAACTACATGCAATACCACTTAATTCTTTCATGTCCAGATCGAGGTCACTCACCTGTTTTTTTATCAATGATGAAATGGTTAGTTTCTTCTCCTTCCCAATTTAGTGCCTTCATTTCATCCCAACAATGGACTATATATCTTCTGACTCAGGCCAGAATACGTGGTGTGAGCCGTAGCTACCTAGCTACTCCAACACATGGAATAAGTCTTTCTTTTTTGTCTTGGAAAAAAGTAAAAGGGTAAAGCCAAAGTAATGTGAAAGGACGGCCAATATGCGCGACATGAAGTAAAAGAAAAATCCGCATTGGTGTAGTACATGGATTGAAGACAGGACACGAGGGGAGGTCCGATCCCTTCCAAGGGGAGCAAGGCACGCGAGCGCACGGGCAAAATCCTGGACCATCATCTCTTTTATTTTGGCGGTGTTGGGGACGCAGAAGAAATGCATACGACAGGCTTCGTAATGTTAACGTTTTGGAAATTGTGATGTCTCTTTACATTTGTAGCTTGGTTCGGCTTTCGCCTTTAGCCGGTATAAAAAAAGACTCGGCCTAGGGAGACAAACCATCCTCGTGTTATTTCATATTAAGAAGAAGACCTTCTCATGTAGATCGAGAAAATGCCAAACCCAAGATCTGAGAAGTGCTACTCAGGCACCTTACCGGTGAGGTAAAGGCCCTTTGCTAAAAATCTACTGCCGTGGTGGGTGCGGCACTTCACCACAATGCTATTGTACCTAAAAATGAACGTTTGTAGCTACCAAAAAATGAAAGGGAGGGGGGGGGGGCATATCAGCCCATCGGCCGTCAGCTAGCTGGCCGCCTTTCACACACCGCCGCTCTACTTAGGGGAGTAAGGGCCGCCGTGCACACAGCCGTCGCCAGTGGAGAGAAAGGAAGGAGCGATGAGAAGAGGCACCCGACAGGAACCGTGTGCAGGGGCATTCCAAGGCCTGTGTATGTTCCTCACCAGGGCTGCTCTAGGGTGGCCGCCCCTCGTTAGGGCCGCTCTAGGATCTGGCTGCTCCCTGTCAGGACCGCGCGCGAGAAGAAGGGGTGCCTAGCCGGATGTGCATGTTGCCTAGCCGGATCCACCGCTTCCTAGTCAAAACCACACGCAGGGGACACTGCACGGTCTGGCCGATCCTCCGCGTGCGGGAGGAGAAGGGGTGCTTGGTAGGATCCGCGCATTGGCTGGCCAGAGCCACGCTCGAGGGCGCTCCTCACCGCGATCTTACCGTCCCGTGCCACCCACTTGCCATCACGATTTAGTTGTGTGTGTGAGAGAGAGGGAGAAGATTGGTGACGGCGGCTGGATAGGAAAGAATGAGGCTGAGAATGCAGCCTCAAACGTGACCCGCCGCTACAAATTAATTCGTATTTGTAGTGGCGAACCGAAATAAGGCCGTCGCTACGTGATTTTTGTTCACCCTGCTATAGTGACGGATTCTGGTAGTGATGGTAGACAGTAGGCACAGTATCATCCGTCAGCATGTATCATCAATAAAACTAGGAAGTGGTTGCTGCGTGCTTGCGGTTCCCAATACATCACCTAGCGTCTGTCGTACATGGATTAGAGACAGCATCAGGGAAAGTGCGATCCTTGCAAGGAGAGCAAGGCACGAGCACGCAGGCAATATTGCCTGCTCCATCTCTTTATTCCTTCTTTTTATTTTCTTTTCCTTTTTTGCCCATGTGGCAGACGCTGAAGAAAATGCAGACAGCAGCCTTTGTAACTTTTACGGTTTGGAACATGTAATATCTCGTTGAATTCAGTTGAAAGTATGACCCATTATTACAATGATCAATTGCAGCACCTCTGCCTGCCTCACACATTAAAAACTTAGATGTTGTACAGTTTACACTGAAACTTCAAGCGCATATGATGTGTTACATTAGTCGCCATCGCTATTATTTATGTCTTATTCGAAGACTTTGGCTGTATGTATTGATCAAGAACTATTGATGCCTAGTCCGCAGCTTCGTCCTCTCCGTTGCCGCACATGGATGCTCTTTCACCTTCTGACAGACAACTGTGTACAAATAATTCGGTGGGCAAGCAGATTCCCAAATAACAATCTTCATCTCCTCTGTTTGAGGAACAGCAGTAGGATGCAGTAGTTCTTGCACGGTCATTGCTGGCAACTCCAGATCATCTTTTCAAGTCTGAAGAACACTCTTATACCTGAGAGGCACAGGAATTATCTTCAGAGCTATATCTACGCACAACCTTCAGCTTTGAGCTTCTGGGAGCTTTTGAATCTTAGAGCTTCACAGAGTGTCGCCTATACATCCAACTTAATTACTACTTCATATGCATTTTTTCTCACATTGAGATGCCTCTGATGTCCTGAAGCTGATGACTCATGAAGCACATGACCACCAATACTTAGTGTCTTCAACGCATCTGAACCACAATTCTCCTCAACAAGAAGAGATCCATAGCAGTAAACTGTGGAATCGGTAAGCAGATCATTTGGGGTCAGTAGTAAACGGTAGACGAGAGGAAAACTCCAGAACCAGGTTACTTGATAGAATGAATAATTGCAGTAGAACTACAATTTGTAGTTTTGCTGAAGTTTAAAATGTGCAATAGCACCAGAACAGTTGCCTCCACCTCAAGCTCACCTACCACTTCTGCCACGCCCCAATGAGTCCTCCTGGACCACTTGGTTCACTCACAAATCAACACCACCACCCTTGAGGAAGATATAGCAGGCATACACTGCAATACCCTTCATGTACTCCTCCCTGTTTACCGTGTCCTGACTACTGCGACATTGTCAATGGAGCCTTCACTTCCCTCTGGTATGAGATAGTTGTTTATGATGCAACATGTGAAGTTTGCAACAGCTGCACTGAAACCTCTGACCATTTGATACTACACTGCTCCGAGTTACTCTGAATTTTGCAGACTAGTAAAGATGCAACAACCCAACGCCACATATGGGAAATATTGCGCTGAAGTTCGATCTCAAGAGCACATTACCAAACATGCATACTTGCTCCTCCAAGCATGGTAGCTGTGGACGCACAGCCACGATGGATAACAAGGTGGTGTCTTCCACACCATGCCATCCTCCCAAATGTAAACCCCAACTATATAAGCTTGGATCCCAAATTTTGTAAACAGCAATGCCTGTCAAAAGTTTTGTAATGGTGGGAGTCCCATCTTAAATCAATAACAAAATAAAACGATATGCCAGGAAAAAATACCTCTGCTCAACTTCAAGCATTACATCATTAGGCAAACGAGTCCTGATTCGGATAAAATCTGTAACAGTCACTAGTTGGAAAAGAGTTGTATCAGCTTGCTCATTGTTACTCCATCAAGACACCCTTTCATTTTTCGCAAGCATAATTTTTCACTTTGATAGTTTCTCTTCGATCATCATGTTCCTCATTTTTGCACAATGTTCATGCCAAACATGCAAAAAAAAAAAAAGCATGTTCAAGTTTTGGAACCCATTGAGACATAAGCTCATCCATGGAATTCAGGGCCCTACTCCTATTCCACCCAAAATCTTCTCTAAAACAGCATCATATCAATTCCGTAATAAGAAATCTAAAGAGGATGCACTGAACATTTCTTCAGCTCCACAAACTTCAAAATTCACTTCTGGCCCGTCCTCTTGTCTTCGGTACATAAACAGATTGGACTAAAAAAAGCTTTGCCAGAAGAACATTTCCTCCATCAGATAGGAACTTATCTTGTCTTCGGCCTATCTTTGAAGGAGGATGCACTTTCAGAATAGTTCAGCACCCTTGCAACACTTACCACCATTGGACAGGAATTTATCTTGAGGTGGATTATTTGAATGTTTTTATGGCCAAGTTATTACTCCATTATTTTTTTGGACAATGTCCCATCTCCAGGAATGTGCATCATCATTGCCATTTCATAGGGGCCAAACAGATCTTTTCAAGTTCTGCCACCTATGCTTTGGGATAAGAACAAATATTGTGTGAGCAAAGGTGCATTCCCAAGCACAATATCATTCAAAAATGAAAGTTGATCATGCAAAAGTGTGAAACCTTGGACTCAGACTTCGAAAGGTTTTTATGAGCTTTCAGCAATTTGTGCAAGCCTTCTTGGCTCTTTGGACAAATCTACCATTATTTGACTAGAAAGTATTCATTAAAAATTTACTAAGCCTCCAATTCTCCTCTTAGACAAATAAATTTCATTTGACAGAGCGGAAAAGGTTGCAAATATCAGTTTACACGAACAGAAAAAAATGCCCAAGCTTTAGTATAACCTCCCATCCAGATGCCATATATGCAGTGACATCAACACCAAGACAACTCTAATCAACACTGGAATCAAAGCAACATGGCAAAATGTTTGACCTCAAGTTTTCCACTTGAATCACAAAGCATGAAGATTAAATAAGTGATACGGTTACAAAAGTAGCACCTATGGAACAAAAGAACAACTTTCTTTTCTTGAACAGCAAAAAAAAAACAAACAAGAAACTTAAAATAAACAAAACCAAATAAATATCAATCCATAACATTTATCGAATATAAGATTGAGAAAGATGATGTAATGAAAACACACAAGTCAGACAGATTACAAAGATTAGCGGCAGTAGCAAGGGAAACTCGGACAGCTCGGCAATCATCAAACCACCAAGCAGAATTGGCATTAACCTTGCTCCTTGCAACATTTTCTCAAAGCAAGGCAGCAAAAGCAAAAATTAAAAGCGAAAGTGAAATATTATCAGACCTTCCCTGAATGGAATTCAATTGTCCACTTAATGCCATAAACAACAGTATTTTTCGAGATATTCCAGAAAACTCCAAGGAAGGTTGGTGGTGCAACAGCATAGCTACCCCTGTTGAATATTCAATAATGAACCAAGCTCCACATAGGGCTGTGTTCTATGTTCTTTCACTATTTTTTATGGTGTTTGGAAGACAGTCCAACTGACTATATTTGACATGAAGCTAAGCTTCGAATAGGGTTCAATTTCAGATGAAAATCATTTCTAATAAGGCAATAGCCTGCCTACACGTTTTTCAGACAGATATGAATCAGTTCCAATTCGTCCAGAAACAACATATTTGAAAATTTCAAATGAAAATGGATCTCTGACGTGTGGTGACAAGATACCCAATGTACTTCACCAGTGTACCATGAGGACTTACATAACCAATGGAGTGACAGAAGATTCACACTAACAAGAAATTTAAAGTGTGTTCTATTATCACCTCTATGAAAGAGCAGCTCTTTGAGCATATATCAGTTATTTTACTGCCACATTACTTCCTTCAAACCAAAAATGACATACAGTCATAATCGAACAAAAAAGATATAGTAAACAGGGCTCATCTTAGTAGTTCTTCTGACCCTCCAAGCTCAACAAGTTTCCTGTATACATACTAGTTCCAGAGCAATATTTCAGCTCCAATATATCCGTGAATGCATTGGTTTTTGGATCATGAATCTGTAACATGTATCCTACATTCATGACTAACCTCCCATCACCTAATACCATCAAGGGATTCTTCATTAAACCACGGCCACATTGTTCAACTTGCAAGCTGTACTGTTTGACCCATAGACCCTTCTCAATGTCACTAAGAAACCATATATCCAAAATGGTAGTTGTGGCATGAACTATAATGTTAGGGACCCTGTGGCCCATGGACCGTGAGGCCCAATCCACATGTCAAGGTAGACTTCGGCCAGCATACAAAGGACCAAGCATCGGAGGAGAAAGGGAATCAATCAATCAATCAATCAACAAACATTATCAGAACAAGCTACGGCTTCTTCAACCTCTAGATCCTCATCTCCTCCTCTAGCCTCCTCTAGGCCTAGGGTTCTAGTACCTCATCCCACTTCTGTGCTTGATCTCCCTCCTCCCTGAGATCGTGTATCCCCATTTGTACCCGAAATACTTGTTCATCGATTGCTATTGTGAGTTGAGACTAGCTGGGTTGCTAACATATAACTAAGGAACCATTGAGGTTGGCTAGTGTAACTGGATCATTATTAACAAAAGTGCTGAGTCCCTTGATACTTGGCCTCCACTCCTCTGTCTCAAGGTCAAATGGAACTACCCATTCTTGCTCAATATCACTAAGATCCATGACAGCAAAAACTGCAGCCTCACTTAGGAAGTAGAGTGCCCCATGGATGACTACTATGTTATTCTCATGTGGTAATAACGGTATTGGAGGACCTTGCTTTGCCCTCCACCGTGAAGGGCTGCTGCCACTGCAAGGGTGCAGACCTCAAATAAGTCCTCATTGTTCATCATGATATTCATAAGAACTCGGAGCACCTTGTACTCCTTGTGTGTGCATCCTGCCCGAACACATATGCACGCTCGCGTAATCACTCCACTTCAATCCGCGAGCCAGGTGCTCTTCTGCCATATTTCGCGGTAAGTGGTATGTGTTTCCAGTAGCTGGGTTGAACAATTGGTGCGCGCCACTGTCAGAATTCTTGACGCAGATAAGGTCAAGGGCCATGCTTCGACCCGGTGGCCTTCCTTACGCGGCACCTTCTTTATGGTCTGCCCGGACAGATCTATGATATCCACAAGGACATCATGCTTCACCCTATACCTGGCAATGAAAAGTGGTTCCGGGTGGCAAGCACTATGGGCTGCTATAAACTGCGGATCGGAGAGGAGAGCGGCACAGCCGGCAGACAGCACGCAGGCGGCAAACGTGCTTAGCCGGGAGGCGCAGTAGATCTCGTACATGGCGTCCAGGTGAAGAACGCCGGAGTTGGAGACGGTGAGACCGGCCACACCACTGCCATGACCGGCCACACCACTGCCATGAGCCTGTGCCAAACGTCCTCGACATCCAGCACCGACAAGGAACTCGTCCTCGACTCCGACCTTGCTGCTGCGGTGCACGCGGTCATGGTTGCTGTGCCCAGCAACATCAATGCCGACGCGCCCACAACCTGCTCGACGAAATGTCCGAGCCACGTCCTCAACTCAGACCTTGCCGCTGCTCTCATGGCCATTGCTGTTTGGCCCAGCTACATCAACGTCGATGTGGCCACCACCTGCTCGACAAACTGTTCGAGCCATGTCATCAACATTGTGGCTGTGTGCGCTATCACCAAGAACGCCATTGCAGATTCCAACCATCAAGATGTTGTTCCACTGCAACTGTGACGTCACTTTGTTGCCCTACGAGATTGAGTTGGATGACACGCTTGTCCTTGGAGTTCAGGGGCCTACGAGTGTTGTAAGTACCACTCTTATCATCCCAAGTTTTGAGATCAAGCAGTGTGATCTAGTATTTTTATGGGAGCTGCCGGTGACGTGTGTTGATTGGAAACCATGGCCGCCACCAGTGTTGTTGGAGATTTGGTGTGACAGTGCTATCATTCGTCCATTGCCATGGCCATTTTTCACTTCAAGCGATGCATGTTCTAGTAATTGGGATGTCAGTTTTGTTTGGAAACCACCATGGTTGATTCGTCCTCAACAGAACATGCTGGTGATATCAGTGAGTAGTGTTGGCTGTGCTCCATTTTCTGTGCTTGCTTATAGGCTAGGATGTACACTTTTTGAAGTACAAGTACATCGGAAGTGTGGTGCTAGTTGCAGATTTTTCTGGATTAAGGGGTGTCAAGTAGATATTATTAGTGATGATCCTCACTGTCAAGTGTTTGTTAGTCTTCAGTTGCATTTTTCAGTGAGCTATGCTAGCTTGTGTGGACCTGCCTGTTGGCTAGAGTTTCTTAAGTGAAACTATTCAGTGCAACTGTCTCATTATGCATACAAATCACTTGTGCATTATAAGTTGCAGTCAATGCTATATCCCAAATTATGGAAGCCACCACGGAAGCTGTTTGCAATGGTACAGGTTGTCAATTATGGAAATCCTGATGAGAAAGGTGCATATAGCAGCAGAGGCATGGTGATGATAATTCTTTATCTGATATGGTTACTTGAGAAGGCTAGTGTCAGTTGGGCTGATATGTGCCATTGGTCAAAGTTCGGGGCCAAGATCCAAGAGTTGAGCGTATGTTCATATCTACTGTGGGATTCAGGAAATCCTTTGTACCATGGCTGCATAGTGGTCAGAGTTATCAGTCACGTGATATCTAGTGGTTGTGTGCTGAGTATGTCTCAAGCACCATGGAGAGATAAGTGTTATATTCATCTCTCTAAAGGTCGACAACTAATGTGCAGATTACAGTGTTCATTATATTCACTGCATACACTTCAGATTGGAACAACATTGAGAATATGGTGCATCAGTGATATGTTTTCTTTCAGGGAGCATATACCAATATCAAGGCAGCAGAAGTGTGATGGCATTTGTGGTATAGTATATACAAGAAACATCATTACACAGAGATTTTTGGAATGGAAAGTTGGCAACTTCAGAACTTGGCAAGAAGTGATGTTTACTGATTTTCTTGGTCTATGGGATCTAGGGATGCTACCAAGCTTATTTGAAATTCCTAGCTCATTTCAGCTTATTCAGTATTCAGACAAGCAAGATTCAAGTAATGGAATACAATGCACTCATCCTAAGAAGCTGGGACACACTGGAATTGTGAAGATTGCATATGCTGGCTATTATTGTCCTTTGATTCAATGTTTCAGAGGCAAGGCAACAATTAAATCTGTGATATGCGTTGTCCAGATGGCATGTGACCTAGGAGAAAATTATGACAAGGTTCATATTCCTGCTTGTAGTCAGGGTGTCGGTGTTTCTATGGTGTTCTCTTCTGTATTGAAGTCTGAAATGGATTCTGAACTGAGGAATATAGAAGAACCAGGAGGCACTAAATCTTTTAAGCACAATGGCAGTGTTCTGATCTTTGCAGGGAACATGGTCGATTTCAGCTCTTACACAAATAAAGGAGTGCAATCTCACTGGGATAAGCTAAAGATTTCTGTGAGGCTTAAGCGAACATCACAGGCAAGCTTTTTCAAGAGCTGCAAGCATGATCCTCTGATGATGTTCTCTGAACTGGAAGCATCACATTGTGACAGTAACAGTGAGTATATGCTGGACAACAAGGAAGTTGCAACGGTGAAGTTTCTTTTACGTCTGCTTGAGGACAAGCTCGACGTTAAGAAGAGGGGAATGTTAGGGACCCTGTGGCCCATGGACCGTGAGGCCCAATCCACATGTCAAGGTAGACTTCGGCCAGCATACAAAGGACCAAGCATCGGAGGAGAAAGGGAATCAATGAATCAATCAATCAACAAACATTATCAGAACAAGCTACGGCTTCTTCAACCTCTAGATCCTCATCTCCTCCTCTAGCCTCCTCTAGGCCTAGGGTTCTAGTACCTCATCCCACTTCTGTGCTTGATCTCCCTCCTCCCTGAGATCGTGTATCCCCATTTGTACCCGAAATACTTGTTCATCGATTGCTATTGTGAGTTGAGACTAGCTGGGTTGCTAACATATAACTAAGGAACCATTGAGGTTGGCTAGTGTAACTGGATCATTATTAACAAAAGTGCTGAGTCCCTTGATACTTGGCCTCCACTCCTCTGTCTCAAGGTCAAATGGAACTACCCATTCTTGCTCAATATCACTAAGATCCATGACAGCAAAAACTGCAGCCTCACTTAGGAAGTAGAGTGCCCCATGGATGACTACTATGTTATTCTCATGTGGTAATAACGGTATTGGAGGACCTTGCTTTGCCCTCCACCGTGAAGGGCTGCTGCCACTGCAAAGGGTGCAGACCTCAAATAAGTCCTCATTGTTCATCATGATATTCATAAGAACTCGGAGCACCTTGTACTCCTTTGTGTGTGCATCCTGCCCGAACACATATGCACGCTCGCCGTAATCACTCCACTTCAATCCGCGAGCCAGGTGCTCTTCTGCCATATTTCGCGGTAAGTGGTATGTGTTTCCAGTAGCTGGGTTGAACAATTGGTGCGCGCCACTGTCAGAATTCTTGACGCAGATAAGGTCAAGGGCCATGCTTCTGACCCAGTGGCCTTCCTTACGCGGCACCTTCTTTATGGTCTGCCCGGACAGATCTATGATATCCACAAGGACATCATGCTTCACCCTATACCTGGCAATGAAAAGTGGTTCCGGGTGGCAAGCACTATGGGCTGCTATAAACTGCGGATCGGAGAGGAGAGAGCGGCACAGCCGGCAGACAGCACGCAGGCGGCAAACGTGCTTAGCCGGGAGGCGCAGTAGGATCTCGTACATGGCGTCCAGGGGAAGAACGCCGGAGTTGGAGACGGTGAGAGCAGGCACGACGCACCTATCCAACGCGGCACACAGCTTTGGCGATGTCATTCCTGAGAGCAAAGAAAAAAATCGTTCTTTGAGATAATTTCCTTCTCTTCCCGTAAAACTTTGGGGGAGGAATGAACCGAGGGCGCAACGGACAGGAGAGGCTAGATGCTGGCGATTGGGGGATGAGTGGAAAGGGAGTATCACTTACCTTGGAAATCGATGGGATCCGGCGATCCCGCAGGCGGTAGGAATTTGCCTCTCTCCAACTGTTGGCGTTGCGCCGCCGCGAGAAGCTGATTGTAGTGGCGAGCTTCCGACTGCGGTATGGACATACGGTAGATTGAGGGGGCGGAGCGACAGCGATGGCTTGTTTGTTTCAGCTTGGACTAACTGCACTTTTCTTATTCTAAATTTACCTTCTAAAATAAATATTCTATCATAGTAAGCAAGATTCTTTCCTTTATATACAGTTTTAATGTACCCATCATCTTCTATATCCATCCTTTATATCAAGAAAATTGTTATAGAGCCAACCCGAATGTCCAACTATATTCCAACTGGATGAATATATGGTAATCAAGTGTTTTAAATTTTCAAATGATATATAGTTTCTATAATAGCTTGAGTTGTACATGAGTAGGACAATCGAGTTGGACCTATAGCGGTACTCTTATACCGACTACTTAAATATTTTATTTAACCATCTTCAACTACCATCTCCTTTCATCTCTCCTCTTCTTTTCTTTTTTCACTTCTTTTCCTTTGAAAACAATAAGTAATATTATTTAGTAAGTAATACTTCCTCCGTCCTTAAAGGGGGCGTACAATTTTGCCAAGGAAAGTTGTTTTGAGGTCAACCAAAAATTAAGTGTTCTACAAGTAAACTTTTGGTTTACCTGGGACTGGGATTGATGTCTCATGAAGCTTTAATTATCTCCTGTTTTCCCAAAAGGACATAATTTCCATCCTAACTTCTCGATGCATTTCTATCTCTATCTCTGTCTTTGTTTCTTGTGTACCCACATTTTTCACGTCTCCTTAATTCTCATACCCATAGCTAAAACATTAATTATTTTTGGATGGGGGAGTACCTATTAGTCTAGCTACAAACCCATAGGAACATGCATGAAAAGTAATTCTTGTCTAACTCACCCAAATGAACATGAACTGAGAGGATCGATTGCTAAATTTTTGTGAGGATGCACCAGGTTTGATAAAAACAACATAACTTCACAATGAAGATTGATTTGTTAAACATAATTCCGATAAGCATATGTTAAGATATGGGTATGTAGCATTCATTATTTTAAGAATACCTGGTCAATTTTGTTTGAAAGAATGTTGACCAAAATACCAGATTTAAAATGGCAATCATTCAGTCTTACTAGAGCATGTTGCGGCAATTCCAGGTTATTTGAAAAGTCACCTCAACATTGTTTGGGGTGCCATTCCAGAGAAAGGTGGCCAAGAAAGAGGATTGCTAGAAGTTATAGTAAAAGGAAAAGTGGACTTATTCTTAGATGAATTCATAGTAATTCATAGAATTTTTTGAAAATGAAGTGGTAGTAGCTTAAACATGCCGAAGAAAAAGGAAAAGGAATTGTAACTAATATTATTCGAATAAATCAATATGCAGCAATGCACAAATTATCTGTGTATGAAATAAAAAGTATAGCCTGACCCTAAACAAGAAAACACTTGCAATACTGTTACAATCACCCAAGGTGCATGCCCATTGCATGGATTGTCCATTCATTCTGCCAAGTATATACAACAGCAGAATATATCTTTTTGTTGACAGTATTCATCAAAAGAATTTTATTCGTAGCTTCCTTTAGTTATTTGAGATAGGCAAAGCTGCCTAGGAGAAGAGCCATCACCTTTCTGAGCCGGCCTGGATAAGAGCATATTCGGATGAGATACAGAATAATTCATACAGTACATACCCAAAAAAATTTAACTGTAAAACCATAACTTAGACAAAACCATAAAAGTAATATAAAAGGAAATAAACACGACAAAAATAAGTGGGTGGCTGAAAAGAATAGTTGAACACACAGAAAATAGGCTAAGATATAGTTCGATTCAGAATTCTTAATTTCTTCTCCTCGCTCTCAGCTGATAAGATAATATAAGAAAATAAACGCTTAAAATCTCAAACCATCAGATAGGAAACCAATTGTAAATGTACTTTCCAGAAGAGACTTTTGGAAACCCACATTGGCCAACGACTAGTTTCTTAATTATTAAGTTTACATTTGTAGTTTGGTCTGCAAGATTACAATTTGCTCCAAACTGTTCAAAATAATGAAAACTATTCACAGTGGAAGATAGATGTCAATCAAATAGGCAAAAATTTCAATTGCTCCAAAATGAGTCTGCTGCTCCAGTGTTTTTGAGGTAAAAAAAAATACTTTTCACATTGCATCTAGTACTTGTTCCAACACATTTTTCAAAGGCATCACACAAAGCAAACATTAGAACATATTAGTAACAAAAAGAATACCAAGCAACACCTTAAAGGGAGGCTACTCTCAAGCACCCATCAGTTACCAGTACATTCTTCCTTTCATCAGTAATAAAAGGCCAATATTCGTTACAATAGAAGAGAACAGTACAATACTCACCTCATCAGTACTCAGGATTTTAAGCTCAATAGGTTTCCTGCATACATCGCAACTGTAGAGAAATGCTTTGACTCCATCAAATTTTCAAGTGTGTTGGTTTCTGGATCATAAATCTGTAAATAATCATGGTCTGGTTTATACAGGACTATGCTCCCATCCCAAAATACGAACAAGGGATGCACAGGTCGAAGAATGCTATAATTTTCAAACTGTATGCTGTACATTTTGACCCAAAGACCCTTGGCAAAGTCCAGCAGGATCCAAACGTCCACATACGGAGCTGGGCCATGGACAACAGCTAAAAAGTTATTCAGGTTGGCCACTGTTAGTTGCTTTACATTAGGAAGACCCAGGCCGGCGAACATCAAATCAGCATGGTCAGGAAAGCTGATGGGAGGTCCTCTCAGAGACGGCCCCCATGCCTCAGTGGCGAGGTCAAATGTAGATATCAAGTCTTTCTCGGTAACATGGTTATCAAAGGTGATAGAATAGTGTGGATCATAGCATGTGCAGTAGAGGACCCCATTAATTACCACACTGGTGAACCTGCTAAACTGAATGCCTTTTTCAGGGGGAGGCACTCTCCTCCATCCTGCAGAGGTGGCACTGTTGAGTGTGCAGACCTCAAACATCTGCCGACCTCCCATCCCAATGGAAAAATGGAAAAGGATTCGAAACACCTTGTATTCCCCAGTGCTGGGAACCTGCCCAAACAGATATTTGGGCTCGGTGAGCAGGCTCGTTGCGAGTTCCACATGCTCTTCCGCATAGCTATCCGGTATGTGAAACACAGCTCCAGTAGCCGGATCAAGTAACCTGTCTGGTAAGTAATGCAACTCCTCACGAAGTGGGGCAAACAACCGGTATCTGCTGTTGCTGTCGTCGATTTTCCTGACACAGACGCAGTCACGGGCCACGCTCACGGCTCTGTCGCCCTCGGCTCCCCGCACCTTCTTGACGATCTGTCCGGAGATATCCATGATATCCACGAGGACGTCGCGCCCGCATCGTCGGTGTAACCGGCGATGAAGAGCGGCACCTGGTGCCAGGCGATGTGGACCGCCGCAAAGTATGGTTCCGAGAGGAGGGACCGCCACAGCCGGCAGACCAGGCGGAGGCGGCAGACATCCTTGGCCTCGAGGCGGATCAGGATCTCACGAAGTGCGTCCAAGGGAAGAGCGGTGATGTTGGACACGGCGGGAGCCGGCACGATGTGCCTCGCAGGCAAAGAGCACGGCTTGGACAACGACATCCTTATACCCTAGGAGAAAAGAACGAATCTTTGATGAGGAAAATTTGATATGGGCAACCAGAGGCGGCAAAATTCTTACCAGGGCATGTGGGATCGTGGTTGCTTCCGCGACGGAGGGAGCTCGCCGCCGGCAGTCAGATCTGCGATGTGCGAGTTTCTTCGCCCCATACTGAACGGACATCCTATTCACACCCGAAAGGCCGAAACAGGCCCACGACCCACCAATGTGCACCCACCACAGCCCACTAACCCGCCTCCACAGTCCAATAGAACTTGAACCATAGCCCACCACTACGGGTGAAACTGGTTCGGATTAATGGCACCACTACATGAATGCTTTTTCTATTTTTTGAATTTAAACTCATTAATTTAGATCCACTATTTGAATATATTTATTTATAAAATTTAAAAATATGTTCTGACATATTCAATATTTTCATAAATTCATGTCAGCATTTTTCAAAAAATAGGGTCAATATTTTTATGAAATGTTGACATAGCAAATATAAAATATTGACAAAAAAAATCATTTTTTAGAATGAAACATTTTCATATTAGTTATCATTTCTTACAATTAATTCTTATACAAACATAGTGATTAAAATGGATTTGAAAACCAAGTTAAGATTTGGGAGAAAAATACGTTTCAAAACCGATTCTTTTTTTCTCATATTTCATCCGCTTAAATAAGGTCACGATACATTAGCGATCTATCTAATGCTAACTATAGAGCCCTCTACGTATGTAACTTTTGGATTTCCCCAGAAGAAGCGATGCTACTATGCCATGTTACAATTGATCACAATTACGGACTTAAATTTGGGGACGGGAGTGACCGGGTTTGTTGGCCCATGCCCGCAGTTGTGTTTTTTTTTCTTTTTTGCAGAAGTAGTTGGGTTGGAGACTTGGAGCTGCTCTGATTCCCGAGTGGGCAAAAGCGGTGGTGCTCAGCTGGAGGTCCGATCCTCCTTGTGGGTGATAACGGATCCTAGGAAATGAACTAAACTAGAAATGGAGAGGATCGGATCGGACCTAAATTATATTCATTGTTGACGTAAAAAGTAAAATGATCTATTAGCTTGTGAAAGGATCCATGAATAAGAGACCCTTTTACCACCCCTACTTGTGGGTAGTTGGTTTTCTTTGACGTGTTAGCAAGCCTAGGCACACAAGCTTCTCTCGACTTCCCTATATAGCGTGCTACAAGAAGGATCCATGTAGCGCATTTTAAATAGCATGTTAAACAATGTGTTCAAGTGAACGCATATGGCCCATGAACAGTGCAAGCGGGCTTTGATTGGACAATCACGTGACTTGCGATGATTGGACCAACAAGATTTTAGGCCTTCTTTGGATTGAAGGAATACTAAAGGAATTTTGGAGGATTTGAGTTCCTAAGGATTTTTCCCTATAGGCTCCTTTGGCTCACAGGAAACTAAAGAAAAAATTTCATAGGAATCCATTCCTATGACCTGATTTCATGGGAAATTTAGCAAGAGGGTAGGACCTCATGTAAACTTTCCTGGCGGGAACTCGCGCGCCGCGTCGCTCCTTCGCGCCTCTTTCGCGGTCGTTCTGGCGCGTAGTTTCTCTCTTGGTTTCGCGGGTGGAAATAAAAACTCAACCGAAACAGGGTGCGCTCCTCCGACTTGACTCAGGGAGCCCCGCAGCACCACGCCACGCAACCCCTCGACTCGGTCTCGGCGGCACGCTCGCATCCAGCCCCGAGCAAGGCGTCCTCTCGGATCCGTGAGCCTCTTTGGCCTTCTTCTCCATCGTTAGTCCTCGATCCCTGTATCCGACGGATCCGCACCCGAACAACCAAGGCATCCCTTCTTCCCCATACCAGGTTGTTTCTTTGTTCCCCACCCGTCTTCCCCCAAATCCCTATTTGAAATTCGATTTTTCTTTGATCCTGGGAGAGTAGTTTCCTTCTACTGGTATGTAGAATGAAATTCGTTTTTTCTTTGATCCGGGGAGAGTTTACTTCTACTGGTATGTAGCATGAATGAAAAAGCTTGTGTCCTAGATCTTTTGTTCCGTAGCAACTATAGCCATCTAGCTCATATTGTTTATATTGATTTTTTCTCTTTTTGATATTCCTTCCCTTGCAATAGATTTGACTTGGCCAAGTAATCCATCTAGGAATGTTTGATTCACGCCATCATTTGGTAGGAATCAGAATTAGATATTCTTATTTGATTTTTTATGCAGGGTGTTCTGTTTCTGTATAGGAAAGTAAAATGCCAAGCAAAGGGCGACAAAACTTGTCCGATGTAGGAGGCTCTCACCCTCGGACACAAGGGCCTATCAATGTTGATGGGGACAATGGTTCTACAGAGCCTAATCAAGAAAGAGGTAGTACTTCCAATTGAAGTCACTATTTCTGTATATTATAGTTCTAGTTATGTTGCTTAATAAAACTAGGTCTGATATCGGGAAATGTTTGTTAAATAAATGTACTGAATTTAGGAGCCACAAAGCGAGCCAAATGGAGTCACCAGATGAAGGTTTCCCTTATTGAGCTATTGAAAGATCATGATGTGCCAGGTTTTAGAACACAGAATGCTTGGAGTAAGGAGGCGTGGAACAATATTGTTTGTCGTCTAAATGCAAAGTTTGGTACATCATTTACTCTTCTCCAAGTGAAAAAAAGGAGCAAGATTTGAAAAAAGATTACCGTACTCGTTAAAGATTTGGTGGATCGGAGTGGTTTTGGATGGAACAATGAGAGAATGATGGTTGAGGCACCAGAAAATGTTTGGGCTTCATTTGCTGCTCGCAAGAACAGTGAAGCATCTCTTAGTTGGAAAGACAAGTCATTTCCATACTATAATGATTTATTTAAGCTCTATGATGGTGAGCACTTTACATAGTTGATGGTTGTTTATGATTGTTGGTAAAAACCTTAAGCACATATATTTTACTTTTGTGCAGGTCGTTATGCTTGAAGGGAGAACTCGTCAAGGTATGGACCATTATGCCAACAAGTCAAAGAATGCATCAGTTCCCGCAGCACAAACAATACCTGTATCCGACACATATCAGTCACCATCTCCTACTTTAAATGGTATAGACGAATCAGGTTTACAGTTTTCTTTCGATGAAGAAATGGAGGAGGCAAATTTAGACATTTCTCAGCGTCCGTCTCCTCAAGTTCCAACTCGCTCCACACAAAAAGCTTCACATGTTCCTGAAGCTCGATGTGGAAAGAAACAGAAAACCAAATCTGCTAGCCCCGAGGATGGATTTCATGAGAGATACTTAAAACTGAAGAAGGAAGAAATCGACAGGTTTGCTGCCATCGAGGAGAAGAAATTGGAAGATCCTTTCAGCATCAACAAGCTCGAAGAATTGGATGGTCTTCAAATTGGAGATTTATTGATGGCATCTGATATCTTCAAGTTCAAGGACAACAGGGAAGTTTTCTTGTCATATAAAAGTGATGCACTACGGTTGGCTTGGATTACTAGGGAGATTAGCAAGCAAGCAGAGCTTCAGACTTAGACATTTGCTTAGGTGTTGGAGGACATGCTTTTGTGTTAGAATACTTTTGTGAAGCTGGCCTATACTTTTGTTTAGGTGTGGTCATAGTGCTGACCTAGTTAGCAGATGGTTGCTGCTGTATTTTGGTAATGGCAATCAAACTTAGTCATAAAATACAATATGTAGGTAACAAATTACATATGTAGTCATCAAACCTAGTTAGCAGATGGTTGCTGCTTCAGACTTAGATTACAAGTACAAGGTTGGCAATAGAATCTGCATGCTTCTACATATGTCCAGTTCGTCGTGCTATATATTGTGCCCACATTTGTTGTGCTATATGATCTCGCATTTGATTTCCAACATCTCTAGAGTAATTAAATGCTTGTATATCACTATGATAGTTGTTGTCTCCATCTGGTACATCAATGATCTGCTGTGGGTCAATCTCAGTCGAAATGTTGGGCCATGACATATCACCATTATGTAGACGTATGAAATTGTGTAGTACACAACAAGCAACAGATATATCAATTTGCTTCTGAACTGGGTAGCGTGATGCAGTTTTTAGAATTGGAAATCTTGATTTCAGAACACCAATAGTTCTCTCTCGAGAGCAGTTTTTGTGGGCACAGCGCCACATGCCCACCCTGCTCTCTACCGTAGGATGCTGTTTTTTTTGCGAGATTGGTGCGAACGGGACTTTCTGCTGGCCAACATAAAAAATCTATAATACTGTAACACAGGCATTAGCGTTAATGATTCTGAGGTGGGCCAAGCTGCTGTTGCATTTATTTGGATCAGATACGGTGTACCAATGCAATTGAATCCAACTAAACGAGTGACAGGTGGTGGGACCCAACAATTATGCCCCAGGTGCAGCTGCTGCGTTTCTTTAATTGAGGCTCCTACTTGTAGGTGGGTAGTTATTTACTTGATTGTTTTTTGGTGCTCTTCTTTTTAAAAAGAAAACGGAGGTGTTGCTCGTTTTTGTGGCCTACCTATATACTATTATCTTTGGCAAAGAGTGATATATTGGTATACAACATTGATCATTATTTCAACATGTAATATTGGCGTTTGCTAGTTTTTTATTTGATTCTATGTAGGGCTTGGTGTAAAAATGGAATGGCTTGGTGTGAATGAGAGATTCTAAGAGTATGAAGTAAATTGATTATTAACACTATCGTCTTGCTTGCTCCATGTAATTAAATTATTATTTACTGTCCCAATATTTTCAAGTCAAAAGCTAGTAATAGGTCTGCCACTAGTATTTTATATTGGGTTCGATAAAACCTTCACCTGGTTAAATAGGATCATAACTACTGCTGACTTGACCCTCCTGGAAAAAGACATTAAGATTCATAAATGTTCGGCACTGCTTGCGCGTCTCGTTGGATTTCGCGAGACCGTACCACCAGTTATATGTCTCTTTCAACTGAACAGCCACCGTAATCCAACATAACTGGTAACGTAACGTTTAGCTTATCAATTAATCTTTACACACGCGTCAGAAAGGCAGGGGATGTGCACGGGACCATGTGCGCATCCAAGTATTCTCCTTCTCTCAATATGATTACGAAGTTGTGCATGACGAAGGTTGAATAGCTCTTTGTAGTCTCGTGGCCTTTGACGAGCTCTCCCCTGTTCTTGTATATGGTACCTAGTACCACGGTATGGAGCAAGAAACCGTGGTGTATTTGCATAACCAGCATCTACGAGATAAAATTTACCACTTGGTACTTCAAACCCATGGTTAAGTGCATCTTGTAGAACTCTTGCATCAGAAGCTGATCCCTCCCAGCCAACATGCACATGCACAAATTTCAGATCAAAGTCGCAGCCAACCATAACATTTTGTGAGAGGGTTTACTTCCTGTTTCTATATGGTTCTTGTTGTTGTAGTGGAATGGTCATTGGAATGTGCGTACCATCGATAGCACCAATACAATCCTATGAAATAAAATATGTATTTGATTATAACAGAAATTTTGTTTGTGGCATGGAAGATACTCCTTTTGTTATTTAATTGTACTCATACCTGGAAAAAGGGATAGAAAGGAGGTCTATTTAAAATTGGATGTGGCTGCAAGGAAGGTGGGCATATGTAGACACATGTGAGCTGTGTGATTGCATCAAGCACTGCTGCAAAGTGTCGACTAATTGTTTCCCCACTATGCTGAAACAGGTATTGTAAGGTTTCATTAGTTGCATTTTTTGCCATTGCCCACAAGAATATAGCAACTTGTTCTTCTACTGCAACTGCTCTTGTATCAGCAAGGAGATTTTTTCACGCAACTTATCAACCAAGGCTTGAAAAATTCCGACCTCCATTCGAAGGTGTCGTTTGCATAGACTCTCATGGCCTGTTAAAAGCTCAGAAACTCTACGAGCACCTGTCATTTCTGATGTATGCATTGGTCTTTTCTCAGATTTCTGTGATTGTGATGATTCTGCTTGTAAAGTAGGAAGAACAATTGAGATAAACTCATCCTCACTTTCTGATCTGCGACGATAGCTTGGATTCATAGCTACTGGTGACAAAGAAAGCCCCAAAGGATCATTACTCCAATAGAGGAAGCAAGATAAATTATGACTAGAATCAAATCAGTGTGGCCATATAAGAATAGTCACTAACCTTTGTGCTACCGAATGGAGAACGAAGGACTACTAGATGCTGTGTGGCATGACAAGTGATTGATATAGGCAAGGAAGAGGATGAGAGCCAGCAAGCTGTCGTGCATATATAGGCAGGCACCAACGGCTATGGAGCCTATGCTATGCACTAACGGCTAGTTTCTGATTTCAAACTCTAAAAAAGTATATTTCAAACTTCAGAATTCCTTTGTCTTTTCCTGTGGTGTAGCCAAACAAGTCTTGATTTAATTCCTATAGTTTTGGAATCCATAGGATTGGAGAGTGCATGCATCCCAATTCCTGTGTTTTTCCTATTCCTGCCTTTCTAAAATCCTGTGTTCCAAAGAAGGCCTACACGTCAAGGTTGTGATAGGGTTTTTTAGCCCGTGTCTATGGTTCAGGAATTCCTATCTTCGGGCTGGCAGAATGCAATCTCTTTGAGATTAGTGCAACTGGGAAAAACACATGGCGAAATACTATCACATGTCGTGCCTTGATTGGGAAAGGGTGGGATGACAAGAAAAGTAGCTGGCTTTCATAATTCTAGATTGCAATTTCATATTCAAATTCATTTGAATAATCATGTTGTTTGGAATCAATACTAGTACAATATAAATCTTTACTTTTTAAATCTATCAATTCAGCATTTCACATGCACTTTGTCAAGATTTTAGATTTTGATTAAAAAACATTCTACATTTACTACATTAATATTTTTTTATGATAAATTGGACTTAAAATGTTTTAAAATGTTGAAGATTTCAGAATATTGAATGTCCTATAGTGGGACTTATATAGGTCGTGTCGATTGGATCTAATAAGATATTTGAGCGATCTATATATTGATTTTTGTAGGAATTCCTACATATAGGAGGTTCCGTAGATTTAGACATATAGTTTGTCTCCGTCTAACTGTATTATGAGTGAAAGACTATAATTTTTCAGAGGTAAGGTGCAATTTTAAAAATATTTCATTACCATTTTTCGTTGAAATTTAAGATATAAGGCAGTATAAAACATAACCTTTTCTCGCACTATTGAGGTAATGCATCTCATAAAGATTTTGTTTATGTTTTTTATTTGAATTAAACTCGAAACAAACACGGACACTCACATGTTGTTTACAATTAGTTTATTATGCAATTCTTAGTCTAATAAGACATTATTTGAGATATGCGATATATATGAAAGAAAAAAAATGGCCTTGCACTCGAGAAATTTCTCGGAACTCCATTTTTTAAGCGTGCGTTGCATAACAAAGACTACGGGAGTCATCGGTTCACATGAACATAACACAACACACTCCACCTGCTGACGCATGATGATCTGCTCTCTGCGCTGACTGTTTATGGACCATAAATCTTGCAGTAGACACTTCAACAAGAGATAGAGTTGATTAGTATTTGTTGTAAGATCGATTGTTGTGCATAATTAAGCTGGTGGTTGGTTGCGATGAAGTCATACCGAGGTCATCGTGCGTATGCGTATGAGTTTGCTGTCACCTTCTGCAGAGGCTAGCGACTTACCTAAGTCAAATGGGGATTTACACAGAAACTTCAAGCGCTGGAATTGCAAATTGCATAGTATAAAAGGAGCGCATATGATGTGTTACATTGGTCGACATTCCTGTTATTTATCATTTTCTTATTCGAAGTCTTAGTCACGTACGTATTGATCAAGCTATTTGCTGCCTAGTCCGCTTCTTCATCACCGCACATGGATGCTCTTTCTTTTTTTCTCGAACGCGCAGGAGAACTGCGTGTCATTAATTAAGGAGAAGTAAACCGTACACTGCCAGAAATAGGCAAATTCAAGATACAAGAAGAACAGACGCGCCTTAGACTAAAAGCAGACAACAAAGAGACACAAGAAAAGAACTGGGGGTCACCAAAGACGGCCGAGCTCTCTTGCTCCAGCGAGGACCCAGTTGTTGGCCTCTCCCTGCAGTTGCGCCATAAGAAGCTGCACACTTGGGGAGGCCCCGTCAAATAGACATTGGTTGCGGTGCTTCCAGATGGACCAGGCCACCAGCTGCACAAGGGAGTTGACACCTTTTCTGGAATCCCGGTCTACTCTGGTGACTGCACGCCGCCACCAGCTGTCGAACTTCTCATCCGTCGATGAAGGTGCTAGCTGAGGCTTACCTGCCCGTAGTAGACAGAGATGCCATATCTCTCTTGAGAAACTGCAGCGCAGGAGGAGGTGATCTATATCCTCCGGTTCTTGGTCACACAGTAGGCAGTATTCCGGATGTGGGAGACCTCGTTTGAGAAGACGATCAGCAGTCCAACATCGATTCCACAAGGCGAGCCATATGAATAGTTTGACCTTCAAGGGTGCCCAGGTCTTCCAAAGACGACGATGTGGCTCAAAGGTGACTGCTCCAGTGAAGAATCGTTCATACGCTGACTTGGTGGAAAAGTTTCCTGAAGCTACTGGGTTCTAGTGATGTCGGTCCTCCTGGTCTGTTAAGACGAATTGAGGTAAGACTTCAAGCAGTTGGAAGACTTGTAACACCGCCACCACTGGCAGCCCTCCAACTATGTCATGCAACCACGAGGCATCCTGGAGCGCTTGTCGAACAGTTCGTTTACGCCATCTTTTCCTTTTGACGAAAGGCATTACCGCTGGTGCTAGATCGGACACCGAACTCCCATGAATCCAACGATCTGTCCAGAAGAAGGTGTTGGCACCACTGCCCACCGAAGATGATACGGAAATGTGGAACATGGCCTGGACCTCACGTTGCATGGAGAGAGTGATGCTTGACAATGGATTTTCTGGCTGTGTCTTTTGGATCCACATCCATCTCATCCTCAATGCCC
Organism: Chloris gayana; assembly: GCA_031894775.1. NCBI lineage: Eukaryota > Viridiplantae > Streptophyta > Magnoliopsida > Poales > Poaceae > Chloris > Chloris gayana. Next base: position 38,219 of record JAUNZO010003659.1, read on the forward strand.
ATCCTAGTATCGTCAGATCCTGGACACCAAGCCCTCCAAGTGACGGAGGTCTAGTTACTCTCTCCCAAGCCACCGGACAGTTACCACCTCTTGTGTCTCTTCTTCCCTTCCAAAAGAAGCCTCTTCTTATCTTGTCCACCGCTCCGATAAACCAACGCGGCACATCTAGAGCTAACAACAGATGAATTGGGATGGCAGTGAGGACCGCCTTTACCAGTATTAGTCGACTGGACCTGTCCAAGAGCCCCGCTTTCCACCCTGGAAGTTGATCCGCAAGCTTGTCTAGAATGGGTTGTAAGTCGGTCGGACGGAGACGCTTGAGGGAAAGAGGGAGTCCGAGATACTTGATGGGGAAACTGGAAATAGTGCAGTTCATCTCCTGCTGCACTTGTTGAATCTGATTGTCCTCACATCTGATTGGTAGAATTGTTGATTTTACCATGTTGACTTTCAAGCCGGACGCTTCCCGAAGGCAGCCAGTAGTTGCTTTGTCACCGAAAGCTCATGTGGTGATGGTGTTGCAAAAAGAACCACGTCATCGGCATAGATGTACAATCGTCGCCCAACCAAGTGTGGTGCCACAGGTGTCAGCAATCCAATTTCGTCAGCCTTGTGAAAGAGCAAGGTGAGTGCATCCATGACTAAAATAAAGAGCATGGGGGAGAGCGGATCGCCTTGACGCAACCCCCGACAGTGAGACACCACCGGGCCTGGGGCTCCATTTAAGAGAACGTGAGTTGTGGATGAGTGGAGCAGATTGGCTATAACCATCCTCCATTTATAACCAAAACCCAATTTAGTTAAAATCTCAAGAAGGAAGGCCCAAGAGACTGAATCAAACGCTTTTGAGATATCCAGCTTCAAGAGAACGCGGTCCAGTTTCCGTTGGTTCAGCCATTTTGCCAAGCTCTGGACTAGCAGGAAGTTATCATGAATTGACCTGCCCTTGATGAAGGCGCTTTGATTTTTTGAGACGATTTCATCTAATTTCGGGGCCAAACGGTTGGCTAGGATCTTTGTGAATAGCTTTGCAAAACTATGCACCAGACTTATGGGCCGAAAATCTCCCACTTGTGTCGGGTCCTCCTTTTTTGGGATCAGGACAATGAATGCCGAGTTTAGGAGGTATAGTTGTCTTGAATCTCCGCCGTGAACAGCTCCGATCGCAGCCATAATATCCCATTTAATAAGATTCCAGCATGATTTGTAGAATCGTCCGGTGAAACCATCCGGACTGGGCGCTTTATCGCTTGGCATTGTCTTGATCATCTCCCAAACCTCACTCTCGAGAGATGGGTGTATCTAGACTTTGAAGGTCCTTGGGCGGGTTGTAGAAGGCATCAAGATTGAGCGTGTTGAGTCTATCCTCCGTGCGGCCAAGGACATTGTTGTAGTAACTCCAAATTGCGTCCTCCTTGTCCTCATGGGATGTGAGGGTCTGCCCATCATGTTGTATCTTGGCGATATAGTTTTTCTGGCTTCTGTATTTGGCGTGTGAGTGGAAGAACCGAGAATTGGTGTCACCTTCCGAAAGCCATTGGATTCTTGATCTTGCCCGCAGGATGGTTCTGTGAAGAGAGTTTAGCGCCAGGGATCGCAGTTTGAGCTGTGAACGGAGCCATAATTCTTCCCGCGATAACGGCCTTGAATCTTGCGCAATTTCCAGACGGTGTAGGAGCTCCTTTGCCTGATCAAGTTGTGTTTTAACGTTGCCTACAGTGCGTTGCCCCCACGATTGCAGGGCACGGCTTGTTGCCCGAAACTTGGCAGCAAGGCGCACAATAGGATGATCAATGTCGGTCACAGAATTCCAGGCCGTGGAGACAACCTCCTGGAAGCCGTCCATGTTCGTCCAGAAAGGCTCGAAGTGGAAACGACCCTTCCTTCCTGAAGCAACTCGGAGGGTGAGAATCAACGGGCAGTGATCTGACACAGCTGCCGAGGCGCTTTGTAGGAGATGTTGTGGAAACATGTCCGCCCACGGACTTGAACAGAACGCCCGGTCAAGCCGGACCAGCGTCGGCGCCGCACGATCGTTTGACCATGTGTACCGCCTGCCTAGCAAATCAACTTCCCGCAGTTCAGTGTCATTTAGCAACCGACGAAATCGTCCCATCATGGCTCTATCAAGGTTATGGTTGTTTTTGTCTTCCGCACGGTAGATGAGGTTAAAATCTCCTGTGACAACCCATGGCCCAGCGCAGGAGGCTCGTAAGGAGCGAAGCTCCTGCAAGAAAGCTCTCTTCTGTTCGTCCGCCTGAGGACCATAAACGCCGGTGAACCACCACTGTTGGCCCGTCGAAGATTGAAGCAGAACGGAGGCGGAATAAGTATCAATCCGACTGGTGATGGCATGGAAACAAGAACTGCGCCACGCAATCAGTATTCCTCCACGAGTTCCAGTAGCCGGCAGCGCGACAAATTGGTTCAGCTCAGAACCAAGGGTGGGTAGCAGGGTGCGGGGGAAAGGTGCTGGATCTTCGTCTCTTGAAGACATACCAAAGCCGGCTGGTAGTCAGCCACAATCGTACGCACTGCATCCCGATGTGATTTTTGGTTCAAACCACGAACATTCCAGATTACAATGTTGTCAGAATTCATTTGGGCTGGGAGGAACAACAAGTATCATCGCGAAGCAGCTGCAGACTAGCTCACCAGGAGCTCAGCCGAGCGCGTCTCGCATTCTGCTGGGATTGACCAGCCGAAGAGGGCCGCCACAGCTTCAAGGTGTGGTCGAGACAGGGGATGATCAAAGAGGCGAACATATGCCTCTCTCGCTTCTTGGGAGAGGGTCTCTTGTGGGCTGATGATGCCCAGCTTCCGCATTAGCACGCATTGAGCGCGTTCCAGGGCGGGTCCGGCATTGCCAGCCAAAGCGATTCTGCGACTGCGCCGAATGGAGATGGGCGCATCCTTTTTAGGCCTTGTGCACTGGATTATCGGGGCTGGACTGGCGGTTTGAGGCACCGGTCTAACAACCTCTGCCAGGAAATTTTCAAGCTGTCTGTTGGCTTCAGGCATCGGTGATGCAGGAGGAGTTCCACCTTGCTGGGCCTCGCGGGGAAGGTCTGGAGTTTCGGGCCGAGGATCTCGGGCCTGTCTGGAACTGATCCAAAGGGCGGCTTCTTGGCACATGGGGTCGAAGGCGCATTTTTGCGCCCGGCAGCCAGATTCTGTCTCAAACTCTCCAGAACTTACGAGGGCAGCCGCATCCGGTGCAATAGATTGCGACCGTTGGCCGTTCAACGATGACGCCTCTTCAATGCGCTGAGCTCTTTTCAGTGCCATCTGCGGTGAAGCCCGTTGTGGCCAATCCGGAATAAATGCCTGGGTGCGGTTAGGTGGCTGATGCGTGGGCCCACCTTCTTCATCAAGCTCGGCACGGTGGAGGTCCTCAACGGCGGGCGTCATCCCCGCCGCGCAAACAGCCCCCGCAGGGGGACTATTCGGAGGGGTAGAGTCATCATCCTGTGAAGAATTTCGGCGCTCGGCCCTAAACCGATCATGTCTTCCTCGGGCTCTCTTGTGTGAATGCTCCGGGGACTCATCATCCGAGGACGGAGGAGATGGCGGGGGAAGGCGGAGGCGAGTCCGGCGGCAAGCGCACAAGCAGGCGTCGAACCGTGATTCGCACATCATACCGAAGATAGTGCCGCATCGGCCGCAGATGGGCCTCCGCGTCCATTGGTTCGGGCACCGCAAGGACCCTCGCTTCCGGGATGCGCTCCGGGCGTGTGGTCCAAGCAGTGACTCGAAAGACAGAGAAATCCCGCCCGGCTGCTGTCTCGGGGTCCATCCCTTCCAAGGAACAAAACGGCCGTAGGAGATCCGCCGCCGTGGTGAATTCCCACGCATGGGGAGGGATGCCTTCTAAATCAATCTGAACTTTGTGGTACAGAGCACCCGGCTCAGCATTGATAAGACGACTCCGGGGGTAGATCTTGAGCTGGAAATTTGAGCCGAGGACTCTGCGATCACCCATCAGCAATACTGGTAGCATGCCATGGTTTGGCACTGTGAGGAGAAAATCATGGGGTGGTGCGACACGACGGATACGGAATCTATCGTCGTTGGCGAATTCAAAATGAGCCAATACCGCCTCCAGTGCCTGCTGTGGTGAGACCTCCGGACGAGTGCCCGTAATCTGGAGGAGCACCGAGAGATACTCAAATTCTGCCTCCCATTGCTCCATGTCCGGCGTGCGCTCGGTGAAACAGATATCCGACGGATCCGACCACCTTCGTGAAGGCGAGTGTGGCGAAGCTGGGCTGGAAGGCTCCGGGCGCCTAGGAGGCGTGGATCCCTCCTGGTCCGATCCGGAAGAGGCCGGTTTCTTGTGCATCCTCCGTCCACCGCGTCGCCCCCTACGGCGACGGCCACGTCGGAGTTTATCGCCTGGCTGGCTCGCGTGACTTTGCACCGGGGCTGGGCCAGGTGCCATAGGGGTGATAGCGGCTCGCAGAACATGGCGGGGGTACATCCGGGGAGCACCCCTGCGGAAGGGGGGAAGAGCTGGGTCTTCCAAACGGGGAGCCCAGCGTTCCTGCCGAGGGCGCTGCCATCCTCGACACTCAAAGGATCTATGGCCTGCCCGACCACAGCGGAGACATCTGGTTGGTTCCCGGCAGGTTGCGCGACGATGTCCCTTGTCCAGGCAGTTGAAGCAGCGGCCAACCATGCCGGCGGGGATCTGTCGCTTGAGGTTGAGGGGTGGGCGCGCCTTCCGAGCACCACGACTGCGCCTGCGCACAACCAAGCGCCATCCCTCCGCATCAGGCGCAGCTGCCGAGACCCCGTGGATCTCGGAGCGCAGCTTGACGCGAGGAGGCTGCTGTGGTTGTGGAGTCAGCTGTCGGGGCTCAGCGTCGCAGGCCTTAACACGCGCAGATCCGGCGACTACATCCCTGTAGGAGGCAGATCGGGGCTTACCGGAGGGCGGCGTGTCGATCCAGCGCAGGTACTTTGAGCGACCTGGTGAAGGGGGGTGAAGGGGGCGGCTTGGGGTGAGAGGTTGGAGGGGGTCGGGAGGGGCAAGGGGGCAGGGTGGTGTGCACCGGGGACGAGGCGGCCGCCGGCGAGCTGTGGTTGGGTGGGTTGGGGGAGCGGGGCATGGCTCTCCTCCAAATTTGTCGACATGGATGCTCTTTCACCTTCTCACAGGCAACTGTGTACCGATAATTGGGCGGGCAAGCTGATTCCCACAGGAGAATCTTCATCTCCTTTCTGTGTGGAACACAAGTAGGATGCAGTAATTCTTGCACGGTCATTCCTGGCAACTCGAAATCATCTATTCGACTCTGAAGAGCACTTTTAAGCTTCAGAGGCACAGGGAGTGTCCTCAGAGCTATATCAGCAACCATGAGCTTCGAGAAGTGGTGACGATCATCTTCTCGCGTGGTATGATGGAAGTTGTGTACAACGTTGAGCACGCCCCGCCAGAATTGCGTACTGAGGTTCATCCTGAGTATGCTGCCAAGCACCTTTGCTCCAAAGAAGGATCCGTGCAGTTCTGCTGCAATTTGCCTGCCTAGCACGGCAAGCTCTGGGTTATGCTCTTCTGGGTCGTCCTTCCCACCGAACGCAAGAGACATGAAGAAGTACCAGTACTCCTCCCGTGGCAATGGCTTCACACGCATTGCTACGGCAGTCCCGAGATCTGTGATGTTGTCGTTCTCGCTGATGACTATCACCTTGCTTCCGGGAGCTCTGGATCTCAGAGACTCACATAGTGTCGTCCACACTTCCAAGTTGATTACTACTTCATATGTATTTTTTATCACAATGAGATGCCTCTCATGTCCCGGAGCTGATGACTCATGAAGCACATGACCACCAATCCGTAGTGCCTTCAGCACATCTATACCACAATTCTCCTCAACGAGAAGAGATCCATAGGAGTAAACAATGACTGCAAAATGACGACGCACCCTCTCATCGCTACAGACATGCTTGACGATAGTGCCCTTCCCAGCTTCTGGATCACCAACTATAGGTAGGACGCCCAGGTTGCGACCAGGTTGCAGCAAGAAGCTAATTATCTGCTCCCTCTCGACAAGCCGGCCAAACATGATCTTGCCGTCAGAGCGAAAGCAGGATACTGCAGGCTGCCGTGATATTCTGGGACAGCAGGCCAGTAGTAGAATAAATTCTTTTAAGTCAGCAGCAGCAGCTTCCAATCTTTTGAGTACAACACTCAGCTGATCAATACCACAATTTTTGCCCCCGTAAGACAAGGCCTCTTTGTGGGACGGGCTACGCAGAAGGAGTAGGAGTAGGATGTGGTCAGCAGCGCACATCCTCCATCATCAACATGATTTTTCATGATGTCTAGCATGTAGTATGCAAGGTACATACCCTCTATGAGCTTCTTGACCCACATAAGCAGCCTTCGGTTGCTGCCAAGGTCCCTCTGCTGGGCTTCGTCCACAACAGCATGGATCTTGAAAGTAAGCAGCTGGAGCCGTCGTGCTGTGCCCTCCTGGTTTGTCCTCCTCTTCACATATTGGGAAGTGAGGAAGGACATTAGCCTGCTCACGAGATCGGCTACGACTGCTGGAGCAACTAGTTCCTCGAGTACCCTCATTTTTTCTAGAGTTGTACTTTCTTTGGGTTGAGTTTGGAGCTGACGAGAGTGTGCAACGGGAACAAAGGCAGAACACAATAAATAAGTTGTTGAATCAGGAAGCTGGTGATTTGGAGTCAGTAGTAGAGTCTGTAGACGAGAGGAAAACCCAACAACCAAGTCAAGGAGCGTAACTACTAGGCAAGTCTTGACATGTCATATGATTAGCTCCGGTATGAATGCATGGGGTATTAACACTAGTGATCCTGCAGGTGATGTTCGTATGGTCATGAGACGTACGACACAAGTATGAGCCACACAATATTTTGAACTTCCGGTCATCAGTTGCGTTTTCATAACGTTTCCACACAATTTCTTCTATCATTTGATATCTTAGAAGTTTCACAAACCAAATTTGTCAAACAGACTATATATGCAGAGCGCTGCTTTTTCTGTAGTGAAGTGAGTTTATGGTATTGTGTGAGCTTGATGTCACATTCTGCAAAGACTAACAAGTTATCAAAGTCATTTGGGGACCTCACCTTCTGCAAAGACTAAAAAGTAATCAAAGTCCATTTTGGGGACCGCAAACTGCAGTGCGTGGTAAACGCTGAGAAACTTCTGACGCTGGAATGATGTTACATTTGGTCGCCATTCGAGGACATAATCACATAAAGATCAATCTATGGCTGTCTGGTTCGCTTCTTCCGTTGTGTAATAGCATATGGATGCTTTGCTTTAACGTACTTCTCGCAGACAACTGTGTAGTGCTTTATTGGTGGGCAAGCATATTTCCACAGAACAATCCTCATCTCCTGTTTGTGATGAGCACCAGTGAAACGCAACAGTTCCTGGACAGTCATTCTCTGCTTCAGATCATCTGTTTGGGTCTTATTAAGGACGCCCTTAAGCCTCAGAGGCAGAGGGGAAGCGTCTTGAGTGCAATATTTAGATTGTCTTTTTCTATGTAATAAAGTTACTCTATCCATCATAATTTATTACGAATTCATATGACAATAATATCTCTATTAGCTTTTTGAATATACATAAACAAAACTCATTAATAACTCGAAAACACAAAAACAAAATTAGTGTTGTGTAATCTTCAAGCTTGTAGCAACACGCAGGGGCATTTTAGCAGAGGAATATAAATTCTGCACTAGAAAATAGAAATAAAGCTGACTATTGATTGTGAGATCGATTGATGTGCATATGCTGGCGGTGGTTGGTTTCGATGACACCCTAGTGAAGTGAGTTTATGGTATTGTGTGAGCTTGATGTCACCTTCTGCAAAGACTAACAAGTCATGAAAATCATTTGGGGAATGCAAACTGCAGTGCGTGGTAAATGCTGAGAAACTTCTGACACTGGAACGATGCTACATTTGGTTGCCATCACTGTTATTAAGTTATTTACACTGCTATAATCTATGGCTGCCGGGTTCGCTTCTTCCGCTCCGTCAGGGCATATGCATGCTTTGCTTTAGCCTTCTCGCAGACAACTATGTACTGCTTTATTGGTGGGCAAGCAGATTCCCACAGAACAATCCTCATCTCCTGTCTGTGAGGAGCACCAGCGGGACGCAACAGTTCCTGGACGGTCATTCTCTGCATTGGATCATCTATTGGAGTCTTATTAAGGACACCCTTCAGCCTCAGAGGCTGATGGAGCGTCTTCAGTGCAATCTTAGCGATACCGAGCTTGGAGAAGTGGTCACCATGCCCTAGCATGGTTTCATGGAAGCTCTGCACAACGTCGAGCACGCCCCTCCAGAACTGCGTATTAAGGTTCATTCGTAGTATGCTACCGAGCACCTTCGCCCCGAAGAAGGACCCTTTCAGTGCAGCTGCAATCTGCATGCCTAGGACAGCCAGCTCCGGGTGCTCTTCCGGGTCGCTGCCGCCGAACGCAAGAGACTTGAAGAAGTACCAGTACTCCTCTCGCGGCAATGGCTTCATGCGCATTGCCATGGTGGTCCCGATGTCTACGATGTTGTTGTTCTCGCTGAAGATTATCACCTTGCTTCCAGGTGCTCTGAATCTTAGAGACTCACAGAGCATCGCCCACACTTCCATGTTGATTACCACTTCATACGTATTTTTTATCACAACAAAATGCCTGTCATGTCCTGGAGATGACTCATGAAGCACATGGCCACCGATTCGTAGTGTCGTCAACATATCGTCGCCATAGCTCTCCTCAACAAGAAGAAATCCATATGAGTAAAGGACCACAGCAAAGTGACCACGCACCCTCTCATCGGTGCAGACATGCTTGATCATAGTGCCCTTCCCAATTTCTGGCCTACCCACTATTGGTAGGACGCCCAGGTTGCTCCCAGGCTGCAGCAAGAAGCTGATTATCTGCTCCCTCTCGGCAAACCGGCTAAACATGATCTTGTCATCGGAGCGAAAACTAGAGATAACAGACGGCCGTGGTATTCTAGGGCAGCAGGCCAGCAGTAGAATAAAATCCTTCAAGTCAACATCAGCAACTTCTAATCTTCTGAGTACAGCATTCAATTGATCAACACCAAAGTCGCCACCGCCGATAAGTAGAGGCCGCTTTGCAGGACGAGACATGTGGAAGAAGAAGGAGCTGGTTGCTAGCGCGGATCCACCATTATCGACATTATGTGTGGTGATGCCGAGCATGTAGTATGCAAGGTACATGCCCTCTATGAGCTTCTCGACCCACATAAGCAACCTTCGGTTGCTGCCAAGGTCCCTCTGCTGGGCTTCGTCCACAACAGCATGGATCTTGAAAGTAAGCAGCTGGAGCCGTCGTGCTGTGCCCTCCTGGTTTGTCCTCCTCTTCACATATTGGGAAGTGAGGAAGGACATTAGCCTGCTCACGAAATCGGCTACTACTGCTGGAGCAACTAGTTCCTCGAGTACCTTCATGGTTTCTAGAGTTGTACTTTTTGGGGTTGAGTGTGGAGCTGACGAAATGACTTCCAGCAAGGAGTGTGCGACGGGAACAAAGGCAGAACACAATAAATAAGTTGTTGAATCAAGAAGCAGGTAATTTGGAGTCAGTAGTAGAGTCTCTGTAGACGAGAGGAAAACCCATCAACAACCAAGTCAAGGTGCGTAAGTACTAGGCAAGTCTTGACACGTCATATGATTAGCTCTGGTATGAATGCATGGGGTATTAACGCTAGTGATCCTGCAGGTGATGTTTGTATTGCCATCTGGAGACGTACGACACAAGTATCAGCCACACAATATTTTGAACATCCAGGTCATCAGTTGCTTTCATAACATTTCCAGACAATTTCTTCTATCATTTGATATCGTAGAAGTTTCCACACAACTTCTTCTATCATTTTGAACATCCAGTCATCAGTTGCATTCATAACGTTTCCACACAATTTCTTCTATCATTTGATATCGTAGAAGTTTCAAAAACAAATGTGTCAAATAGACTATGCAGAGCGCTGCTTTTTCTGCAGAGAAGCCTTAAGCCAAAATTCAATTTATGTGTACATACTTGCATATTAGTTTTATGTAACTCCTTTATGATATAGAGTAGTTCTGACCACCTTCTAAGCTCAACAAGTTCCCTGACATCTGCTTGACAAGCATGACAATCCTCCCATCATGCAACACCGATGAAGGGACTTAAATTAAGGTCACACTTTTTGTAAGCTATATTGCTTAATCCATAGACCTTTCTCAATGTCCATCAGAAACCATATATCCAAAAACATAGTTTTCAAGTAGGGAATTGACATGATATAGAGCCATTGTAGAATCGAATCCAGTCACAAGTAGGGAATAATCTGAATATTTGCAGCAGAAGGGACGAGTAGTCCATATATCAATTACCATCGTTTCCAAGTCTGTAAATTGCAGTTTAGCAGTATCACATTAGATTGCACCAAATAATTCTTAATGAACTCAGAACACTAAAAACAGTGATGACAATAACAAATATGTTAAAATATATTACTGCTCCAAACACCGATACTTGATCCTGGTTGGCAGGTAAGGACAAAGAAACTAAGAAAAGTTTTAGGCTTAATGCTCAAAAGAAGGAAAATGTGGAGATCATGCCTCACAGAGTCCAAGGAAAATAGCACCTTTGAGTGATACAACCCTTATATGATTTTAGACAAGAGGCAGTGACGTAACTACCAGTAACAAACTGGTAAGCATTCATTACTACATCTTAATACATCCAGAAAAGAGAGCATCAGAAAATAGGAGCCCTATACTACCAAGACCCCAGATTTGAACATCACAGAGAGGAAATCATCAGCCAGACCACAAGCCAATTCAGTTGGATGAAGTCCTGCTATTTAGGTAAGTTTCAAGTCAAAAAGCATCCTTCAAGACCCTCCGAAATATTTGCCCCACATTTAGTCACATCCCTTTTTGTTTGCCACTTAACTCTTCCATACAACAAAAACTGATATAATCTCAAAAAAAAACAAAAAATGATATTAATACAACAGCAACTAGCAACTTTAACGTTTTACAGCATATACACAGGGATTTTAACCTTAATGACATATAGCCATATTGGAACAGGAAAGGTACTATATTACAGTGACTCACCTCACTAGTTCTGACCATCTAAGCCCAACAAGTTCCCTGTATACATTTTAGATCCAGTGCAATGGTTCAGCTGCAACACATTTGTGGTAGTATTGGTTCTTGGATCATGAATCACTAACGATGTTTGCTTGACAAGCATGACAATCCTCCCATCATGCAATACCGACAAGGCACTTAAAATAGGGCCACATTTTTGTAAGCTATATTGCTTAATCCATAGACCTTTGTCAATGTCCATCAGAAACCACAGATCCAAAAACATAGTATTCTCATTAGCAATAACTAAGGAGCCATTGAGATTGCTTAATTCAACAAAACTGTATTCTCGATCATCATGTAAAACAAAGCTGTTGGGTCCCTTAACACGCGGTATCCATTTCTCTGACTTGAGGTCAAATGGAACCAACCACTCTTGGTCAATATCGATGTGCATCCTGACTTAGAAAGTAGATGACCCCGTCAATGACCTCTCTACTACAGTCATTCCTTAGAATAGGCCTTGAAGGAGTTTGCATTGCCCTCCAACAGCTATCACTATTGAGGGTGTGAATCTCAAACAGATACGTGCCCAAAGGCCCCGAAAGATCGTTAAGCAATCGAACCACCTTGTAATCCCCCATGCTAGCAACCTGTCCAATGATATATGTGACGTCGCCATAATAACTCTGCTTCAACCCGCGAGCCACATGCTCTTCTGCCAGATTTTGAGGTAAGTTATACACAGCACCAATAGCAACATTGAGCAATCGATACCCGATGTTTTGTGCCTCCCTAAAACAGACAAGGCCCAGAAGCCATGATCCTCGCCCAACAGTCGCCCCCTTCCATACGCACCACCTTCTTAATGCTCTTCCCAGTTAGATCCATGATATCCACAACGATATTATGATCCGCATTGCACATGTAAGCAGCAATTAGCGGCTCGGTGTGGCAGGCAGAGTGGGCAGCGATAAACTGCGGGTCGGAGAGGAGGGACCGCCACGGCCGGCAAACACTACGCAGGCGGCATAGGTCCTTGGCCGGGAGGCGCAGCGGGATCTCGATATGGCGTCCAAAGGCAGAACACCTTTCCTTGAGGCAGCAAGAGCGGGGACGACACCATCGTCTGTCGTGGCACACAGCTTCGACGACGCCATCCCTGCAACCAAAAAAAACGATATCGACACTCTTTCCGACGTAGTATAGCTTTGGGGGCTGGCCGGCTGGGGAAGGAAAGAACCGAGGGGCGAAGCAGACAGCAGAGGCTAGGACACGAAGATGCGGGGAGGCGCATACAGCGGGAACCTGGCTCAAATCGGTGGGCTCCGGCAAGGGAGCGCGCTGGCGGCAGGGCTCTTTGCCTTTCTCCGGTCGGGAGATCGAGATCGACGGGGTGGAGCGCCGTCGAGCAGTCGGAGTTTCGAGACGACGGCGCCGTGGAGATGTGGAGCTGAAGGGACAGAGAGCAGCGGAGATGGGCTTAGCCCAACAGCGAAGTGGGCTAGGGTGATTTTCAACCCAAGGCAGAAAGCATGAGTGGATGAGCCTCTCGCCATTTCATTTTTATCTCATCAGTGCGTACAAAAGTTTATAACAAAATCAGTGCGTACAAAAGCTTATCTAATTCTTTTTTCTTCCCTGAACTCTATAATTATTTTTATTCCCTAACAAATCTATTTTTTTTCAGGGAAGATTGGTATACTATAACTTAGTGGGAACAAACGTTTGTACGAAACGACACTGAAATTTGAATGAAATACCAACTTGTGATAAACATATGGCAACGAAAAAAACATAGTACTGCACAGAACACTTTGGTAGGGTGAGAAAAAAAAATTTACTGCTCTAAACAAGGAAAAGATGTATATTTCCATGCTTCCAAAATCTACGGCAAATAATACCTTCACTGAATCACTTCTAAGTAAACTAGTGGAAACCATGGTTTAACTTACCGATTATACCGTTGCTACCGCCCGACCACGAGATCGCGGTAACCGCGGTTACCGCGGTAACCGTTCGGAAAACCGCACAAATGGAGAATTTAAACTCGTTTGAACCGAAAACGGTTTTCCGAGCGGTTACCGAGCGGTAAGTGCGGTTTACCGCTCGGTAAGTGCGGTTTACCGCAAGGCGCAACGGAAAACCGACATAAAATGAGAAAAAAGGAAAATATAAAATAAAAGGCAAAAAAATTGACATGAGCTTTGCATAATTTTTACACCAATGGACACACAGATATTAAGCACATATAATCTAGATAACATCATGTAAACTAGCAAGACATATAATCCATACTATATATGGTTCAAATAAATTAGCAATTACATCACATAGTCTTTTAACAAATAATTATACGAGCTAGAATATATTATGCATATTACAATAAATATAGTATGCATTACACAAGAGACCATGGTTGATGCATCCAATTGGCGTATTCATCTATTGATACTAGCGCAATCCTACGAGTAGTCAATGTCTCACATATAATTAGAGTATAATTGTTAGTGATAAAAAATAGGTACAATAAATATTGAACAAATGACCCTCATATGAAGGGGGATAAGGTTATTTTTGAATTTTTTTATTCATTTTCTCTATTTTTACCTTTCTCAATTTTTTCACCCCTCAAATTTGTGACTTTTTGTAACATTATTTCACCAAAAATCATCATACGACGTCTAGTCTTTTTACGAATTTTTGTATCAAATTTTTTCAAAAATTTAAAAATTCAAATTTTAAATGACCGGTAACCGGCCGTCCGCTGTTACCGGACCGGCTCGGTAACTGCGGTAACCGCGGTAACCGGCCGGTTACCGAACGGTAACTTAAACCATGGTGGAAACCCGATAAGGGTCAATTGAAGCATCAGCATCAGTAGTAGTAAACTTGTGGAAAACCGATATGGATCCATTAGAGTTAATACAAACAAGAAACATCTGCATTTAGTAGGCAAGGAGCCCACACTACAGAAACTGTTTGTTTGTTTTTTTTTGCGAATGTCGTTTCTGAAACATCATAGAAAGCAAAGCATCAGCTAGACCACATCCGAATTCAATATGACAAATTTTGTCAAAAAGAAAATTCAATCTGACAAAGCCCTGATGATTTTTACAGCAACAACATAGCACTACGCAAAGCAATGGAGAAAATGGGCAAGTAAATAAGCATTCAAGATATCTTCACAAGAGAGATTCTATCATCTCCTATTCCACAACCATTTGCCCAAGACTCAAATGTTTCTTATATTCTAATCCAACACTTTTGTCTTCTGATTATGCACCCTGATATTTGGGCAGGGAAGCAGAGCCAAACAAAAATGGTACATTCATCACCCGTTCTTCTAGCACGGAAGATTAAAAAAAAAGAAATCAGATCAATCACAAGATGGTATATCTTCATATACAAAACTCAACTCGTGCAATGAAATCTTTCTAGATCCATAACTAACAGGAAGACATTGACAATTCCTCAATTTATTTCTTGTTAATGGGAATCTGTGACAAACTCAACTAATGGGGACGAGTGAATATTGATACTAGTGGCGCACATGTCACCCCTGGCAACAGTAATCAGCATGTTAGAAATTTAAAAGACATGATGCAGTTTTATTGGTCAAAGTTAACTCTTCGAACATGTTTTGGTACAAAAGTACCTGTCAACACAAATATCAGATGCTCGTAGTGACAGTCACAAACATTATATAAGACCATGTTTTTCTTTGCACTAGCTGTAAAGAAGACAACAGTACAAAATAAACACCCACCACGGTATCTGTAGTACAGTACCTGTGAGTGCCTACCACTCTAAGCTCAACAAGGTTCCTGTGTACACACTAACTGCGCAACTGAACTCTGTCTGTGTCACTCTTGATAATTTGTTTGTTCTTGGATCATAAATCTCCAACGTTCCTGAACCTTCTATATGTATGAGTATCCTCCCATCATCTAATACAATCAAGGGACAAAAGGACAACAAACTGCAGTTGTAACCCTCAATTTGTATGCTATACTGCTTGATCCAGAGGCCCTTCTCGAAATCCAACAGATACCAAAGGTCCATACAGGGAGATGGGAGATGAACGATAACTAGTGAGCCATTCAGATTAACTAATGAAAGTTCCTTTTCAACCAGTCCACGGTTTTTACTGACAAGGCTTTGGGGTCCCCTGATATTTGGCCTCCACCGCTCCGTCTCGAGGTCGAATGAAGCTATCCAGTCTTGCTCAATGCCCCGGCTCCCCGAAACAGCAGCGGAATATGCATCCTTGGTTATGATGTACACAACTCCATCAATGACCACGCTGGCCTTCTCACACCAATCAATACAGTGTGGAGGGTCCTGAATCACCCTCCACTCCGTAGGAATGCCACTTCTGCAGACATTGCATATCTCAAAGATAACGAAATAATTACCGTTCAGTGAGTAGGAAACCTTCCGAAGCACCTTGTACTCCCTCATGCTTGCGACCTTCCCAAACAGGCACAATTTGTCGCTGTAACCGTACGCCGGGTTCACTTTGGGCACGAGATGCACGGTTCCGGTGACTGCGTTGACCAACCGGCCACTGCCGTCTTCGATATTCTTGACGCAGGCGAGGTTGAGGGAGATGCTCGAGATGTGGCCGTCCGTACGCACTTGACTAAGAACGGTACCGGACAGATCCATGATGCTGATGACGTTCCTTGGATTCGCCCAGTCTCCATCATCGGAAGGATTCTCGTGGCTGTTGACGATGATGAGTGGCCCAGGGTGCCGAGCCGCGAAAGCGGCGACGAACTCCGGGTCGGAGAGTAGGGACCGCCATGACCGGCACACCAGGCGGAGGCGGCAGAGATCCTTGGCATCTAAGCGAAGAAGGATGTCGTACAGGGCGTCCAGGGGCAGAGCAGCCATGTTGGAGGCAGCGCGATTGGGGACGACGCGCCTGTCCTGCCCGGGGAAAGGCTTCGACGATGACGCCATCGCTGGGGGAAAAGAGAGATTTTCCGTATCTATTTGGTCGCAGGAGTACATGAACGGGGATGAAATAGTAATCAGATCGAAGGGATTGCTATCTTCTTTCTTACCAGGGGATCGCGATGGATTTCGGCGCCGGAGATCCCCGGTGACGCTTTCTCCGCCGGCGCGAGGACCCGGGATGGGCAAAGGAAGGGGAACTCGGCTTCGAGACGTGGCGGCGCGAGGCCGTTCTCCGATCGGCGAGGCAGGGGCGTCGGAACGATGAGCTTCGTGGTGGGCAGTGGCGCTCGGGTCAACGGCTCGGCGGCGGCGGCTGGTGGCTGGCCGTAAATCGCGATTACGCTGCGGCTACTGAGCGGAGTCGTTTTCGTAAATACTTAAGTCAATAGCAAGAAGTCAAGGTCAAGCACAATTGCATAATCTAGAAAAAGTTTGGAATACGGGTAGAAAGAAAATTTGATGTCACGTGCACTACAAATGCCTTTATTAAACTACTTATCCTCAATATATAAAAACACATACGTATTTAATTAAAGTTTTTTACACGATATTTAGTGTGCGTACGGTTTATGAAAGTTCCCTTTATGAAAAAAAAACTATCCTAAAGATTTAGAAATATTCCAATAAAAAACTATCGAAAAGAAAAAGAACAATGCTCGGGTATGTCAAATGAATACTTTCAGTTATAGCAGAGTTTATTTTCCATTAAAAATAATTTGGAACGATCAACATAAAGAAATTGTGTGCAGGTGATAAAAGAAGAGTAATGCTATACATCCCACCTATTTGTAGGTCCATATGTTACAACCGGAAATCCAACGGTTTAATTGAGTTTGATTGTGATACTTTAACCATCAAACTTTGGACGTAACATCCAGTCATACAAACGGGTTATATTTGAAGCATTTTTCATAAACAAAAAACAAACAGATTACAAACATGAGTTCACACAAAAGCTCCAGTATCATAGTTACCCAAAAAACAAAAAAAAGCTCCGCCGTCATCTTTTTCGACTGAACAGGTTCATTAGCATCAACTCATGCCTTATTCCTTGGAACATTCAAGAAAGCAACATTGGTTCTACAGAATTGTACTTTTGTTACACTAGTATCAAAAGAGCAAAAAGAAAAGGTAAAAATGAACTATTCTGTAGACCTCTTAATGATGAAGCTCCAGATATCCCACGGGTCATAATCTTCGGTTGTCTCGCAACCTAGTTGTGTTCTTTGATTGCCCTAGAGGCTAAACTTTGAAAATCATTCTCTTGCAAAGAAGCTTTACATCAAAGTTTAAATGAAAAATTGTGCTCGAAGTTGTACACAAAAAAAGACGAGAGAGAAGAACTTTGAGGCAATTTTGTGTCAATAGTTTGAGGCAAACTCTACTTTAAAAGTTTGAGCTGAAAGAGTTTGCTGAATGTTGCGAGAAAGTTTGAAATACAAGAGTTTGTGAGAAATATTAAAATTTTTGACGAGAATCTTTCGGTGCAAAAGTTTCAGCTGAAAAATTTCACAGAGAACTTTATGTTTCACTGAAAACTTTTCACCTAAAAAGTTTTACATGAAAGTTTGAGAAGTCTAAGCATTTGTGAGAAACTTGGAAAGAAAAAAAATTTGACACAAGTCAAAGCGTGAATTCTATCGCTAAAAGTTGAAAAAAAGTTTTGGAAAATGTTTGTCCGACAAAAGTTTTGAGGCAAACTCTAGCTCAAAAGTTTGAGTCGAAAGAGTTTGCCAAGGAAGTTGCGAGGACACAAAGAATTTGTAAGAAACTTTGGAAAAAACAACAAGAATTTGTGAGAAACTTTGAAAAAACAACAGTTTATGTTTAACTCGTAAGGAAAATTTTAGCAGGAGAAGCTTTCGATGCCATAAAACTTTATCTATAAAAGTTATAAAAAAAGTTTTAAAAAATGTTTATCACCAATTATGAAAGAAAAAAAGTTTGAGCTGAAAGAGTTTGCCAAGAAAGTAGACAGGACACAAGAGTTTGTGAGAAACTTTGTAATAACAAAAGTTTATGTTTAACTCTAAGGAAAATTTTGACAGGATAAGCTTTCATAAAAACTTTATCTGTAAAAGCTCTGAAAGAAGTTTTATAAAATGTTTGTCACCAAGTATGGAAGAAAAAAGTTTGAGGCGAATTCTAGCTCAAAAGTTCTAGCTGAAAGAAAGCCAAGAAAGTAGCCAGGAGACAAGAGTTTGTGAGAAACTTTGGAATAACAAAAAGTTTATGTTTAACTCTAAGAAAAATTTTGACAGGATAATCTTTTGCTGTCGTGAAAAGTTTATTTGTAAAAGTTCTAAAAGAAGTTTTGGAAAAAGTTTGACAATAATTGTGAAAGAACAAAAGTTTGAAGCAAACTCTAGCTCAAAAGTTTGCGTTGAAAGAGTTTGCCAAGGAACTTGGCAGGAACTTTAAAACACAAAACTTTGCGAGAAACTTTGAAAAAACAAAAGATAATGTTTAACTCTAACGAAATTTTTTACAGGACAAGCTTTTTGTGCCGTGAAAACTTTATCGATAAAAGTTGTAAAAAAAGTTTTGGAAAATGTTTGTCACACAAGTATGAAAACAAAAAGTTTGAGCCAAATTCAACTCAAAAGTTTAAAAGAGTTTGCCAAAATGTTGTAGGAACTTTGAAACATAAGAGTTTGTGAGAAACTTAGAAAAAATTAAACATTATGATTAATTTTTAGAAATTTTTTTGATGGGACAAGTTCAAAACTTTATTGGTAAAAGTTATAACAAAAGTTATGGAAAATGTTTGTCACCAAAAGTTTGAGGCAAACTCTAGGTTAAAAGTTTGAGCTAAAAGAGTTTGCCAAAATGTTGTAGGAACATTGAAACACAAGAGTTTGCGAGAAACTTTCAAAAAAGAAATTCTATGATTCTTCGACCTGTATGCACACTAAATTCTTCAACGTTTTTGCACAATCCATCTACTCGTCAACACAACAAATACTTTCTTTTCTCTTTTGTTGCGTAATTGTTCTATTCTAATTAATTGAATCGGTTCAATTCTTGTCCTCATATTGAAATGAATCGACGAGATTGATAAGGAGTTAGTTAATGATGTTTGAGCATGTACTTTTTTTGAGTGTCTATTTATTTTCGATTGGTATCTATGGATTGATTACAAGCCGAAACATGGTTAGAGCTCTAATATGTCTTGAACTTATACTGAATTCAATTAATCTAAATCTCGTAACATTTTCTGCTCTATTTGACAGTCGCCAATTAAAAGGAGACATTTTCGCAATTTTTGTTATAGCCCTTGCGGCGGCTGAAGCAGCTATTGGACTATCCATTCTTTCTTCCATCCATCGTAACAGGAAATCAACTCGTATCAATCAATCGAATTTGCACACTAAATTCTATAACCTGTTTGCACACTAAATTCTTTGACCTGTTTGCACACTAAATTCTCCGACCCATTTGCACACTAAATTCTCCGACCTGTTTGCACACTAAATTCTTCTACATGTTATTTATTTCTATACCCGGAGGAGAAGATATTGGACTCTTGGGGCACAATCCATGTGGTAATAAATGATTCTCCGACCCGTTTGCATACTAAATTCTCCGATCCGTTTGCATACTAAATTTTTCGACCTGTTTGCACACTAAATTCTCGGACATGTTAGCAGACTAAATTCTATAACCTGTTTGCACAATAAATTTAGTGTGGTGATTTTGATTTTAGTGGAATATAACAAAATTCTCCGAGGTGCTCTTCCTATGGACATACACAGATTTTTGCTACATGTGTGCACTTAAATTTGATATACGAGTTCAACTAGAATACAAACTGATATTTGGTTTACGTAAGTTAAGCTGATTTTAGCTAATTGGATACAAACTGATATTGCTACATGATGTTTTATTGGGAAAATGGTGATGCCAAAAAGTGCATTATCCTACTGATTGTTTATAAACAGTTCCATTTGCAAAACTTGTAAAAAAGAACTCATTTTTTCTTCGAAGTGGAACTAAAATTTGCTAGAGATTTCCATCTAAGTAAAAGTCTGCAAATCAGGGCTCACAGAAGTTACAAGAATATACTATTTCCCTGTAATGTGTAACAGAATTAGAATCTTAGCTACAATAAAAGTTATGTGTTCTATACTACATAAATTTGAATCTTTTTGGTTGCTGATGTGTTTCAAACCTTCACATTGAACACTCATCGATCCATTTTGTCGCACGGAGTGAATCATCAAACTCCCTATGGGTAAACATAGGAGCGTCCGATCTTTGCAATGATTGGGCTGTAACAAAAAAGAAACAGAAAAGTGATGGGCACATTAGTTTTGAAACAAAAAGATTTTAATAATTTTTAGATCATTGAAAGAAAGATAAAAAAACTTTAACTGAAAAGGTTTGAGGCAAACTTTAACCAAAAGGTTTGAGGAAGTTGTTAGAAAACAGTTTCCTAACACTTTTGAGAAATTTTGAAAGGATAAAAGTTTAAGATTAACTCTAAGAGACAAAAATATGAGCAAAAAATCTTTTGACGCTTTGTCCTTCCATCCAACCAGATGCACTCCTAATTTTTCATTTTAAAATTTAAATATAAATTTTGAACTTAGTTTTGAACAAATATTTGAAACAAAGTTTAAACAAAAGTTTGAAAATAAAGTTTATTTTCAACATTTTGAACAAATATCTGAAAAAAATGTTTGAAACAAAGTTTATATAAAAGTTTGAAAATAAAGTTTGAAGAAAAGTTTAAACAAATATTTGGATAAAGGTTGAACGAAAGTTTGAAATAAACTTTGAATTAAACTTTTGACTAAATAGTTTTGAATAAATTTTTAACTAAATTTTGTATAGAAGAAGATGAGATGTGCAATTCATCTGTGTAAGATCCACCTAATACTTACATGCATGCAGACGATACAAAATAAAAAACATGTTTCATCGTGCGGGGCTCAGCTGCATGCTGTATGGCGTCATTGATTCGCGGTGCGAAAGGAGCAAAACTGCTTACATGCAACATGCGCGCTGCTGCCCGGTAATTCGCACGAAGGCGAGCGCACGAACGCGCATAAAAGAGTCTTTCCACTCCCTCCCCAATGTGTCCTCCCGCTAGGTGGAGGATTTTTATTGAACCTTGTTTTTACCGTGGACCCAGCCAACCAACTGGAAATGACCCAAGGTTGTGTGTGTGAGGGAATTCGTTAGCCTCTGCGCATTCTGCGGCAAATGAGTTGGAAAGCATTAAAGAAATAGTTGCTGCAATGGAGTCAACGATTCCCGCCATTACCATTTTACAGGGGATACAAATCTTTATTCATTACCACATATAGAGAAAAATAATCTTGTAATTCTAACTTTCAAGTATGGTGCCACAACACACACACTACAATAATGAGTTTGTTGTAATCTATCCGGCGCGGATACAGATACGCGGATGTATGAGTTTCTTAAACAACCCGATACATGATACGTTTGAATATTTTTTATAAAAAATGTAATACAATAGCTGAAAAGAAAAAAAAAGAAAAAGGAGGAAAAACCAAAGCAGAGTGTGTGGGCCAGAACAGTTCATAGTCCATTATAATGCTAAGGCCCATCAGGGAAGCAGCCCATTCTCCTCTCACTTTTTTTTTGGAGGTAAATTATCATCTCACTGTATCGTAATTATAAATATCCTCACCAATTCAAAATCCTCACGGCTCTCCGCCAGCCGTCCCTCTCTCTCTCACTAGCCCAGCAGCCTCCCTCTCGCTTGCAGCCACTGTTGCCCCTTTGACCAGCCAGCAACCAGTCCTCTCTCTCTTACACACACTCCTAATGAAACATGCATGTACCTAGATGGTTAGATGAGAGTAGAGAAGATATCATGGTGTTAAAGTATAAATGAATTGTCCATCTTTCCTTATTAGTTTAGTCTTTTAGATAGACTGTTTGGTGCATGCAATGTCAGCTTCTCTAGCTGAAGGGGAAGCAATGTGCCGAGCATGGCTTTGTCGCCCCTATTCGTTTCGACAACAGAGCCAACCATGTCCTTGCTCGTGTCGTGTCTCTTTCATTTAGAAAGCCAAATATTAATGCCGTGTATGTTCTACTCTATTGGCCAGAGTGCAAACCCAGTAACCACCACAATCAGAGTTCATACTTACTTTGGCCAACACGCCATCTGAGTAACATAGAAAGTAAATTATTATTTTCTATTTTCCCCACTTCTGACGGTTTAACCCATGCGTACGTGCAGGCACAGCAGTCAATGCTGAACTACTATATGAAGAATGCCATTTGGGACAGATCAAGAAAGTTGGTAGCAGTTATGAATGCCACAAGACATTTTCATCACCAGTACAGCAAACAGGAGAAATTGTGTTGCCTACTTGCTCAAACTGGAAGTTCATTAAGAGCAACCCACTCTACTGATCCCATTAGTAGCTTACTTCGCCGCTGAGCATTCTACTTTCAAGACAAGCTTCCCTACACGGCACCACAAGATGGAATTGTCACATCACAATTGAGGACTTTGCTGACTGCATAAACGTGCAGAACACCATCTGGGAGCCGACCATGTTCTTCTCATGTCGGTTTCCTTTAGCCAGTTCCAGTAATGAAAGCCAAGTGTCATGTCGTTCTTGCCTGCTGTACTTATTGTCCACAATGCAAATGCAATTCCAGATTTACCGTGACAACCATAGATTTCTAAATCAAAGTTCCTGGGACAACACACCACTTGAGTAACAAATCGAGCAATTAGACTTTTCCAAGTTTTCTTTTTGAAGGTGTAGGTACGGTATTGGACGCACTAAACATAGCTCAAAGGTTGCCAATGCAGTGGAAAGTGGCATTTTCATTAGCAGTACATGAAACAAGATACATTGTGTGGCCTGCTTGCCAAAACTGGAAGTTTATTAAGAGCAACCGCTTTACTAAGTAATTAAGCCCATGAGTCGCTTACTTCAGAGTTGAGCATTCTACTTTCAAGACAACCTTTCCCGGTGTTCCTGCTCATGTATGTTTCATTTAGCCCATTTCCAAGCAAATATCATGTTAATTTCTGTTCTACTTTTAGCTGTCCACAGTGCAATCCCAGTAACCACTAGGATTGAACTCGGAATTCATATGTACTGTGGACAAAAGGCCGCTTTAGTAATAAAAGCTAGCAAATTAGTCTTCTCCACTTTAACCAGTTTAAAAGGTTTAACCCATGCGTGCAGGGAACCTTCAGTGCTGAACTAAATCAAGAATGCCATTTGAAACAGATCAACAAGACATTTTCATCACCAGGTCAACAGCAAACAAGACAAATTGTGTTGCCTGCTTGCTCAAAGTGCCAAGCTTCCCTACAATATAAACTTGCATAACAGAGAACACCGTGTCACAAGCATACTAGCACCGGCAAAAGAAAAAGGCATACTCCTACTAGACTAGCACAGGGAGGTGCAGATCATCGCAGAGGGACACTGCACCATGAGCGACGCGGAGGCTGTAGCCAAGGCCGTCATCGGCAAGCTCGGGCTGCTGCTGAGCGAGGAGTACCGCCTGCTCCGCGGCGTCCGTGGCGGCATCGCCCATCTGCGGGACGAGGTCGAAATCATGAACGCCCTGATCCGCATGCTGGCCGAGGCCGACGACGGCGCCGTGGACCACTTCGTCCGGGCGTGGACCAAGCAGGTGCGCGAGCTCGCCCACGACGCAGAGGACTGCATCGATCTCTTCGCGCGCCGCATCGGCTTCATCGTCCCCATCCCCGGGCAGGGCAAAGCAGCCCGCGCGCTGCACGGCGCCTGGCACTTGCTCGCCACGCTCCGCGCGCGCCACAGGCTGGCCTCGGACATCAAGGCCCTCCGCGCCCGGGCGATCGCCATCAGCGAGCGCCGTGTGAGATACGGACTGGACAGCCTGGCGCTCCGCCCCTCCGCGTTCTTTGCCGCCACCTCCGCCGCCGTGACATCTCCCTCCGCCGCCGCCATGCTCGCTGCCAACAACTCGAACCAGCTCGTTGGCATAGAGGGTCAGGTCAAGATCTTGTCAGAGAAAGTGAAGTCATCTGGGATCGATCAGAACCTCAAGGTATTCTCCGTCGTGGGGTTTGGAGGGCTCGGCAAAACGACGCTGGCCATGGAGGTATTCCGGAGGCTAGAAGAGGAATTCGTCTGCCAAGCCGTGGTGTCGTTATCTCAGGGGTTCGACGCTGGCAAGGACATGACCAGAGTGCTCAAGGAGATTCTTAAACAGGTCACAATGGTGAAGAGAGATATCCACAAGGTTGTGAAAGGCGAGTTTATGGTGGGCGGGCATCACCTCCAGGAAGGTCAGGGACTCTACCGCACACAAGATGAAGAGGTAAATCAAATTCTCCTGATGCTCGTATTTAGCTCAGTCGTGAGACGCCGTCATGCTCTCTTCAAAATGCACTAGTCAGACTGTACAATTCTGAACGAGAGCTAAATGCAATTCTTAAACAGGTGTTGAACAGAGATGGAAACAAGGGCATGACACAGGAGTTCGTGCCGGGTGACATAACAGACATGGATGTGGAAGATCTGACTAGGAAGCTGATGGAATTTCTCGCAGACAAGAGGTACATGAGCATGATGATTAGGTTCCTCTTGTAGTAATATGTTCTATTGACTCAATTGTTTCTTCAGTTTTTGCATGACTGTGGATGTTATTTTTTTTTCCATATTTCATCACAGTAAGAAAACGTAAAGATATATGATACTTTGCATGGAAGCTAAAGTTTTGGAGCACAGTCAATTTTCATAGTGGTCAAAATTGCTTTTCTGAGTTGATATTATCTGCTATGAAATTCCTTTTCATAGTGGTTCCAGTGACATTGGGTGGTATGCTTCACCTATTGATGTTCTTAAAACAAAAAAAAATATGGCACCTTCCGACAAGTAAACTGGAGGAAAATGTTGTGCTTTATAGTTAAATGTCAGGAAAAAGGTCAATTTCCGCGATGTAAAATATTATCTTTTCTAGTGGAAGTAAGGCCTAACAGTAATCATTTCTGTCATGCAAACAGGTATCTTATTGTCGTGGATGATGTTTGGACAATAAAGGCCTGGGAGGCAATACAAGCTCGATTGCCAGAGAACAAACAAAGCAGCAGAGTAATTGTGGCTACTAGGATAGAGACTGTGGCCAAAGCATGCAGTTCAGGCAACACTTTGGAGGATAACGTCTATCGAGTCAAGCACCTTGAATTCAAGGACTCAGAAAAACTGTTCATCAACAGAATATTTGGCCCTAACAATGCTTGTCCCAGAGAGCTGGAAAAGGCAAAGAACAATATTTTGGAGAAATGTGGCGGGCTGCCCCTGGCCATTGTTAGCATTGCATGCCTTTTGGCGAGCTACAAGTCACCTGGAAGCATAGGCATGTGGGACAGAGTCAGGAACTCAATTGGTTCTCAAATGGAAAGCAATCCAACCCTTGAGAGTATGAGGCAGTTGATTACACTGAGCTACAACCATCTGCCTCATCATCTCAAGGCATGCACATTGTATCTCAGCATTTTTCCAGAGAATTTTGCAATAAGCAAGGACCGGTTACTTCAGAGATGGATTGCTGAAAGTTTGGTTCCAGAAATGAGGGGTTTGACATTAATAGAGGTTGCAGAAGCCTGCTTTGATGAGCTCCTAAGCAAAAACATCATCAAACCAAGAAAGGTTCAATATGATGGCGAAGTGGTCGAGTGTTGCGTGCATGACATTATGCTTGAGGTCATCTTGTCCAAGTCTCTCGAGGAGAATTTTGTTACTCTGGTGGGGAGCCAATACCGAGGGACCTCGTATGACAGTGTTCGTCGCCTCTCCATCCAAGGTGATGAACCAAGGTCCTTTGTCCACGACATGGGTATGCAGCATGTCCGGTCTCTTACCACATTCCGCCCCGAAGGTCATATCAAACTGCTCGATCGACTACCCGAGTTCATGCTGCTGAGAGTACTTGACTTAGAAAATTGCAAGAGCTTGCAAAATTACCACATGAAGCACATCTGTCAGCTGCTCCTACTCCGATTCTTGAACTTGAATCATACAGATGTCACAGTGCTACCAAGTCAGATTGGTGATTTGATACATTTACAAACACTTTTGTTAAACAGCACACTCATTGATGGAATCCCAGAATCAGTGATCAAGCTGGAGAACCTTGAGAATCTGGGCTTCTCTAACAGGCAAAAGTGGTGGACATTCTTGAGACTTCCCTTAGGACTCCGAAAAATGAAGGCCCTAAACGGACTGTCGAGGTTAGAAATCTGTGTTGATGATGCTGACCTTGCCATAGAGATTGGTGACCTTGTGAAACTTCAAAAGCTCCATATAATCCTCAACTGCGCAGACTGCCATAGTAAGCAAGTTCTCAAAGAAATTGCCAGGTCTATAAGCAGGATATGTTCTCTCCATGAGTTCAGCATTGAGGACATGGTATTTTCTTCAAACAACATGAAATTTCTTCACGAAATTGCTTCTCCACCACTGCAAATCAGGCATCTCAACATTGGTGGCACCATCGACAAGTTGCCATGTTGGGTAGAGTTACTCACACACCTCACCCACATAGAACTTTGGTGGATAAACCTTCATAGTGATGAAATATATGGGGTACTATGGAAGCTGCCAAACCTGCTGAAGATCAGTTTGGAGAGGAACTGTTGCAAAGATAAGAAGTTGGTGGCGCGGACCAGGTTTAAGTTCCAGATGCTAAAGGAGATATCCTTTGTCCCTTATGGTTATTATAACCAACATAACTCAAAATTTCTCGTATTTGAGGAAGGATCGATGGAAAAGCTTGAGAGGCTCACCGTAAGGTTTGACAATTTCAAGAGGAGACTTGTTGGTGTGAAAAACCTGGCAAGCCTTCAAGAGGTGCAGCTTCAAGGAAAGAGAGATAATACTGCAATGCAGAATGCAGTGGAACAACTAAAAAAAGAGAGCAGCAACCGTCCAGAATCAAAGCAGTTCAAAGTATCACTGAAATATGTTTGATCCATATCATGAAATGACTCTTGAGCACGCTTGTGTTTTATTCTCTTACTTCTATTGTGTTTTTATATAAGAGAAATTTCTCACAGATGTTTTGTAATATATACTGAGATTGTTCTTATTAAGAATTTATAAATATATTTTAGCATTTTTTTTTAATCACGCTATTTCCCTTCGCATTAGAAAAGTTGTTCAGATCTGAAGAGTAAACTTACAGATGAATGGTGATGAGAGGTATCTGTGCATGGAAGGGGGCCTTCAGCTTTTACCAGGAGACTACTCGCTGCTCTTCCGGGTTCTGCTGTTTCCAGTGGAAACTGGAAAGCACTGATCCTCTTACTTCTATTGTGTTTTATATAAGAGAAATTTCTCACAAATGTTTTGTAATATATACTGAGATTGTTCTTATTAAGATTTTCTAAATATATTGTAGCATTTTTCTAGAGTCAGGCTATTTCCTTCGCATTAGAAAAGTTGTTCAGATCTGAAGAGTAAACTTACAGATGAATGGTGATGAGAGGTATCTGTGCGTGGAAGGGGGCCTTCAGCTTTTACCAGGAGACTACTCGCTGCTCTTCCGGGTTGTGCTGTTTCCAGTGGAAAGCACTGATCGGTGGTTGTGCATTGTGAGTCAGAGCTGTTGCAGGCGCTGCTGCAATTAACAAGGGTTCCGCATTTGGCTACAACATTCGGATGCAGAAGTGAACCACAGCACCGTAGTACAGATTTCGTTAGGTAACGTGGCCGTCAGTTACGTGCTAAAGGAAGGGAAAAAAATAGTGCAAACAGACAATTAAGAGCACAGATGCAAATAACTGACTTTTTAGCATCTGCGCCATGTGTCATCCTCTCATCTGCATATTTGATTCAATATACACATGTCGATTGAACATCCAATGATTTACGAACAGTTTATTTGATCGGAAAATCTTGTATTATTCTGATCCTTTTCATAAAATATGTTTCAACACTCATCGATACTTCAGAAGATAGCAGTTCAGATTTTCAGTTTGCAAGAATTATTTCTCTTTCGATTAATATTTTCAGAAGGAGTGGTTCAGCATGATTCACTGATTCTCCCAGACAGAATGGACACCAATTTTCCTCGAAGCTTGATAGCCTTACATGCATTTGTTCAAATCTATATGGAAATTATTCAAGAAGCATGCTAATCCTTAAATTTTGGCGCCACATAAATGCAGCAGTAAAATCATAAAAGACTTTCGATGACCATAATTTAGCTAGATAAAAAGCACCATGGCCAGATTTGTTATTCTAGAGAACTGCACATTCGATACAACAGAATAAAGCAATTTGTTCTTCTAGAAATTGTATTTGTCTTACCGGTGCAAAAGCGAAAAAAAATCCACGCCTTTGCACCTTGCATGGTGAAGATCCATATATCCCACAGATAATTCTGTATTTCTGTGCTGTCCCACTACCTATTTGTGTTCTGTAGGCAATCCAACAGAGGACATCAGACAAGAAGTCAAGCTTCGAATATCATTCCGTTTCAGAAGGGAAATCAGTTCCAACAAGGCAATGGTTGACCTGCATATTGTTACAAATGAGATGTGGGAGTTAGTTCAAAAAATTCCAGACCAAAAGTTAAGCTTGCCCAAAACAAGCTCAGAGTTTAATAGTAAAAACGAACACATAAGTGTGGAATTGATACAAAAGAAATATAAGGTTTTCCAGCACTAGGGCTCAAGTAAAACAGCATTTCACTCACATTCTCATGTAGATATACCATAAAAGTCAAGAAGCATGATTAACTGAACAACTAAACCCAATCAATACAATGGACATTGATTTTGGGAGAACTTATCAATTCAGGCATCCACGGGTGGCAGTTCCTTTTCTCTTTACTTTCCTACATATCAAATCTGGTATCCAAAGCGTCCATTAGGAAGAAAGGCTCTAAGATCATCAAAACCCATATCTAACCATTGTTTTCTTCTTTTTCTGTACCAAGAGGACATTAACAAAGAACCTTCAAATTTTGTTTCCTTTCCCAGCATGGTTTTTGTCGCTTTGTGGCGATCAGTGACAATGCACCCAGCTCACAGAGCATAGGCATTTAAGGCAGACGCCATATAAACCATTCCGGGCGTCAGAAGGGCTCAGGTAGTGTTAGCACTCACAGTGCATCACGTACACCAGTGACCAGCCAAAAAAGAAAAAAGAAAATAGATTGAGTAAAGAACAAGGAATAAATTGGGCCGCAATTGGCAGGCCCATCCAGTCCAGCTTTGACTTATTGCCCTAGCAGCTCCAGTCTATCCCACACGCTGGCGCACACAGCTGTAGGGGCAATCACCTTTAATTCCTTCGTCACCTTCAATAGCATAGGGACAACTAGGTGAGGATGATGATGGGGAAGAGGAAAAGAGAGACAGCACAGGCCCACAGCAACTCTAGCAGAGAAGGTAGGAACAAAGCCGCCAAAGCATTCCTGTCTACCACCCTCTAAATCTAACAATGATCTACCTCCCCCTAAATCTGCTACCCCACGGCCAATTGGCTGTAGGGTGTCCATCCAACACCAAGTCATGCCTAGATGACGCCGAGTTCGATATGGCACTGGCATGGTGACCCCATTGCTTTGACCTCTTGGAGTGCCTTGTAGCATGCACTTATAGTATCACTAAATGTTTACTACCCACAACTAAGTGGGAACCTACCCGTAATTCTAACAACTGTCATGAAAGAACATAAACAAACTCACATAAGCAAATAACAACTAAGTAATAAAAAGACAGTGCTACTGATTGCAAATAATGGCATCATTAGTTCTCACCATCTAGGTTCAACAGGTTACCAGTATACAAACTAATTCCAGCGAAGGCGCTCAGCTTCATCAAATTTGTGAATTTATTGGACCTTGAGTCATGAATCTGTAACAGGTCCATGGATCTCACAACTATCCTCCCACCATCTAACAGCACCAAGGGACGAACAGGCAAAATATGTTCATATCGTTCAATTTGCACCGTGTAATTTTTCATCCATATGCCGTTCCCAGGATCCATCAGAAACCACAAGTCCATGTAAGGAGTCGGTCCGTGAACAATAACCAAGGAGTTGTTCAGGTTGGCCAGCGTAAGCTGCCTTGCTAATGGACCACGATAACCGTTGAGCCTCTCATCATCAACAAGGCTGCTGGGTCCCTTGATGCTCTGTCCCAACTCTTCTGCCCCAAGGTCGAACGAAACTATCCAGTTTTGCTCAGTGGCTTGGCGATTTAAGACAGCAAAATAGGCATCCACAGTCAAGAAGTAGACAATACCACCAACGATCACTCTTGTCCATTCATTCCATACAAAAGAGTCTGTAGGGCACTGCTTTCCTCTCCATTGCACAGGGCGTCTACAGTTGATAGTGCACACCTCAAACAAGTCCTTGCGGTCGCCGCCACGTCGACATGGAATCATCCGGAGCACCTTGCGCTCCCCTGTGTTGCCAACCTTCCCAAACAGATAGACAGGCTCCCCATAATCACACAGCTTGAACCCGCCAGCCAGATGCTCCTCTGCCAGCTTGCTTGGTAAGTGATACACAGATCCAGTGGCCGGGTCCAGCAACCGGAAGCTCCCACCCTCAATTGTCTTGACACAAACAAGGTCAGAGGCCATGCTCACTACCACCCCGCCCTCCTCCATGCGCACCCGCTTCACAACTCGCCCCGACATGTCCAGGATGTCCACCACGATGCCGTCACACTCCGCGCCGTCCGCGTGGCTAGCGAGGAAAAGCGGCTCCCGCTGGCGGGCGGCGTGCGCGGCGACGAACCCCGGGTCGGAGAGGAGGGACCGCCACGGCCGGCAGACCAAGCGGAGGCGGCAGAGCTCCTTGGCCGGGAGGTGCAGCAGGACCTCGTACAGGCCGTCCACGGTGAACGGGCCGGCGTTGGAGGCGCCGTCGGGGGCAGACGCGGCGCGCCTGGCCGGTGCGCCAGGCGGCTCCAGCGACGCCATTCCCGAGGCCGAGAGATCCACAACCTGCGTGGCACACAAGGAGCTTCAATTGTTTCCCTCCACCATCTCAAAAAAAAAATTGTTTCCCTTCACGGAATTGACAAATCCAAGGTCACCGGAATCACGGAAGCCACGGACGGTGCCAGCTGCTTACCGCGAAGGAGATCGAGATGGATCTCGGCGCCGCGTCGGAATGGGGTGCCGGCGAGCTGCTGGTCGCCGAGGGGTCAGCGCGTCGGTAGGGCGGCGAGGGAGAAGCGGTGCAGGTTTGGCGGATGGGGGTTTAGGAATGGGAAACGGCGGTGGGCATTGTCCGTTTCTTCTCCTTTTGTTTTCTTTCGCTTTTTTTTCAACTGTTTTTCTTTCTTTTTTTTTCTCTGAAAAAAAACATCACCTAATAAGTGGGCTGCATGCGCTTTCCTGAGTCCAACCGGCCCATTTGAAACGTGGGTCAAGCCTTAGCCACAAGCCACAGCCCGACATACGGTGATCAATTACACCAGCAGAAGCATGGCCACATTATTGATCTTAAAAAAAAACATGCCACATTATTTTTTCTCCCAAAAAAATGCCACATTATTTTGTTCTCAGAAAAAAAAATAAAACATGCCACATTATTCGAGAATTTCGATATGCTCCGAGACTAGCCAACCTATGACGAGCAACCGTGTAACTTACAAGGGACGGACTATGTAACACACGAAAACTCCATAATCCAGCAAAATATGCAATCTTCTCTCGAAACTTCATTCTATTAAAGAGTGAAGGAAGGTCTGCACTAGGGATGAAAGCGAATCGGATCGGATCGGATAATGTCTTCCCCATATCCTAATCCTTATTTTCTTATCGGATTCGGAACGGTGCGGATAATACACGGATACGGATTCGAATACGGATTTTTTCGGAAGCCGGAGATGGTACGGATTCGGAGCGGAGGAGGATTGGAAGCGGACTTAAAATTATCGGATATAATACATCTTTCACTAGAGAAATATATGCTTATTAAGAATTTGCAAAATATATACTGAGCATGTGTAAAGAGTTGATTCGAGTCAAGCAAAACATCACACAACCCAATCCGTATTATCCCAAAGAAGTGTATAAAACAAAATAAAATATACGTAGAAAAGTATTATTATAGGGCACGATCTACATAATCACGTAAATGAGCTGGCCAGTTGGGTTGTAGCCTTGTAGGTTTATAGCCTTAGGCGGTATACTTTTGTGGGCCGAAAATATTATCGGATAATCCTATTACGAGTATCGGATAATCCATTTATAATTATCGGATAACCTTTATCCGTCGGATTTTATAAATACCGTTACCTATCCTACATCCGCGTGTCATCGGATTCGGATTATCCATAATCTCAAATACTCCCCCATAATCTCAAATAACGGTTTCGGATCAGATCGGATTCGAAAATTATCCTCACCGCTTTCACCCCTAGTCTGCACTGTACGGCCTTGCATGGCATCACTATAAGAACTGTTTCTTTTCCTCCCAGGTTTTCGTTCATGACTGGAACGTTTTGTTCAGAGAAAAATAAAACCGCAGCACTTGACAGAACCACTGCCGGTTTAAACTGACCTCATCATCAATGGAGCACCAGGCAATATAAACCGCAGTGATGATCTCTAGCGTTGATGTGATATAAATGTAGCACGAGGCAAAATAACTGAATACTACTACCTTTTAGAATCGTTATAACGTAAAACACCCAAACATATACCATTACCGTCACCAATTGATTCAAATACATTACGGAATTTTTTTTGAAAAAAATTACGAACCAACAAGAACAACTTGCAAGCCCAGGCATTGCTTCCAATGAAAAGCACAGAAATATGTATCATTTGAGGATTTATATTGACCAAAGGCCAACTGATAAACCACAAAATTGGGACCATGAGGATTCAAATTTTACTTTTACCATTTGAGGATTTATATTGACCTCCTGACTGGTTGGGAGATTTTCTGTTGTCCATCAACCGATTAATTCGAACAGCATGGCAAAATCCAAAATATAAATTACAAGCAGTAGAGACATATTAGTAAAGACAAATGACTCAGATAGTAATCTCAACCAAGGATTTCATCGACAGAACTACACAGACGACAAGTAATTTTAAGTCTTCAAATGACAATTTCCACAGAGAATATATCAGAAGACGATCCACTTGTGATTAATGATTCAACTAAACTATTTCTGCACTCATATGCAACTAGATTCTGGAGTCAGGCATACATACCATCTTCGAGTATATTGCTCAAAGTTAGGAACATGAATATCACAAAAGCACTAGATTTTTCAGTTTCATGTTACCGAACATTTCTTCGAGAACTTTTGAAATCATTGTTGTAACAAATTAGTAACATCTAGTGGTTTTCACTTGAATAATAATTGAGTTTTGAGAGACAAATGAAGCTCCACAAATCCAACAAGAGAAAATAGGCATTAATGATCCGAATAACTTGCATCAGTATACTGTCACTTTATTACCCATAGGTATATTACTTCACAATCCATAATGCTACATTGCTAACTAGATAGAGGGAGGATAGAATTAACATATAATTGGAGTACATTTAAAGATCCATTAAGCAATAGTGAAGCACTCACATCATGAACGGTAACCATTTGCCAAGCCCAGTAGGTTTCCCGTGTACACGCCAATTGCTGTACAAATGCCAGTCTCTACCACATCTGTGGAAGTGTCGGTCTCTGGGTTGTGAATTTTCAGTGATCCCTTGCTTCCTTTACTATCAAAAAGCAGTATCCTCCCATCATTCAACACCCACAGTGGGTGTGCTTCCGTGCTACTAGTACTAGTACATATTCTCTTTTGCATGACCCATATTCCCTTGTCACGATCCTCCAAAAACCATAGGTTCAAATAAGGACCCGTCGGATGAACCACGACTAAGCAGCCACTCAGGACAGCTAATTTGGGCTCACGGTAGCTCATATAACCATCATCCATTACCCTTCTTAGGGGCCCTGTGATTTTCGGCCTCCACTCCTCTGTTTCGAGGTCGAAGGAACCAATGTGGAATGCCGGGTCATCTTGTCCCTGATGATCAGTTTCATTCGAGAAGAAATAGACAAACCCATTGACAACCACGCTGCTCAATGGTCCCAGTGAAACGGTGTAGGGAGGAGCCTCCTTCCCCCTCCACGGAGAAGTGCGGCCGGCGGCGGCGAGGGTGACCACATCGTAAACCTGTACATTTCTGACGGGAGAACCGTGGAACAAGCGAAGTACCTTGCACTCGCCCGTGGAGGCAACGTGCCCGATCACAATAGACGCTCTGCGGTGGGAGAAGCAGACGTCATGCGCCGCCGCCGCGTGTTCCGGCGCCAGTCCTTCCGGCAAGGTCCAGGACGCCCCGCCTCTGCCCGGGCTGAACACCCGGCACGGCCCGCTGGAGCCTTCCGCGACGCAGACGAGGTCCAGGTGCACGGACATCACCCACTCGAACGCCGCCGCCGCGGCGCCCTTGACCCGTCTGACGACGCGCCCGGAGAGGTCGACGATGTCGAAGACGACGCCGCGGGTGGTGTTCTCGTTGTACCCGGCGACGACGAGCGGGTCCGGGTGCCGCGCCGCGTGCGCGGCGGCGAAGAGCGGGTCGGAGAGGACGGTGCGCCAGGGCTGGCACACGGCGCGCAGGCGGCAGAGGTCCTTCCCGGGACGCGCAGGAGGATCTCCTGCAGGGCGTCCTCGGTCACGGCGGCGATCGGCGCCGCCGCCGCGCGCCTCCTGTGCGGGCCCGCGCGGCGCTTCGGTGACGTCATCGCCGCGACCACGGAATCCTGTCCTGGTTTGACCATTTGACCTGGAACAGAGGAAGAAGAAAGGTCAGGTATTGATCTCCGCGACCAAAAAAAAGATCGAGACGGGCGGCGATTCAGGAGCGCGTTAGGCCGGGGAGGCGAGATCCCGGCGATGAGATCAGGCAGCGAGGGCACGATCGAGATGCTTACCGGAAGGGGTGGTTCGGACGGATTCCGAAGCCAGAGCCCGCGGCCGGAACACGGGAGGCGACAGGCGGGGACAGGCGGCGTCCGCTCCGACGATGCCAACTGGCCGCTGCGGCGGGGCAAAGGCAAATGGCTGAGCCGCCCGCTGGGAGGGAAGCCGGATGGGGAGAGTCGCGGAAGGATGAAGCGGCGGTGCGAATCGTGGGATCTGAAGCGGAGGCGCGCTGACCGCTGACAGTTGACAGGAATGAAGCGGTAGACAAAGAGGCCGTTGACTCGTGTTATCGCTTTCTGCAATGGGCCGACCGAAGGTCATTACCGACAACAGTGTTTAGGCGCCCCACTCACAGCCCAATGCACACTGCGCAGTACGCAATTGTTGGGCGGAAAATTTATAAGCTGCTGCACGGTCCTATAGTATATTTTTAAAGAGAAAAGGCCACTTTACTACAGTTTTCCTAAAGTCTGAATAACCCCTTATATTATCCTTTGGTTCATTTTCCATCACTATTTACTTAATTAGCATCTTTACACATTTGATCAGATTAGGGGAGATGGGGTGCCTTCGTACTCGTTTTGTACAAAATTTTCCGTACATTTCGAAAAACAGAGGGTACATGAGAAATTCTACCAACCAAAGGGGCAATTGTTTGTGCTTTCACGAATGAGCTAACCGTATTCTCATAGGTGCTGTACAAAAATAGGTTACCACAATATTCATGTGACTCACATTGACTTTCATTACTCCATAATTGCGTCTTTCTCTACTTCTTACTCAATTTGGTGTCCACCTCCACGTAAGTTACTATTTGATGTCACCTCCACGTGAGTTACCCAATTTGTAATCCGATCCGATATGTAATCAGTCATTGTGCTCCGCCTCGTCGGTGTTCGTGCACGCGGCATCAAGGTGAATTTCATGTCCGAGCTAGATGCACGGGAAGTAGCGTGCATGGACGGGTTCAAGGTTCTCAAGCTCCCTTCTTACAAGCCAGGGGAGAGGAGATAGAGTCCAGTCGGACAGCACAAGCGACGTTGTGGTGCCACCTCCATTGGCTAGCCGGAGAAGGATGGAAACGTGCAATATTCCATGTTCATCTTTCTCCCGGACAAGAAAGACGACCTCTCGAACATGATGGACATGGTCCCCCGTCGTGGACGTGGTCACAGCGTCGCCAGCTGTCTCTGTACGGCATCGTGACCGAGCTCAAGGAGAAACATGTTGAATTGACATTGCCCAAATTTAAGATAAACTTCGACCGAGCCAACTCGGCGACGCCCTCAACCAGCTGGAGCTCAAGCTGCCATTCTCGCCGGAATCGATCAACCTTAGCGGCATTTGCGAGGAGGAGGTAGACAACGATGAAGGTGACACGACCGGTGTTCATGGGCAAGTTAGCGCATACGGCGGTAGTTGAGGTGAACGAGTTGGAACTGAGGCTGTTGTGGTCACCACATGTGTGTTCTATGGTGCTCTTGCATGCCTCCGCCTGATATCATTGAGTTCGTCGTTGATCACCCGTTCAGCTTCTTCATCATAGAGGAGCAGTCCGAGATCATCGTTTTTGTCGGGCACGTCCTAGAGCCTATAGTTTCTTTGTTTTTTAAAACCAAGCATGGGCACTTTGCTAGTAAAATATGAAAACTCACCTTTCATATAGTGGCATAATTTGATATTAAATTTCAAGTCAAGCTATCATGGTTCCCTAGCAAGGCATAATGTAGGCTAATAACATGTTGATCCTTTTAGATATGCCGTGAAATTTAACCATATAGGTGCTGAACAAAAAAAAATATTGATCCATTCGTTGTGTTACTTTTTTCGAAATTTTTGCATGTGGCCGAGTTCCAGGGCGACGTCCGCACGGACCACGGAGGTTTGCAAAACTCATTGCATTTTGTTTACTGGGTCGATCAATCAATAACTGCATTTGTTGTCATCCTTGC
This sequence comes from Chloris gayana, assembly GCA_031894775.1. Classification (NCBI taxonomy): domain Eukaryota; kingdom Viridiplantae; phylum Streptophyta; class Magnoliopsida; order Poales; family Poaceae; genus Chloris; species Chloris gayana. The sequence goes on from JAUNZO010003659.1 coordinate 75,158, forward strand.
ATGTTCATACGTTTATCCTTTTCGTCACTTTTACCTTGACCACAGGTCGCTGGCCAAAATATGGCAATCCAACGGCGAGGGACGGGCCAATTCCGCCCTCCTCCAGGGCGTGGCAGAAGTCCGCGGCTGCGGGCTAATTTGGCGCCAGCTGATTGGGTGCAGGAGGGAGAGGGCAGGCCTGGAACCAACTGGGACGTGGCGTCACTGTGCAATTCCTGAACAAGGTTTCGTTTCATCCTTTATCAAAAAAAAAAAAAGGGTTTCGTTTCATCCCTCAACAAGGGCCACAAGAAACCCACCGGAGGCCTCCAACTTTTGAAGAAAATTACAGGGCTGTGGGCTGAGTACAAGTCAATGAAGTATGACCTAAGTATGACTTTATCACCTACCTCGATGTGCAAGCGCTGCTGCCCTGCCAGGTCTCGGAATTTCCTATCACCTACCTCGGTCTTCCGCTCTCGACGGGGCATCTACGCAAGGCCCACATTGAACCGCTGGTAGACAAGGTTCGACGCAGAATCCCCACTTGGAAAGCCGGCCTCTTGCATAAATCAGGAAGATTAGCACTGGTTAAATCGACGATGTCAATGATTTCCGTCTACCCGCTTACTTCGATCAAGTTCCCGGATTGGGCAATATGTGCAATCGAAAAATATCAGCGAGGCTTCTTCTGGACAGGAACAAACACAGCAAGCGGAGGGCAATGCACTATCTCGTGGAAAAGAATTGCACGGCCTTACGAGTATGGTGGGTTAGGCGTGCCGGATCTAAGACTAACTGGATTTGCACTGCAATTAAGATGGTTTTGGTTCAAGCGTACAGACAGCAGCAAACCTTGGAGCAATATGCCTGTCGACTGCCAACCAGAGATTCAGAAGATGTTCGAGGCGTCAATCGAAGTGAAAACGGGGAATGGAGCGCTCACCTTTTTTGGACTGACCGTTGGCTCAACGGGCAGACAATTGAGTCACTAGCGCCTGACCTCTTAAGAGCGGTGCCGAGCAGAACAAAGAAGCAGCGCACGGTACAGGCACTGCTCCACAAGCAATGGATCCGGGATATACCAGGACCCCTCTCGGTACGCGCCATCACCCAATACCTCAACCTCTGGCCACTGCTTCGGGACTTCAGCCTGCAGGCGGATGTGCCCGATGAAATCAGATGGAGATGGACAGCTTCCATGCAGTACACCGCCAAATCAGCCTACGAGATGTTTTTCTCGTGGCGCGGTCAAACTCGACGGTGCGAAAATTCTCCGGAAAACCTGGGCACCACCACGAGTCAAGCTGTTCATGTTCCTTGCCTTGTACCGCCGGTCATGGACAGCGGAGAGAAGAAAACGACACGGGCTACAAAATGATGACACCTGCAACCTTTGCAACCAACAGCCGAACACATTGAGCACCTACTCCTGTTCTGCCCCCTCGCCAGGGAAGTGTGGTGGGGAATCCTTTGCCGGATCGGCCTTCGGAGCCGCTACGTGAACAACGAGTCGGGCATCGCCGAAGCATGGGGATCCATCAGATCCGGGCTTGACAAGAGGCAACGAAAGGGGATGGACTCCATGTTCCTGTTGGTAACATGGCATCCGTGGAAGGAACGAAACCGCCGAGTGTTCAACGATCAAGCCTCAACCTCTGCGCAAATCATAGGGAAGATCATCGAGGAAGGACGGGCTTGGGCAAAAGCCGGCGCGAGTAATCTAGGGTGTGTGATGCCGCGAGAGTAGGCGATCCAGAGCAGAGGCCGATCCCGGAGCGGCCGATCTGTACTCCTAGTTGATAGCCGTTGCGTGTTTAACAATGTCTTTCTCTTCTTCTTCGGCTATCGGCGGCTGTGCCATCAGCTCGCGTTTTGTATGTGTAACCTCATGTAATTGGTCATCGACCACTACTCCTTAATGCAATGATACGCAGTTCTCCTGCGTATTCTAGAAAAAAAAAAGACTTTATCACCGAAACCTGCCCCTTCTATCCAGTTTGTTCTCCAGCTCCGCCACTGCGGTGGCAGCATCTGCAACCGCCGGGAAATCTCTTGGACATACGCCGACCACGTCCTCGAGCAGGCGACCAGTGCTGCGCGGTGGCGGCAGTACGACGGGGGCACTTCCATGCAAGTTTTGTAGTAGGGGTCTTGTTTCACTCCAATACCTTAGGCCTCCTTTGCAACCTAGGATAGGAAAAACATAGAAATAGAAAAAATTGTAGGAATTGAGATGGTATGTTCTTGAAATTCTATGAGAATTGAAAACATAGGAATTGAGATGAGAAGGTCTTTGATAGTCTTATAGGAAAAATAAAGGAATCTATAGCTTGTTCTTGCTCTACATGAAAACAAAGGAAAGATAAAAGATGTCTAACCTCTTGCTTTGTTTCCTCCAAAATCAAGCATAAGAATCCATTCCTATGGAAAGTATCCTTTGTTTTTCCTATGAGCCAAAGGATCAAATAGAAAAATTTTCTTTACAGTTACTGTCCTCCAAATTTCCTTTATTTTCCTTCGATCAAAGGACCTTAGTAGTTAACCAAGAGAAGTGGCCCAGGAGAGAACGCAGTCATGCCTTGGGTGTGGAGATACTATGGTGGTCACTGAAAGATGAACCGCTTAAGACCTACTACTTTTATGTGCCCCCTCGAATGAATTTCAGTGGAAATGTTGTGCCCCAACTACCATCACAAATTCACTCTCCACGTGCCTGAACTGCCAGGACAACACCACACTCCATGCAAATGACGAGATAGCATGCTGTAGCTATCTTGAAAACAAACCTCTAACGAACTAGTACTAGCATGCAACTGTCCTGTCCAGGGAATCACGTTTACTTACCAAAACAATGAAGGCATGTGGCTATCTCTCTAGCAAAAATTCAATATTTATTCTTACATTTATTTTGTAAATGTCACCTAAATTCAGAAAAAAATCCGAAATACAATTGAAATCTCGATGAAAATAAATAATTTTGAATCAGACATATTGTAAGACAAATAGATTCTTTAAGAGAATCCATCTAACACATTTTATTCATTTGAATCTGTTTATATCACTAATGTGAAGAACTGAACAATTTATTATTATTTAATATGAACAACCTGATGATTTTTGAAATTTGCAAAAACAAATAACCACCTGTAGGTTGTCGCCCATCCAAAATGGGCCCAATCACCTATTTATTTAGATAGATAGATAGATAGATACTAGTAGATAGATAGATAGATAGACAAACATGATAACTTATCCTCTATGAGAACAAGGTTCAGTGTGAGAACTATGAGAACTTCAATTTGTGTCACATGATCTTGATTCAAGGGGACGTATATGAAGATGTGGGAGGGGAATTTGCAAAACTAGGTGATTGTGCAAATTCTCCCTCCCACCTTAATTCACGTGCCGTATTAGATCAAGATCATATGGTCCAGAATAGAGTTCTCATAGTTCTCACACGAACCTAGTTCTCATAGGATACGTTGCCGATAAACATACATACAAATAGATATAGATAGTTAGAGAGAAGTTGTAAGTCTATAATATAAAATACCAAAGACTAATAATTTTTTCACTTGGTTTTCCTTGACAAAATTTTTAACTTGTCAGATTTTGGTGACCGCTATAAAAGGAAGAGCAAGGGACGAAATATATGCCAGAATTCTGGAAGTGGTGGATATGCAAATATATTTTTAATCATAAGCTTGACGCCCTCGCCCTTCTTTCATACTTAACACTTTGTAATAATAAATATTCATTGGCTCCATGCAAAACCAAATTAAATGCAGAAAAATGGACAGAATTCTTGTAAAGTTTTCCAATAATTATTGGAAAGATACATAAAGGGATGAGAGAGGTGCTAGTATTATCTCCCATCTCGAAATAGATTTTCAACGAAATCCCAATTATTGACATTTATTTGCAGAGATCTGCATGAACTACATTCTTGCACGCCGTGACTGGTATCCAATTTGGTGCAACCAACGGACTCGTGGTCGTGAGGATTTATTGGTGAAGGCAAACCACTCGAAGATGCCCTCTCTGGTCTGCCGATATCAATGGTAATCATACGTTACGGTTCAGGTAGTCATAACTGTGACAGTTTCTAGTTAAGCTCCCGCGCACCATAAATGGATCGGTTTCAATCGGAACGGTTGCTTCAGTGACTATTTTGTATAATTGTAATATGATTCCATTTGGGACCCTGTTTTTTTTCTAAAGAGAAGCATTTGTTTTGTATACGACCAGATTCATACTTACTCCATCAAATATTACTTGTCATCCTATATTCATCCACAATAAGATGGGCCACAACTTTGACAAGATAACTGCCACAGAGACATTTGCTTGTTTCAGACCGGGTCTAATTCACCTACAAAATATATACATCTCACTAGTAGTTCTTCATGAGTTTACTACTGTTGAGATCGCTAGAGGACACACGTCACTACGTTCCGTGCATACACCACTCAATGAAGGTTCGATGTGCCAAGCTAGTGATAGCAATGTAGATCGTCACGGGTCTCACAGTAGATCTGTGGTGTTCTCTTTGTTCGTTGTAGTATACTTGTGGTTGATTGGCTTCTGGCTTGTTTATGAGATGGTGATGAGTCTATTCACGCACTAAAAATATCCATATGACTTTAATTGTGAAAATGTCATTTTGGAAGTCGGTTATAGCAACCATCCATATCAGTACTATATTTTAAATCCTCACGGCGCCGACTCCTGTCATTCCCGTTGATACCATCATCAGGTTGTCACTGGGTAATTAATACTCCCTCCGTTTAGAAAATGTTGACGTTCCAACAGCACCTTACAGTTCTCCTTTAGTTCATTTTGGTTGTCCGAAACGTTAGGATTTCTTGAACGGGGGAGTATTGTTTTCATCCAAAAATATATAAGTATTTTTATGTTTGATCTATATTCATAGCATTTTTAATGAATCTAGACACGACTAGATTCATACTTCCTCAATCAAATATTACTTGTCATCTTATATTTATCCAGTTTTTCCAATTTACTTATCACTCTCAGTGCATAGTTTCATCTCACACTTATCAAGAATGTCACATCAGATTTGGAGACATAATTTGGTGGATGAAATAGTCACTCTCAATGCACGGTTTCATCTCACGATTTCATAGACAACTTGTAGCATTCAATTAACATGTATTTATTGTGATGGTAAAATATGTTATGATGAAACTTTATGTTCTCAATGGGAGTTTCATTAGAGTTTCATACCTATGAAACAGTGTCAAATAAGTTTCATCCCATGAAACTCATTTTATCTCTTTCATATTAATTACCTTGGCATGTCATCACTTTAGCTGATGTGGCGCCTCATTTAATGCTTATGAAACTCCCACTGAGAGTGGCCTAATACACCTCTATTTCTATCTATTTCCTTCTCGTTTTTTATACACCTACTTTATTCACTTTTCCTAAATTTTTGCTAGGATAACATGTATTTCTTCAAAGATTTTTTCCAAAAAAAATACTATGTGTTTCAGTTGAATTTCATGGGACGTGTTGGGCTGTTTGGGTTTGCTGTAGATTAATTAATCAATTTACTATGGATTTCATCACTACCAGAAAAAGGGTCTGTAGCGGCACTGTACGGATTCACGTAGCGGCATCGAGAAAAGAGACTCGCCGCTACAGTGTTTTCGAATGATTTTTAGCGACGGATCATGTTGTCAACCGTCCTAAAAAATTGATTTGTAGCTGCGGGTGAAGATATGGGACGTCTTAAAAAATCAGATCATTTTTAACGGCGGTTTACAATATGGGCCGTCGTTATAAATCGTTTTTTTAAAGACGGCCCACAATATAAGCTGACCCTACAATTTAAGCCCAACAAACAAAAGGCCATTAAATCTATAAGTAAAGAAACCCTAAACCTCTCTCCACTTCCTCCACCCGTCGCCCAGCCCACCCACTCAGCCACCGCGCACCCACCGCCCCCACTCTCTCTCTCTCTCTCTCTCTCTCTCTCTCTCTCTCTCTCTCTCTCTCTCTCTCTCTCTCCTCCAAGTCTCCACTGCTCACCGGTCACCCCACCGCTGTCTGTCTCGCAAGCTGCCCCACCTCCCGCCGGCCGCTGCCTTTCCTCCTCCTCATCGCACGGGGTAGGGCGGTTCCCCTCCGGTCGCGGTGAACGGCGCGCGGGGGACGGGAGGCTCTCCTCCGGTTGCGGTGAATGACGCACGGGGGACAGTACGACTCTCCTCCGATCATGACGAACAACGTGCGGGCGATGGGCCGCTCTCCTCCGGTCGCGGCGGACAACGCGTGGTGTGGGGGCGGATCTGGCTGCCCCCTCCCGTCGGCGACGGTAGCGTGCCGTGCGGGGCGGATCCACCGCCTCCCCGGTGTGCGATGCGGGCGGCGGATCCACCGCTCCTCCACCCGGCGATGGCGACACGGTGTATGGGGAGGTCGGACCCCCCCCCCTCGGCATGCGACTCCCTGTCGGTGTCGGCGTGGCGTACGGAGAGCTCCACCGGGTCGTACCGTGGGCTCGGTCCTTGTTGCGGGCTGGACCCTTTTTTGTTTTTTTTTGATAAAATCGTAGCGGCGGGTGAAGAAGTGATCCGTCGCTACTGTGTCAATTTTTACGACGCTCGTCCATTTTAACGCCGCTACATATGTTCATTTGTAGCTGCGGAGATGTAGCGGCGGGCCGACATACCCGCCGCTGCAGAATCTTTTGGCCCTGCTAGAGGCTCTAATTGTAGTAGTGCATGCAGATTGGGTGACGTGGGAAAATCGTGGAGGCTGCAGCCAGCCCATTTGTATAGCGACCCCCTCATGTATCGATTAGTTAGCTTGGTGATTAATGGAGAAGACCCTAGAATCGGTGGGCTATGGACAGTTTTTTTTCTCTGCACCAAAGGGGAATACACTGTATATGTATTTTCAATGAATCTAAGACACATCCAAATTCATAGCATCTTCAACGATCGACATCTGACAGTATTGTGTCTAGATTAATTACTACCATCCTAATTAGGTAATGCCAACCTAGCTATTTAATTACTACTAGTAGTTTCTAGTAATGAATTAGTACCTCCGACTAATTGATTGCTACTAATTTAATAATAGCTATTTATAATTAATTACTACTAACATCTTACTATATTTAAAATCCTCACGTCAACAACATATGTCATTCCCGTCAATACCATCGCCAGGCTATCACTCAGCCGTATGATAGCGCGCAACTAGTAGTAGCTATTATCAGCCGTCATTGCCTCCCCAGTGTCACTACACTATAAAGTCCTCTATAGTAACAAGGGCATTGTTGTCGTCTCCCATCTATAAGCAATAATCTGAGCAACAATAATCTAGGTAAATACAAACACCTCCTTTAGATTAAAATCTAGTACCAATAATCCAAATTATATAATCTGCTTGGGAAACAGAGAGCCATATAAAAATATCCATATGACTTTAATTGCAAAATACAATAAAAATTGGTAATAGTAACCATCCATATCAATGCTATATTTAAGCTATATTTAATATCCTCATGTCAACGACTCCTGTCGTTCCGTATCGATACAGTCATCAGGTTGTCACTCACCGTATGACACGGCAATTGATACTCTCTCAACCCTAATAAGTATTTTAGCTTTATCCGGATTCATATGTTCAATGAATCCAGAGATACTTCCAGATCCATACTCCCTCCGTCCGAAATATAAGCATTTGTTGACTTTCGGATGTCATGTTTGACCATTTGTCTTATTCAAAAAATTTGTTGAAATTTTATTTATTTTATTACAATATATTTTATTCCTATGTATGTTTTAAGTATGTCTTTTCTAATTTTGTATTTGCATAAATATTTTGAATAAGACAAATAGTCAAACAAGAAATCGAGAAAGTCAACAAATCCTTATATTCTTGGACGGAGGAAGTAGTATCTTGGGTGTATATAGACAATAATGTATTTAGATTAATTACTTATAAGCCTAACTAATTACTACTACCATTCTATTTAATTACTATACCAAGTCTAATTTAACTACTACCAATATTTCCTATCGTACTAATTAATTAGTACCTGTCACTAATTAACTACTACCATTAAGTACCGATATTTCCTACTCTTTGAAATCCTCACGTCGACGACTCCTGTCAGTCGCGTCCCGTCGCGATAGCATCATCAGATACTGTCACTCGCCGTATGACAGCGGGCAACTAATAAATCAGTAATCAGCAGCCGTTGCCGGCACAAACGTCACTACTGCTACATCGCTACATCATCACATCCCGTTGAATTTTTTTTTTTTGCTAGATTAGAGAAAAGGACCACGTGGCTGAATCCCCATCATCCCCAACAGCCACACGGCCCACTCCAACGCCACCACCTGCCCCCGACGCGCCGCCCACTGCCTCAGGCGTGCCGGCGCGCTCACACCGCCACGCCCCTCCATCCTCTATATAACGGCATCCCCACACCACCAAAGCAAGCGCACTCAACCCACTGCTCCTGCCTATAGCTAGCAGAGCAGCCCAACAACACTTGTCTCCACCGCAATCAGTCCTCATCGCCGATCAGCTCCTCCTCCACGACCATGGATCCGATGAGGACGTCGCTCCTCGTGGTGGTGGTGGCGGTGATGATGGCGGCGGCGGGTGTGGGAGGTGACATCGCGGCGGACCGGAAGGAGTGCACGAACCAGCTGATGGGCCTGGCGACGTGCCTGACGTACGTGCAGGAGCAGGCGACGGCGGCGGCGCCGACGCCGGACTGCTGCGCCGGGCTGAAGACGGTGCTGCAGACGAGCCGCAAGTGCCTGTGCGTGCTGGTCAAGGACAAGGACGACCCCAACCTGGGCCTCAAGATCAACGTCGACAAGGCGCTCGGCCTCCCCGCCGCCTGCAAGGTGTCCGCCAACATCTCCGACTGCCCCAGTACGTGATCGTCTCTCTCTCTCTCTCTCTCTTCCTCTGCGTGCTTCGTCTACCTCTCGCTCGCTCCTCGCTCCAGCAAATCCTGCCCTTTAATTCAATTTTTAACTAGAAATTTTGTCATGGCTAGCGTCGACAAATCCGCATATTCAGGTAGTATCGAGAAAATATCCAGTACCTCTATTTTGCCAACCGATGGATGGTTCATTAAAGCCAGGATTTAGATATTCAGATAGAGAGAAACATCGGCCGTAGTCGTCCTATCAACGGTGCATATTTCGGTCGAGTAGGATATAGAGAGTGATGATCGTGACCGCCGGCCGACATATCACTTCGGATGAACGTCATTGGAATGCGAACGCAAACCAGATGCATGCTGCCATCGGATCCGGGGCACCGCTGATGGCAACATCCCACAAACTTATTCAACTTTCACGTTCAGAATAACAAAGATAGTACTCTCTCTGTCCCAATTTACTTGTCATCTTGAAAATGTATTTTTATGTCCACGTTCATTGGATTCTCAATGCACTTAGATATTTTTCTAAAAAAAACAATGAACTTAGACATATAGGTTGTTCAGGTTCAGATAATGTTCAATGAACCTAATAATGAAAAGGTCAGATGACAAGTTATTTGGGAGAGAAAGTACTGTATCTTAGAATGGATCTCTGTTTTGGCCGTGCTAGCTGCCGGAGGAGCGTCCAAATTCGTGGCCCCTTTCGGCTTGGCCAGCCCGTGACCGGTGCCCCCGCGATCAACGAGATAAGTGGCCACTTTGATTGGCTACCAGAACATTCTGACAGCGACAAGAGTACTGGGCTGTTGCTTGACTCTACTGGTCTAGTACTAGATGTTGTTAGGGAGCGAGAAATCCATAGAACTCGACAACTCTCGCCACATGCGAACGGCGGCAGCGTACCGGCTTCCGAACCATTCCGAATGCAGCCGAGAAGAAAATCTTAGGATACGTCGCTCTCCTTATTTGTTTAGAAAATCTTAGGATACGTCGCTCTCCTTATTTGTTTGTTTCATCAGATAAAAAAAAACATGAGAAAAAAATATATAGTATGTGTGAACAGTTCAGAGTTGCAAGTATTTAGTGAGCAGAAATTAATTAGCGGGTATCGACACGAGAATTTCCGCGTGTTTCATGTTTGTTTTGGACTGCAGCAATACTAGTACATTCCACTCGCTCCTAACATGTGTTGGTTAATTTGTGGCGTGCAGGGCTGCTGGGTCTTCCACCCAACTCCAAGGAGGCGCAGGTCTTCGAGGAGTACGCGAAGGAGGAGGCGGCCCACGCTGGCACCTCGAGCGCACCTGGTCAGTTCATTCTTTTTCCGTTAACTTTTTTTATCTGATGAGGTGATTTACTACTTTATTATTAAATGAAAAATGAACAAAGATAGTCGGAGCCATAAACAGTGAAGTAGGAATTCACCCAAAAGTTTGGGTTCTTCCAAAATAAGAAGTGGCGGAAAAATAAAGTTCAAAAGTGGCCTTCTAGTGGTGATCACCTTTTTGACGGTCGATGCTCTCTTTTGCGACGGCATTATCGTGGACGATGTGAGGCTATCATTGGCTTTAATTCCCGTCTAATGCGCGCCTGATGTTTTGTGGTGTCCAGGTGGCGGTGGCGCGAACGCGGCGAGCGCCAGCACCCCGAAGAAGAGCGGAGCCGCCGCCGGTCCCGCGACGCTGCGGTGGTTGGGAGTGGGCGGGGCACGCGCGGCGGTGCTCTCCGTCTTCGCCGCACTCGTCCTGCCTTTCCTGCTTCTGCTCGGATAGACGATAACCGCGTGGACAAGTGGTGGTGGTGGTGCCGACCTGTGCTCTTGATCGTCGGCAAGTTTATACTACTGCGATTCGGTTTCAGGCGGAAAGGGAATCGGTTGTGACGTGTGCAATTAACTGTCAGTTTGAGAGACTCGATCGAACCAGTCACAGTGTGTTTGCGATAAACTTTACTGGAATTTCGAAATCTTCCGCAGCCATTCTCGTTGCCGTTTAATAACATGATCGAGTAGTACAACTGTTTTTCTTAATAAAACAATTAAGGAATAAGGAAGGTCTTTGTCATGACAACGGCACCCGTCCCAAAAACATGCCTTTGTCATCGTCTCCACGCGCTGCCTGAAAATGATTCATGCCATTATGTCAATAACACCCTCACCAAGATACAGGTGCATGCACAACTGCACATCTTAATATACAGCCCATGCATGTTCACGCGTCAATTTCTCCAACCACGCATATTAATTAATTTGTCACACGTTAATCCTGGAGCATCTTGAGCAATGGGCTCCTAAATCAGGACCTCTATTTCCCTGAATATGGGACTAGGTGAGGAAGTGGCAATGCCTTGCTTCCACTCAAAATGCATCATCCCTCTTCAGAAAAAAATAAAAATAAAAGTACAATTTGCAATAGAGATTATTATCCTGGTGTTTCTGGACCACGCGAAATGATTGGATTTTTTAAAATGAGGATCCAACAGTGCATAAGTGTTGGGAGAAATTTGTTAAGGAGTTTTCTCTTCTGCTCAATAGGGCAAACTCCAAGTATTTCCCGCAAAATTAGAGAACGGCTAGATTCAATTATGCAATCTTTTTCTGTTTTGCTTTTCCTCTTCGCTTTTGTAAATGCCTATCTGTAGGGTCTTTAGGCTATCTCCAATGAGCCTGATCCATTTTTGGGACCCAATAGCCCAAATGGGTGCTGCTGGGCATGAAGAGTCCTGATGCAAAACGTAGTGTCTCCAACGATGACCGAAATACTGGTTCGGTGGCCGGGCCTTTTTACGGCAGTTCCACACGGGAAAGCACACACGGTACTTTTCGTTCTCCCGCTTTTTCTGCTGCGACTCCCGCGTCTCTGCTGCTCCAAGCGCGCGACTCTGCCTCTCCTCTCCCTACGCGCATGGTCAACGCAGCGCATTGCGTACGTTTGGTTTTATTCTTCTCCTCTCCAACCATTCCTTTCTCAATCTCTCACAATGGAATGTTTCATATTTATTTTGACGGGCTATTATTGCAGTAGGATTCAGATTTTCTTGCATATTATAAAATTTTCTTGATTTGATACATAACAATAGTATCTCGGAGTATAAATAAGTGCTTATGTAACTGAGTATTTTATCCTCTATATTTGTTCAGTCATGGCGTTCAAGTACTATATGAGCACTTGGTGTGGGTCTGCTGCAGCATCCATGCACAAGGATGAAGAGATTGAAGCATGTGCTGCTGTTGTTGCAACGTTGAGGCAAAAGCGGCATTGGGGAGGTTCTGTTGTAGGCCATAAGACAAAAAAACGCGACCGCATCAATGGAGACATTCGATTAAATAATGACTACTTTATTGAGAGGCCGTTGTTCAACCCTGAAGAATTCCGTAGAAGGTTAGTGGTAATGAAAATTCAATACTATTATGGTAGAACTATATGCAGCAATCCCTTATGCACCAATCTGTGTTTGTGTTTTAGGTACCGTATGCAACAATCCCTTGTGTTGGAGATTGAAGATAAAGTCTCAGCTGCAAATGATTTCTTCAAGCAAAAAAGGGATGGTGCCGATGTGTTGGGTTTTTCCACTCGACAAAAGGTTACCGTGGCTTTGAGAATGTTAGCTTATGGAGGGGCAGCAGATGCTCTTGATGAAGGACTACGTATGGGAGAAAGCACGGTTCTACAAACAGTCAAGGAGTTTGCTAGCACAATCATCGAAGTTTTTGGAGATGAGTTTCTTAGGCCTCCTTCGGAATCTGAGTTACAACACATTTTATCGGTGAATGAGGCACACGGGTTCCCTGGCATGATTGGAAGTATCGATTGCATGCACTGGGAATGGACAAATTGTCCTACTAGTTTTGCCGGGATGTATAAGGGGCATAAGGGCAAGCCTACAATGATCCTAGAGGCAGTAGCAACGAAGGACTTGCGAATTTGGCATGCATTCTTTGGTCTCCCGGGTCTCACAATGACATCAATGTGTTACACCGATCTCCTGTTTTCGATGATTTGGCAAATGGAAAAACACCACCGAGTGGAATTTACTTGTCAATGGCAATCCCTATACTCTTGGATACTACCTTGGTGACGGGATATATCCTGATTGGGCCACTATTGTGAAGAGTGTTAGTGATCCAGTGACTAACAAGGAGATTGTGTTTGCATCACAACAAGAAGCTAGCCGCAAGGATGTAGAAAGAAGCTTTGGTGTTCTTCAAGCCAAGTGGAAGATTGTGTACCGCGGTGCTCGTCTATGGAACCAACATGATCTCAATACCATTATGCGAGCATGTGTCATATTACACAATATGATTGTTGAGAACGAGCGTGGAGTTGATCTTCCAAATGTGCATGTGTCGGAGTGGCCGGGGGCAGCTAACCCGCCAATAACTCCACCGAGGGTCGTTCCTACAATTGACGAGTTCATGGAGGCATATAATTTGATCCATGATAAATCCACTTCTCAGCAGCTCAAACTCGATCTCATTGATCACATGTGGGAACTATATGGGTCTAAGTCTAGACCATTTGCTCCAAAGCCATGATCTGTTAGGCACTATTGCTTTTATTTTGTGACTGATAGTACTAGGACATGGTGACTTTATTTTGGTGTACAGCAGAACTGGCAGTGCAATGATATGGTAACTTTATTTTGGTGTAACATATCAACAGCCGAGTGTAACGACGTGATAGCTTTATTTTGGTTTACAAGTGAACTTATATGTAATATGACAAGATTATGTAATTTGAACTTTATTGTCAAATGTTGACATGAGAGCATGTAATCTGAACTGGAAGTTTAACTTCATTGTCACACAGAATATGCATACAGAGAGCATGTAATCTGAACTAGAAGTTTAACTTCATTGTCACACAGAATACGCATACGGAGAGCATGTAATCTGAACTAGAAGTTTAACTTCATTGTCACACATAATACACATACAATATTTTTTTAGCTCGCGCGCACACACATAATACATAGTTCACGGAACACATACAATATTTCTTAGCACATACACAACTAGAATAGAAAACAACATGACTTAACACATACAATATTTCTTAGCACACTCGTTACGGTCGGTCATTGTTCTCGGGGTGATGATACCTCTACGCTCCAATATTTGGTGCTGCATCATGGTGTAGTAAGCCTTGACAGTAGGAGATAGCTTCTCTAAATCTGCTCCCATTATGCCAACTTCTGCGGTGAGCAACTGTGCCTCACTTTGCTTGGCCCTAACCTCTAAGTCTTGCTTAGTGAGCCTCAGCTGCTCTTCCTTTAATTTGCTCCTACATTCCATGTCCTGCTTCGCAAGTCAAACATCTTCCGAGAAAGATGAATTTTATCCTCCTTCATGCTCATGATCTGGTGCATCCGTTGGTCTTGCTTCTCTTCAGCAGTTTTATTTCTATCATGTATTTGTTGCAACACTTCTACCACAGCACTAGATGATGCAGTGTCTTCCTTAGACCGGCGTCTTTTTGCACTCGTCACGACCTTCCGGCCTTTCCACAGGTTCACTAGTGTTGGCATGTTGTGGACTAGGGGCTGCTGTTGTTGCTACTTTAGCAACACTTGAATTAGTTGTCGGTTCCAAGAATTTGTCATTCCATTTTGCCTCATCGCGTAACATTTTCCAACAATGCATAAACTGAAATGGCTCGGTTTTCTCATACATCTTCACGGCATCATCGATCTGAGATTGAAATTAGATACAAGTTAGTAAATATATGTTCTAAGCACCATAAAAAACACCAGCGAAAATAGCACACAAAGCAATAAAGAATATACCCTGTCATATTCATTCTTCCCGCTCTCGTTTCTCCTATCCACTGCAGATTTGAATGAACAGAACTTGCTAACCGACTTTTGGATAATGGCCCATCTTTTTTGCAATGAAATCTGGCTACGTACTGAGCCTTTTGGTTTACGTGCTTGATAATAGTCATATATTCTTTTGTAATAGCTATCCATACTTTGATGAACACCTGCAATAGGATCCTTACTTACATTGAGGAAGGCCGAGCAAACAACAGCATCCTCATCCTTAGTGAATGCACTCCCTCCGTGAGAAACTCTTCTCCCCGAACCATGTTTCTTCCACTGACATGGGTGGTGGCACAATTGTTTCCGGAGGCGTGAAATGGTCATCATCAACCCCAACCGAGGCACTCCCTCCATGCATGTCATAGTGCAAAGGGAATATCAAGAGTAATTGAACCCACTGCTACATTAGTGGATGTGCCATGTGAACAAAAATTCACCATCGAACATGATATGCAATAGCATTATCTATCTCTTCAATTGAACCACCGAAATAGAATGGTTGTGGAACTTCTCCCTCTTCGGATTGACCATGTTCCATCCTGTACAATTGAAATAAAATTGAAACCATAAATGCATTCACAAGTTCCTACCATGAATTAAATTTTAGCAACCATTTAAATCTAAGTCCTAAGACTTATAACAGCATGACAATGAAATTTGATTACTGTCACAACTAAGTAGCTGTCAACATGAGAGAGCACCAAAGAGCACTTCAAATTTTAGATTTACACTACACATTACCAATGGTGGGTAGGATGATTCATGCCTCAACACCATAGTGTAAAATGGTATACCAGAGAGCTCATACCATAGTGTGAACCATTTAGATTTACACAATACCAGAGAGCTCGAGCTTACTAAATAACAGTAAAATGGTTGAAGTTCACATGCATCAATAATCAGTATCCTTAACCAATTTGCTAAACCTCATACTCTCCACAACAATTCACTGATCCCAATTTCACTGATCCAGCACCAGGTCCAATATTAAACACGCATGCCCCAAACCCAAAATGAAATCGAACTACACATCCAATTTCCAATTTGACATAGCAACCAATCGTGGCGTCACTTCAATCAGCAGCCATCCATCGGCCGCCGGCCTCCGTCGTGGCGTCGTCCACCGATCGCCGCCGCCGTCTCAAACGTCCTCGACGGCGACGCGCGACGGCTGCCTCCCTCCCTTGTCCGCCCACGCCGCAACGGAGAAGGGGAATAGTTGGGCGCCACATACCCGACAAATGCCGTCGCAGATCGTCGTTCTCCACGCGGGCTGCCGTCGTCGCCGTCGCCCACGGCACGCCGCCGTCGCCGCCGTCGCCCACGCAAGACGCCGCCGTCGCCTTTGCTCGCCGCCGCCGCCACGGACTGCAACCCTAGCACTCTCTCTGTCTCTGTTTCGCTCGCTGGGTCGGAGAAGACGTGATGCAGATTTGCATCAGGTCCTGTAGACGGCAGAAAATGGGGACTGTCTTTGGGTAGCCCGTTGGAAGCAGTATTTTGCAGTTTTAGACCTATTTTGCATATAGGTCGGTTTTTAGGTACTTCCTTGAAGATAGCCTTAGACCCTCCAGATTCATAAAAGAAAACTCAAGCAATAGCCCAAAAATAAAGTCATATATGTATTGACATGGAGAACTCACCAACACGTGGGACTCTCTCTCTCAAACTGCACACAGTTCAGAGCATAGACACTCACATACACGTATGATACTCACCCCTGTGAGCACATCCTACATCTATGGCTCTATGAGGGTCTTCAAAATACTGAGACGACTTTATCTTGAGGTCCACGAAGTGACTTTGTTGTCAACCGGGGATGTTGCTTCCCACTAAAAGAATAATTAACCGTAAATACAATAATCATGTCGAATTTATGATTTGAATCCGAGCGTCCTGGTTCCAGTAGAGGGTTGTGCCGTGTGTCGCGCATGGCACAAGTGCTATATGGCTTGTGCGCCAGGGGCACACAACACAAAGCCTGTTTCCGTAGTGCTAGGCTCAATTTGACTGTTTCTCTTTTTTTTCTTAGAATTTCTCTGCTGACCATAGAAGCAATTGGGTGTGATTGAATGCGGCCTTGGGCTCAGGTTGGCACAAGGCGATCAGGCCATGTTCATCAGGTCCTTGAACAGGTGTAGGGTGTGGTGTGGGCTACAGAGGCTGGCAAAGGGCAGTGGGCTTTGTTCGGCTGGTCCCTTTCCAAAATGAGTCGGCTTATCAGCTTGTACTACTATAAGACTCATCAGTCGGCTGGAGATCTGAATGGCCGAACAAGCAAAGTGCTTCCTCTAATTCTTGCGTTGTTGGGATCTTTTTATACAAGTGATATGGCCAGGGAGCAGCCTAAATGGAGTGGGTAGCTAAAATGTGTGCCTACAAGAATCGGAGATGAATGAGTTCTGGATCTTGTTTTTTAGCCTCAGCGTGAAAAACCATCTAGGAGCCTTGGACATGTAGCAGTTACATATTGAATTGTTTTCCTTTTGAGAAACATATTGAAATCTTGAAACTACCCAAACTACAGTTTTTGTTCAAAAATTACAAGAATCCTACGTAACTGTGGCCTAGTGGCCCTCTAACATTTTTTCTGATGGCGTGGCCCACCGGGCTAAATTGGATGCTTGGGCCTTCGTGTTCCATTATAGATTGTACGGGCCCATTTATTGAATTTTAGTCACGATACGATTTTTGGTCCACCTTGTATTTGTACTTGGAAAAGAAAATCATTCACGAGTATCTGCAAGTGCCAGAACATTGACTTTTTTAGATGATGGTCAGAATATTCAATATTCGTTGAACCCAAGAGGGAAGATGATAACAATGTTTGCTAGCTGGGAAGACGGTACTCATTGATCGAGTTATATTTTTTTATGCAATTGCTTTGTATCATTACGTTCATGACGACATAAGGCTTTGTATGGTAGCGTTGCATGTTGAGTGACACGTCCAAAAAAGAATATTGCTATATGTATGACTGATGTAAATCACAACAGATTAGGGGGTAATTGAAATGGATTTGCATAGTTGGAAGGCTTGGTCGGACACTGTAGCAGTGAAAAACTTCTATCCCAAAAATACATTAAAAGGGACATGCCAAACATTGCGCTTGAACTAAGCAATAAGAGTACAAAAATCATCAGTTTTTTTATTTTCTACTGCTATTATTGACCATTGGTTCACAGTTCTTTATTTCTTATTTTATTCCAAGTCCATCGTAACAATAGTTTCCTTTTTTTCATATTAGAGATATTACACTCATATATGCCAGAAAAAAAAAACTCATCCATCAAAAGCACGCTCGAACACACACATATAGTTTTAGTAATGTCTACATATTCTTCTCTGTACATGACGGACCCTCTCATCTATCAGTGTATGAGAAGCACCGCAATGCAACTACATCGTTTAGTTGAAGGAATACGAAAAAATGACATTTATCCCATGTAATGAACATTGAAAATGGTTGTTTCAAAAAAAACATTGAAAATGGTGGGACAGAGGAGATTCACTCGAGAGATCTCTCTCGTGATGATTCATACCTCATTATGTATAACCTGTCATTACTAAGGGTACGTTTGACACGGTTTATAGAAGTGTTTATCGAAACTCGCTTATGCTCAATAAGCATTTTGAAGTGTCAAACAAGTAAAATAACAAAACTGCTTATGTGTATAAGCACACATAAGCACTTTACAATCTTGTACTAACATAAGCAATTTGAGTGAAGCATCAAAACATAGCTTATAGTGCTTATGTGTGTGAATAAGCGAGCTTTATCAAACGGGTTGATCACTTATGTACAATAAGCACTATAAACAATTTTAATATAATAAACACTATAAGCACTTTGTATATAAGTCGTACCAAACGCAGCCTAAGGCTTTTTGAGCATCTTAAACAGACAAAACAAAAGGACAAAACTCATGATGATACTACTCTCTTTAACTGTCGAGCCAGCCACACGAAAAAAAAATAAACAAACGAAAAGTCTTTGGGCCCCACATGTCGGAGAGAGGAGAGCGTGCGACCAAACCCAACGGCCCATTTCCAAGGGCCATGTAGAAAACAACCAACCCACAGCTCATCACAGCCCTCGGCGGCGACTCATCAAACTTTAAACGCACGCAAATCATCACCATCCGAAAATAAAAAAGAAAACAAAAATAAATCGAAATAATGTTCTTTCTCCTCCGAACCAAAAAACCAACCCCAAATCATTCGCTCGTCCCACCCGTTTGATTGATCGCCGAGCAACCACCCCACCACCACCACCACCCCCACCACCACCCGCAGCGGCTACGGCGGCGGCAACGGCAATCTATCCCTCCTCTCCGCGTCGCCGAATCCGCCCACCCATTGCCCAGGAGGAAGAGGAGGAACCGCGCCTGGATCTCAGATGTCCTCGGCGAAGTCGTCGCGGTCGCGGCCGGCGGGGCACTCTGGGGTGTTCCCCGTCGGCAGCGCGGCGGCGGTGGGGAGCGGGGAGGGGGAGGCGGAGGCGATGGCGGGGTGCAGCTCGCCGACAAGCTCAAGATCTTCAAGATGGACAACTTCGATCCCGACTCCTACGTGCAGTCCAAGTGCCAGACCATGAACGAGAAGGTGAGCCTGCTCTGATCCAAACCGTCGGCTCGATCTGTGCTCCCTATTGCAAGGGGTGGATCGCGTGGGGGGTGGTGGAAGGGGAGGACGGGCTCCCATTTCGTGTTTCCGATGATTTCGCTTGATTAGGTGGGATTATGATAGGCTTGACGTGATTTTGGGGGCTGTGATTGGTGCTGGGTTCTGGCGAATTGCGCCACAGGGCTATTTGGGTCTCTTGAGGATTGGATAACGAGGGAATGCACCTTGACATTGTGCATGTTGCAGTTCAAGGTGGTGAGTACTTGGTGAGATATTGATATGTTTTCTGTGTGAGTTCGGATGCAGTACTTTATATGGAGGATTGTGATCTTGTCTTCCATGTTATATGTTGAAGCAGGAATAGATTATAGGGTGGTCGTAAGGATCGGATATCCGTTCGTAATTCAATACATACTTTGGAACACTTAGATATAGAAAATGTGATATGCCGCTATTCCTGAGGTTGCATCATAATGTGGTTATGATGTTGGCTGGTATGGTCATGTCATTGCCGTTTGGGGGTTTCACTAGACAATAATTTGTCTAGGTCTTCATTAGAGTACATTTAAATCTTCAAAATTTTCTGTGGACATGGGAACTTTATGCCATAGCTAATGAAAATAATGTATTCTTGAGTTGGATACGGCAACTGGTTATGATTATCGCAAACAGTAAGATATTAAAATCAGTAAAGTGCTAATTTTGAGTCGTGATGATTGGTGAATTCTCCTCTGGCCTTGCTATCAAAGTCTTGATGTTGCTTTTGTAAGGGGCATGAATCCATAAATTCTTCCTTTTTTTTTTGAGGGCCATGGATGCAGAAATTCTGTGGCTTTAATTTTTGACACTTCTGTACAAGGGCAACACATTGCCGTGTCTTTGATTGTAGGAAAAGGTGGTCTCATTTTTGTTTCTGACATTGTTCACAACAGAAAATGTTACTGCTTATTAGAAGAAATGTAACCTTGCAAAGCTTTATCACTGAGTTTGGAATTGGAGCTTTTGTGTGAACTTTGAGTGAAATTATTTTTTAAAAAGCATGAATCCATAAATTCTTCTTTTTTGTTTTTGTTTTGAGGGCCATGGATGCAGAAATTCTGTGGCTTTAATTTTTGACACTTCTATACAAGGGCAATACATTGCGGTGTCTTTGATTGTAGGAAAAGGTGGTCTCATTTTTGTTTCTGACATTGCTCACAACAGAAAATGTTACTGCTTATTAGAAGAAATATAACCTTGCAAAGCTTTATTACTGAGTTTGGATTTGGAGCTTTTGTGTGAACTTTGAGTGAAATTATTTTTAAAAAAGCACTTTTTATATTATATATTCCTGATTTTTTACCGAAGATGGTTCTTCACTGTTTGCTTACTGTAGCAAATAAGATGGCTAAAATTCAAGCCTTATAGGATGTCTACTGCTTTGGTAAATGCCTAATTGTTGGATTTACAACCTCTCTACTGTCGTGAATACTCATATTTCATCATTAGCCTGCTGAGACATTTTTGGTTTCGACATGTTTGAGAATTGTCGTTCTTCTCATGTTTAAAAAGCAAGTCTTTTTTCTGGCTTGCAATCCGTAATCGCTGTAGGACAACTGATCACCTCACCCGAGCCAATGCCCGCTCTGCGATTACGAAGATGGAAGCATTTAACATCTGTATTCACCCATCGATTCTAGTTCAGAATCTTGTCTCCTTTGGGACTGCAAACTTGTACACCTAGGCGCCATGAGACTTCATTTGCAGAGTGGTGGAGAAGGTCAATGAAGAAAATTCTGAAAAACAATGAAAGGCATCAATACGTTAATCATTCATGGATCCTAGCTTCTTTGGAAGCACTGAAATGCATATGTTTTTGAGGGAGCTATACCAAACATCAATTCCCTGATGCAAGATTTAAAGAACGAGTATCACTTGTGTTTGGTAGGAGCATGAGGTTTAAATGCACTTGGCTAGAATAATCTAGTTATGGCGTCTAGTGGTCAGGCCTCATCCTCTGTGTTTTTAACACATGAAAACCTTGTCGTATTTCCAACTAAAATACAAAGATACACATCGCTCCTACTTATTTAAGGGTAAAACCAACTAAAATGTCTTCAGTTTGTAATACACTGATTTCCGGGAGTTGTATCCACTCGTCGTATTTTCTTTGTTTGGCATTGCTGAAAGCATTGAATTGTACCTGATTTCTGTATGCTGTTAGAGTCTATCGAGGCATAACTGACAACAAAAATTCTAATTGATTTACAGGAAATAAGACATTTGTGTTCTTATCTGCAAGATTTGAAGAAGGCTTCGGCTGAAGAGATGCGCAGAAGCGTTTATGCAAATTATGCTGCATTTATTAGGTATGGAAGCAACTTTTTTTTAGTAAAATTTCCTAAACTGTGCTTTGCTAATGCCACTTCTGTTTGATATGTCAACCTCCCGCGATAATCATAATGACTTAAGAACATGCCTCCTTCCATGCATGCACTGTGCTGCCATCATATTATGATTATTTTCAATTTGAATAAATGTTGAATGGTGCCCACAGGAACATGGCCTTTTTTTGGGTAATCAAATGCGACACTGGATCCATTTCTATGCAAATTAACACTTTAATTTGTTGAACAAATTGCGTACACATTGTTTGCTTTCTTGCACTATTACATTGATATTATTCTTTTTACCCTCGTTTTAACTCTACCATCTGCATATTTGGTTTTTGTTTCACTTAGCAAACTAAGTTATCTGGCAATGGCAGTTCCCAAGAATATTTCCATTTCCAGTAACTGTTCTTAACGCGTCATTAATTATGTGTTTAATCAATGTAATTATATTATTCATTGAGCTTTTGATCTAGTAAGTATCAACATGCACTTTTCATTTTTAGACTTATGCTTTCAAATAATTAACTTGAACTGATCCTGATCATCAGAACATCTAAAGAGATATCGGACCTTGAAGGGGAGCTTCTATCAATTAGAAATCTGTTGAACACACAGGCTGCTCTGATCCATGGCCTATCTGAAGGAGTACAGATAGATTCATTGACTTCTGGTCCTGAGGGTTCTGTAGAAGATGACATATACAATGTTGAAGATCAGGAGCCTTCAGAAATACAGAAGTGGGCTGCAGATTTCCCTGACATGCTTGACGTTTTGCTAGCCGAACGAAGAGTGGATGAAGCACTAGATGCACTGGATGAAGCGGAAAGAGTAGCTCTTGATGCAAGAAGGCAACAGACCCTCACTACAGCTGAAATTTTGGCTTTAAGAAGATCTGTCTCTGATAATCGCCAGAGGCTGGCTGATCAGCTTGCTGAAGCTGCTTGCCAGTCTTCCACTCGTGGTATTGAACTTCGTGCTGCTGCCTCTGCCCTCAAAAGGCTCGGTGATGGGCCTCGTGCTCACAGCCTCTTACTAAGTGCACATAATCAAAGGCTTCAATGCAATATGCAAACTATACATCCATCTAGCACTTCATATGGTGGGGCATACACAGCAGCACTTGCTCAACAAGTTTTTTCAGTGATAGCCCAGGCACTCAATGACTCTGTAGAAGTCTTTGGCGATGAGTCATGTTATGCATCTGAACTGGTTACATGGGCTACCAAGCAGGTTTTATCCTTTGCCCTGCTTGTAAAAAGGCATGTTTTGTCCTCATGTGCAGCTGCTGGAGGCTTGAGAGCAGCTGCAGAATGTGTTCAAATATCACTTGGCCATTGTTCCTTGCTGGAAGCTCGTGGTCTTTCTGTTTCATCAGTTCTCCTAAAACAATTCAAGCCAAGTCTTGAGCAAGCATTGGATGCTAACTTGAGGAGGATTGAAGAAAGTACTGCTGCATTAGCTGCAGCTGATGACTGGATACTTACTTATCCCCCAACTGGTATGCGTCCATTAAGTAGATCATCTGCTGCAAATTTGGCGCTTCAGCCAAAGCTCTCTAATAGTGCACATCGTTTCAACTCGATGGTTCAGGTAATGGTCAATTTAATGCAAGCTTGTGCTAGCAAAATTACAGTAATTTAGTGCTACATATGAACATAATTCATATTCCATACTTCATTTCCTGTTGGGAACCACTGTTTTTCGCACTTATGTTCTTATCAAAGATGCCATTTTCAGTAAGGATTGCTTTAATTCTCAACAAGTTCCCATCTTGACTGATCTAATGTGTGTCATATGGGCCTAGAGTCACTAGTTTGAGGATAAGCTTTGCTTCTTTGAGAGTTATTATTGACTTGTATCTCAATCCTTTGTTATCTCTGTTATATACTTATATTAAGCATGTCCTG
This sequence comes from Chloris gayana, assembly GCA_031894775.1. Taxonomy (NCBI): domain Eukaryota; kingdom Viridiplantae; phylum Streptophyta; class Magnoliopsida; order Poales; family Poaceae; genus Chloris; species Chloris gayana. The sequence goes on from JAUNZO010003659.1 coordinate 98,809, forward strand.
ATGTTACCTGGAATTGCAGGATTTCTTTGAGGATGTCGCACCACTACTTACCTTACAATTAGGTGGCTCTACAATGGATGGGATCGCACAGATTTTCAATTCATATGTCAGCTTGCTTATAAGTGCTTTACCTGGTTCAGTAGATGATGAAATTAACTTAGATGGCTTAGGACATAAGATTGTTAGAATGGCAGAGACTGAAGAGCAACAGTTAGCTTTATTAGCAAATGCCTCTTTACTAGCTGAAGAGTTGCTACCTAGAGCAGCTATGAAGTTATCATCACTAAACCAGTCTAGCATGGATGATTTGCGTAAAAGAGGGACAGATAAACAAAACCGTGTGCCTGAGCAACGGGAATGGAAAAGAAAACTGCAACGAATGGTGGACAGGTTAAGAGATAGTTTTTGCAGGCAGCATGCTCTTGAACTTATATTTACAGATGAAGGTGATACCCATCTTAGCGCAGAAATGTATATTAACATGGATAATACTGTCGAAGAGCCAGAATGGATGCCATCTCTAATTTTCCAGGTACTACAATTTTACAATTTTTATCGTGATTATGTACATCAAATCTCGGTCCATGAACTTTCTGGAATGACATTGGACTTCCTCATAAATTATTGATATTTTGGAACAATTCTATTTTTTAAAACATGCTGATTTATCATACTTGCCACTTCTTGGTAAATATAGTACCTCAGTCCATGACATACTAACTTTGAGACCATTGTCATTGTGTATTCTTGGTCAACTCTTTAAATAATAGAACCTACCATTTGACCAAATTTATATGCATTTACAAGATAGGTGGGTTGAATGCGCAATTGTGAAAGTTAAAGTTATTATGCCCTTTGATGGTTCTTCTTTTAACTAAGTCTGTGAATGGCAAAATCATTTTGTACTTGTTTTTATAGCCAAGAGGGGATTTGGCACCATTAAAATTCTAGAGCATAGCCCTTAGAAATTAATCTAGAGTAGACTGTTGAGGAATGAGGACAGGCCTAGCACAATGGTTAAGTTGCCTCACTTGTGCAAAGAGGTCATTGGTTCAATGCAGCCTCTCTGCATTGTGCATTGTTGCGGTAAGGTAAGCTTTGCCTCGTTAATCCTTCTCCAGACTCCACCTTGTGTGGGAGCTTCCAGCACGGGATCTGTCCTTTTTGTGTGTGGGGGGGGGATTGTTATGGACTCTTTGTTGTGGAAACATGTTGATCAGGGAAAGGAAAAGCTAGAAAGCACAAGAGTCCACAGCTTAGACCAAGTTAGAAGTTTGTTTCCTTAGCCATCAGGTTGGGATACGATTCAGGTTGCTTGAGTTGTAAGTTTCTTAGGAAGTTTGGTTCAGATAAAATCAAATCGTAACAGGCTATATAATGCTGAGACCTAGTAGATGGTCTATGACTGAAGCTAAGCAAAGCTTAAACCCTAAACACAGTCTCAGAGCCTCAAATTGATGGCTGTTGCTGATTTTTATCTCTGCTAATCCCTTCCAAATTATCAACCAAATCATACAGGCCATTTAGAAAATAGGGAGTAATTGCGAATTTGTGATTGTCCCTTCATGTTGTTGGATAGTCACAAAGAGTGTTCATAGTGAATATTCTTGTATTGTCGATACTAGCATGTTATGAGGAAAGGTCCAACTGGACAACCTGAGCTTTGTTTCTTTTGGGTGATGCAAGGATGTTTTCACACATATGTATTTGGAAAGCATCTCATCTGGTGTTCACTGCAGGAACTGTATGCAAAGCTAAATAGGATGGCAGGCATTGCTGCAGAAATGTTTGTTGGTAGAGAAAGATTTGCCACTTTGCTAATGATGCGCCTCACTGAGACAGTCATACTGTGGCTCTCAGAGGACCTGGCCTTCTGGGAAGAGATTGAACAAGGAGCAAAGCCTTTGGGCCCCCTTGGCCTTCAGCAGGTAAGCTCCTTTTCTTTTTCCTTACTTTCTTTTCTTTCATCTGTCAGCTTATAATTAAAAGTTTTCCTCTTCGCAGTTCTACTTGGATATGCAGTTTGTCATTATTTTCGGGCAAGGCCGTTTTCTCTCTCGGCATGTACATCAGGTCATTTTGGATATCATCGATAGAGCTATGGCTGCATTTTCTGCTACAGGAATCAACCCTGATAGGTACTATTGCTATCTCATTCTGCCCTTCTATTGCTTCAGGATTAAAAACATTTTTCAATATATGAAGTTTAGCGAAAAACACATAAAACTAAAGCTACAATTCATCATGTACTTGAGTTGTCTAGGAAGTCGCTACTGTGTGTTTTCACTTTTAAAGTTTGATTCGTAAATATGATACATCTAATCATATAGAAACGCATATTGATTAATGATTTATACAGTAAACTTGTTCAATAGTAATATAAGAAGCATAAAAAGTTGATTGGAGCAACCATACAATAACCCGATGCGTTAATACCTTTGAATCCATAGTAAGAAATTACATATTTTACTTATAAATATTGGATAATCCTATTCTAAACTTCGGATAATCCATTTGTAATAATCGGATAACCTCTATCTGTTGGATTTTGTTAATACCAATACCTATCCTACACCCGCAAGTTATCGGATTCGGATTATCCATATCCGCTAAGATATCTTAAATACATCTCCACATCCTCAAGATATCTGTTGTTTCTGTGGGAACTGTCTCCTGAACTAAATCATAATTGAATTATCCATTTTGTCAGTTGGTGATGGTCATATTAGTATGCAAGTCCAGATTACTGTTGTGTCATGTCACAAAAGTTGGCTTGGCATAATTCCAAGGAATCATTTTATGAAAATGTAGCTGATTGGTGATTTTTATAAAATTTCTGACTTCTTTTAATACAAATCCAATATGCCATGTACATAATTCTGACATATTTGTTCCTAGTTATTACTCAACCTGATCCCTAATTTGTAGTTCATCCTTGTTTTGAAAAAATATGCATGGTCCCTGGGTTGAACTCGGAAGTCACCTCTATGATTTCCCAGTAGTTTAGATTGCGCTATATGACCATATCTGGGTCTTTGTTTCCCATGAGGCATGAGGGAGATTCTCTGATATAAGAGGTGCTTCAATACTTGACTTTAAATTTCAACTATTATTCTTGCTCTTTTGCAGTGTCCTTCCAGGCGATGATTGGTTCATGGATGTCGCCCAGGACGTTGTTGGCATGATCAGTGGAAGGGGTAGAGTTGCCAATGGGGACAGGGAAATAAACAGCCCTACTGCCTCAGTCTCGGCGCATTCCATTTCATCGTTCAGATCCCATGGCAGCTCCTGATTTTGAATGTTAGTTCTTTTTGTAGGCAGATCATTGTATAATAATCGATAGTATATTCTTTGGTCTTGTTCCACCATTTCTTTGTTTCTCTTCTCCTTTTTTTTCACTTTTAAATCAGTTGTGCTAGTTTTAGTGTAGATGGACGATTGCTTGACCTAGATCTCGAGTTACTGTTTTCCGAGAGCTGAGATCTGCAGCTGCTGCATGGTGTCAGTCTATTCTTTTATTTGTCTGTGAGCACATTACGTTTTGTGAATACAGGAATCAGCCCTTTGACTGGCATTCAAGTTCTGAAACTGTTTTGCTCGACTATTCTTTCTGGGTGGAGTTCAACTAGTTTCACAAATTTTCACAACTCCAACAATAATAGTTCAGACAGAATGCCAAAGGATTATTTTCATTTTCGGGGAACTTTAATACTCCAGAGCCGCTTCCATTCCTTTGTGGTACAGTTTTGATCAGACCTTTGTCCCCTGCCTGTTGAGATAACCTGTTGATTTGACTCTATATGAACCTGATTTTGTGGATGACCAAGCCAAGCCGCCTGAAACCCATTTATGACTGAGTGGGGATGCTTAGAATGCTTTCAAGCATCAGAGTTAGGAACGAGCTCACGATTGTATCCAAATGGTCTTTTCTTTTTTTGGGCCACGAACTGGTCAACAACTTGAAATAAGGAAGATTCACTCGAACAACACAGATTTATCCGCCAAACAGTTGTTATTCTGAAATCTGTAGGACGTCACGGAGCCAAGGTTCACATAACTGGATTGACCGGTCCAGTTTTGAATCGGAAAACCGGTCGGTTAATCGAAAACCGATGGTTAACCGTTTTGTTACAGGGAACAGCGTTGGTTTGTTTGGATTAACCGGCTGAACCAGACGACCGGTCAGGACCGGTTCCTCGATTAACCAAAATAACCGGCTGGTTTCTACCGGTTATGTGAACCATGTACCGAGCAAAGAATAGCAGACCCACCTACTAATGTTGTTGGGCCTCAAATCGCGGACGAATAAAGAGGCGACATCTTGCGGGAGTATGCAAAGGAGCATATCCTGGGACCAGGGAAGCCGCATCCGTGGTGTCACTGTGGTAGGATCGAAACTCTAAAACACACCTTCCTCTCATGTCAATATGTCGTTGAAATATGGAACGAGTTTGACCAAGAGAAGTGGAATCAGAAAATTACATAAACGGTTTCTGTCTCCAAGTAACTGGATTTTTGGCACACTAGCTCCATGCACGGACTGGGAGGCCACTGGCGTTTTGGCATATCTGGGAAGCGTGGAATGTTGTCTGTAATAGAGAAAACGAAATGTATCCTCACTGTGGTTTACAAAAAAAGCTTCTGCTGCACATATTTTTGCCTGGCAGCTCCAACAGGTGTGATTCCGCAAACCAAAGTGAAAACCGCCACCGAAGGGTTGGGTCCTGGTTAATGTCTTTTGAATGTTTCGCAAAAAAAATAATTGGTTAATGTCTTTTCAAAGAAGAATTGCTGTGGAGTGGGCATCGTGATCAGGGACTACAGAGGTAACTTTCTTGCTGCTTGCAGGAAAGGATTTGATAAGACCCCGTAAATGGCAGAGGCGATGGCAATCAAGAGGAGGGCAATTCAGTTTATGAATAGGCTCTCATGCAGTCAAGCCATAATTGCATCAGATTGTCTCTCTTTAATCCAGAAACTGCAATCAGAGGCCATAGATCGAAATGAAACAGGAATTATTGTGCACGAAATCAAGTTGATGGCCAACAAAGCTCATGTTATTTTTCTTTTATCCATGTCAGTATAGGTGGTGTAATGAGGTAGCACATGTGTTAGGTAAGTCAACCGATCATATATCTGAATCTGTTTGGTTTGATGTAGCTCTAGTGTGTCTGTGGACTCTACTTTGTAATGAAAGCTTGAATGAATAAAGCTACCTATTTCCCTAAAAAAACAATAGCTCAGATGCGAACCATGCAATATCTATACAATTTCCTTCATTCAAATTTAAGAGGAGGGTCAAAGCAGCTCAGATAATGTTGCAAAGAAAAAAGGGTGCCAAAATGCAAAGTAATAATCTAAAATTTCAACTAGTAGGGTATGTTTGGCACTACTTATGAAACTACTTTTTAAAGGGGCTTATGTTCAATAAGCACTTTGAAATGCAAAAACTGCTTATTCAACTTATTGTGCTTATTGTAACATAAGCAGTCAACCGTTTGGCTACTGTTTATAATTATCTGTTAAAACTGCTTATAGTGACCCATAAACACTAAAAGCTACGTTTTGTTGAGTGCTTATGCTAGTACAAATTGTAAAGTGCTTATAGATGCTTATACCCTATAAGTAGTTTACCATTTTGTTGTGTGACACACTAAAAAGTGATTATAGGTGTTTATGCCCCGCATAAGCAGTTTTTCATAAGCACTTCCATAAGCAGTGCCAAACTCATCAAGTGTTTGGCTAAAATAAATTCAAATGCTTCAATAAGAAAGAATTCATTGAACAATAGTTACTAGCTGGAAATAGTAGTTTCACATTATAATAAGCATTCACCCAAGGAAAGAAGAAAATATGTACAGTTGAAAAATCATTATTGGATCGAGACTAGCCCCTCTTATTAACATGTTTATTGAAGTCACGATCTGAGGATAAACTCATCGATGAAGTTTCAGAAAAACACAATTCATCAGTTAGGAAAAGGAAGTGGCTGACTGCATTGGTATAGTAGTGGAGACAGGTGAAGGACACAACCATTGTGCCAAAATTGGTAGAGTTTATTTCACTAAAAATATGTGAACTTCATTTTAATCGATTCTGTGCGCAGAGACAGAGGTTGACCAGAAGGGTTGGACATGCTACTTATTAGACCATAATTTCACTAAAATCTTGGTAATTTACAGTTCAATCAATAGAGCTTGGAGCTACCGAGGGTCTATGACCTACCCTGATCCTAACTAGTGTTGTCCAAACGGGCAGTGTCAAGCTGACAGGCCTGAAGCACAAAATTTCTTCTAAGCTAGCCCAAGCACAACATGGCCTGTTTAATTTTGTACTGGGTTGGTATGGCCTGTGGCTACGTGCAGTGCTCGGGCTGAAGGCACAGCCCAACAAACAACACATGCACGACCCGTTTATCCATCCGGGCGGTAAAGCACGAAACAGATCCAGTTAGACACGGCTCAAAAGAAAATTAATTAAAGTATATATGTATAGTTTCCATATAAACATCAAAGCTGGAGTGGTTTGGTGTTATGTTTTAGAACCTGTTGATTGATCTAGGATTCGTGCCTTGCCCATTTTTTCATGACTTTAGTGTTAACAGGACGAAATGAGCTTTGGGCTACCGTCCTTGCATGCCTAACAGGCTGGCCAGCACAGCTAACGGCATTCGTGTCATGGGCTGAGGTGCGGCATGATGGGCAGCACGGCATGGCCCGAAAAGTAACGGACCATGCCGAGCAGTCTGTTGGGCCACCACTAGTCCTAACAAAGCGAATTTTTTTATTAATAATTGATTTTTAAATTTTTTAATATAAATAACCAGTCAAATCTGTAAAATTATAAAAATAGTCGCTTCTGTCGCTCGTTCAATAGGTGACAGATACATATCGCCCAACCGAAGGGCGACAAGTGGCACCAGTGGGACCTGTCGTCCAACCACTACAGTGGGTGACAGCAACCTATGTGCCTCTGTTTGGGCGACAGATCGATTGCTGATTTTTTTTTCGTTTTTTTCCTGTCTTAACACTTAAGCCTCTCTAACGCTCGAGTAAAAATACTTTGACAGCTCAAAAATTAATTTCAATTTTTTCTTGTGATAGAGTATACACTGGAGCATCCGTTTTAGCTTTGAAAAGTCCCAAATATGATGATAATTTTAAAATAAAAATTCCTAAATTAGGATAGTTGTTAAGAAATAATGAATTTTTTCAGTCATCTAAACCTTCTTCAAAAATTATGAAAAAATGATCTAAATTCATTGGATCTATAGTAGTATCAACATCTATTTTTGTTAGGATTAGGTTGTGTTTGGTAATTGCGAGTTGTTTAAATAGTGTCCAAATTTGAATTTAAATTCAACTTTAATTGACCATATTTCGAAAAGTAACTCCTTTAAGCGTTATAATATTAATAATGATTATCAAATAAGACCTTATGAGCATTCCCATGGAGACGACTGTGCCGCCAAGATGTCATATATACACAAAACTGTGCCAGCATGATCTCAAGGACATAGAGGACACGATAAGTACCGCAATCCACAACACAAGCTCGCCCTATGTCTATGCACATACAGTGTCACATATATATGCACATATATGACGATCATCTCTCGTGCACCACACGGAAACGGGGCGCGCCTCTCATCCTACTGCTGCGCGTGCGACGCCGGCGGGTGCCCCATGCACGCGCAGAACGCCGCCGAGAGCCGCCGCCGCCGCCGCGCGGGCCTCTCGGTGCGCGCGCCGCCGCCGCCGCGGTCCGCCTCTCCGTGCACGACGATGCTGCCGGCCGGCGACCGGCCGGCGGAGGCCGCGGACGCCGGGCTCTCCACGATGACAGCGGCGGAGGGGCCTGGCTGCGCCACGAGCGGGCCGACGACGGCTCGGAGCTCGCGCGCGGCGAGAAGAGGTCGTCGTCGTGCAGCGGCGCCCTCGGCGTCGTCGCCGCCGCGGGCAGGCCCTTGAGGTCGAGGCTCTTCAGCGGGTCGTCCCAGATGCGGCCCGACGAGCCTTGCCGCCGGAACGACACCGACGACCTCTGCAGCCTTGACATCGACATGGATCGACGGCCTCGGGCAAGGCGAGAACAAATTGCAGATCCCTCCCTAAATTGTCTGGATGACTCTGGCTGCACGAAGCGGCGTCTGTTTGGAAGAACTCGGCGCCTCGTATTATATACGGCACCTGGTTTTGGATGATGATGCGCTTGCAGCTGACGTCGCTGTTTTGGTTGGGTCCTAATATAGGAGGGAGGTTGGCGCGAAAATCAAGGGTGGTTGTTGGGGGAAGGGGAGTTGAACGGCAGGTCTCCAACGAGTCCAACGCCAATCATATGCTTTTGCTTGTCTAAGCTTTTTCTTCTCTCCACCCGGCGGCGGCCGTCTTTAGGCAGAGTGTGTTTTGGCCTTCGACAGTTGAGAGCAAGGTTTCTCAAATTTGATCAACCAGGTGATGGCTTGCACATTTGTCTCTGCAAGAGCCACTAAAAGGATACATGTCGCTTTCATGTTGTCCAGGAGAGAATACAAAATGCAATAGAGTGGGCAAAAACACAGTAATCCTAATCCTCCTCTTCAACCGATTGAAATGGTGAAAAGAATTTCAGTTGACGTTCATATCCCCACTAGCTTTAGGGACGGGGGCTTCTTCGGCGAGCTCCATGGCCTTCGTACTTAGAGAGGAAGGTTTGGGCAAGCGGTGGTGGTAGGAGATACAGTGGAGGCAGAGGTGAAAAGGTGAAGAATGGATGGAAGCAAGAACAATGGACATGAAAAGGTGAAGGGGTCAGGAGCATGGTTTACATACTTCAAACTCAAATAAAGATGTTGTAATGATGTGCAGAGGCTGAACAATGGGTAGTGTTGTGATGCTAATGCTGAACAATATGATGGATAGATTAGAAGGTCGTAAATAGGGGTAGGCTAAATCAGAAAAGCAATATTTGTTAGCTGTATTCTTGACAAGAGCTGACAAGCATATTTAGGTGTCACCATGTAACATCAGATATGGAACAACTTTTATGAGTATGTTTTTTTAGCATAAGGGCATATGCCCCCTCTAGTTTAACTATTAACTATAGTTAAACATAAATATTAAATCTATCATTATAATTGGTAAATTCAGGAAAGAATAGATGCAGCATATTATTTAACGGGGCCCGCTTGTCAGCCACGGAGGCGTTCAAGAGCGCCCCATGCCCGACGAGACCGTTCACTAGTGTCGTTTGGCCGCCTCCTCTCGGCACCTCCCCCACCTGGTTGGCCGCCCTCCTGTCCTTCAACCCCCCCCCCACCTCGGGACCATGCCCTTCCTTCCATGCTCACTTCCCTCTCTCGCTAGCTCCCGCCCGCTGTTGCCGCCACCCCGTCACAGCTCGTTGAAGGCCACCTCGCTCCGCCTCCCGGTCGGATCGAGACACCAAAATAAGCGCACATCTCCGCTCTTTCACCCAGTCCGAATACCCTAGCAAGAAATGGCTTGAGAAGAGAGGATTGTACGGTTTTCCCGGAGCACGCACCGCCGTGTTCTTCGACTCGCCAAGAAATACATTGCCTCCGGAGAGCCTCATCGCTCTATATCTCTGCACTAGAACTTGCATGACTCCCTCCTCTACCTCCCCGACTTGTTTCCCATGTTTTGTGTTTCAAGGTGGAAGAACTTGGACTTTTCCATGCCGCCTCCCTTCGTCCACCGCGAGCCCCTCGCCAACGACAATCTTCCGGCCGCCTTCTTCCAGCTCCGTGATGACGTCGATGGAGCTCATGCCCGGGTGAAGCTCCGGGAGCAAGAAACAGGCCAAGCCGTCGCTCCTCGAGCACAAGCGACGCCGTCGGATCTCCCTCACCTCTCGCCTCTCGGCGCCGTCCTTTTCTAGTGAGCTGCTACCTTCGTGACCCATCCCACCGATCCCCTATGGCACCCCGTCGTGAATGACCGCCCGGGAGCCACACCGGTTGTCTCACCATCATGCGATGTTGCACGGTGCCGCCATGGCCACGCGCTTGGACGTGTAGGCTCCCTCACGCCACGCTAGGCCATGCATGCTCGGTGGGCCGCGTACTAGGCGTGCCCACGGACCGTGTCGCGCCGGCCACGCGTCGGGCCACGCACACTTGGGCCACCACGCACGCTACAACTCGAATAGTAAAATAAAAAATAGGCAGGCCCACGAGGGTCCGTGCACTACCGCGACCGGAGAAGGGGGCTCATCGGCTTGAGGCTGGATCCACTCGCTCGTCGCCGACACAGGGTCCGCCGAGTGGAGGAGCTGCGATCAAGCCACCCTGTCGCCTCCGTGTGCCCATCGTAGTGGGGGCAGCCCGGATTCACCGCCGCAGGGCGTCACGTCGCTCCTGGTCACCGCGTCCTCCAGCTCCGGCCTCGCCGCGTACCCGGCGCGCTCCTCGACACGTCAAGCCCTGCCACCGATCCCGTCACTCTCCTTGCTCTTGTCTCGCGCAGCAGCGAAGAGCAACATCTAAACGGGAGAATGGGTAGAAGAGGTGCAGCCATATGGATGGTGGAAGGAGGGAGGAGGAGGGAGGTAGGGTGGGGAGGAGTGGGAAGGAGGAGCGAGGCATGCTAGGGTTAGAATGTTTATATATCGATTTTGTTGGGCCGAAGGTTGTAGTCGCCCATGTACAAGTTATTAGCGGTGGACTGTAATGTGGACTACCTACCATAAATAAGACACTTATTTGTAGCGGCGGCCCATCATATGAACTGTCGCTAAAAATAGTTTCAACACTATAGTGGTGGGTGTTTTTGCTGCCACCTCTATGCGTTTTTGGGTGATGCCGCTAGTGTACGATTGTGCTAGTGTTTGTCTATTCGAAACTAATAGGTAATTTTCATGACTTGAAAATATGTGGCCCATAAACCTTCTGATGTTGACTCTAGATTCCGAACTTGATGCTTGATTTTGACGAGAAGCTCTTGGATTTGTTCTTCTATTGGAAATTTCGGGTTTGTGTGCCTTTAAAATGTTTTGGAACAACTTGGTACGTGACAAGGGCAAGGATCATGCTCCAGCTGCCCAGAATTATGTGAGGAGACCACGTGTAGTTCTATAGCTATTTAAGCTTTTGTTTTCTTTTGGCAAACATGCAAAAACTTTGCGTGTTAATCTACTTATATGATGCAACCCACTAAGAGTCATTACTCCTATTTCTCTCAACTCTCACGCAGCCACAAAAATGTAGCATTGTGTGTTACTTCCAGCCATTGGATGCATGTTTCTTTGGTCTTTAATCTGTAGTTCAACATGAGTTAGAAACTATCAAAGCCACGTGCCACCACCACACTGTCACACCCAGTCTTAATGCCAAGACCGAATGCATAGCTATATGTGTGCCGGGATCAATTTATCACACATATAGAGACAATAGTGAAATAACAAGTATAACCAATGCCATAGTATAACTTATTACATCGTCTCAATCGTATCTTTATTACATAACCTGAATTAATGTCTCAAAAGACTAAACTAAACTCGGTGGAAGACTTTATACGCCACGAGCAATCAACCGGGGAAACACACGCCTAGTAGTAGTCTTCATCAATGTAGTTCCTCTTAGCTTCGAGCAGCAGTAGTGTATAGCAACAGGAAATAGCAAGAGTGAGTACATGTAGTACTCATCAAGTGTGAGAAATAAATGACATGCAAGCTGAATAAAAGGAAAGCCGACACAGGGTTTGCAATAGAAGCACCTATACTAGTTAAGTTAATTAAACAACCTATTTACTATGTGATAAAAGAACCAACAGGTTACCCCACCTGTTAACTACTGCAAGCTACCCTACTTACAGCAGAAACCGCACTACAGAGTTACCCCGCTCTGTAGCCAACCACACTACAGGTTACTCCGCCTGTAGCAACCTACGAGTTACTCCACCCGTCCATGCCCTCTAGTTCTCGTGAGGATCCAGGCCGTTCGTGACCGTGAACACGGCTGTTAATAACAGCTTTTACACTTTGCGAGATGTTGCACAACTTTACCCACAGGTCGGTGATTTCATCACTATTCAGTGACTAAAACCTCCATTATACCAGCACACTTCCTAAGGTGTGAGGCCAAGAGATCACCGCAAGATCTTTCTAAGGACTTCCCGGACGTCCATGCTAAGGTTTCGCCGCCATCAAAGTGACGCATCACCCGGGGGCCCCCTCTTGCACCGTGGCTTCAAGTACTATGCCTTCCCTCGTTCGAATCCGTAAGACGTCTTCTTCCTTCATCCTTCCTCGACGCCCGCAAAGCGGGAAGTTACCTTGGTACTAAACCTTACCTATCCATTATCAGCCATGTGCTTTGTGCGGAAGTCCTGGGTTGCCGCTCCAAGAACCGGTCCTTATGATCCCAAACAGGTACTACCGCAAACCAACAAGTACCACAATTAGTACCCGTGCATACCCGCACCATCATCCACATCCTCCTATCGGGATCACCTAAGTTCCATGTTGCTAAAAAGCATCCACCAATTCATGATCATATGTTCAAGTGAATAATTAATCAAGCTTAGCATTTAGTTCGGTTTCAACCCCATTATAAGCAACTAGCAATGACATACCCATCCTAGCATACTACACCATAACCAAGGCGACAAGGTAAATTATGGAACAGGGTATGACACAAATAGGATTCAAATTAAACTGCAATGCATGAAATGTAAATTCGGAAAGTAAGAATATAGGCGCAATGTGCATCAAGGACACTTGCCTGTCTCCTCTTGCTGCTGCTGCTCAAACTCTAGGTCCTCGGAGATTCTCGTACTCTTCCTCGTCTAACGTCACACCGGAAAAGCACACATACATAGAAAATAAGAAAATAGTACACCAATCAATGCCTATTGTCTATGAAAACAGTACCATTAAATAGTACTCGTCACTACGAACTCGTGAGCGCAAGAATCACCTAAATCGGAGTTACGAGCTAAAAGTTATGAACGTTTTAAGATCTAGGGTTTAAATTGTAAAACAGCAGGGGACCTATTGTCACACCCCGATCCCGAAAGATAGTTAAGTGTGGTACGGATCGCCTTGGGAGATGATTGACGAAGCAACCATACATAGCATCACATTAACAAACATACACGATTTGCAAGTTTACATAATTAAGTCTTGATTACAACATAGAGTTCCAAATGAAAGATACATTAGGTTTAAATTTATGTCTTACATAACACTACTAGATTTTCCCCCTAATGCAACACAGGAAATACGTTGCAATATGCCCTTTTTGGGTGCAATAGCCGCAATTGCACCCAAACAATTTCGTAAAAAAATGATGCAATAGGTCATGTGGTATTAGCCTTCAACCACGATTGTCTTTTGTTGGTTGCAATTGTTTTTCTATTACAACACAATGAGACGTTGCAAATAGCATCTATGGGCGCCCTGGTGTTGGTTGTAAATGATCCTATTGCAACGCATATGGTGTTGCCAGAGGTTCAATTGCATCATACCAAATGTGTTGCAATGTTTAAAATCTTGCGTTGCAAATAATTTTATTGCTACACTCTGGTTGTGGTTGTTATAGGGCAAGCACCTCTATTACCACTAAAGTGTTTTGGTTGCTATATGTGGTTCTCTCTGTTACCACGAAGTTGATTTTGTTGCCATAGGTGGTGTCCTCTATTACCACTATATTCGTTTGGTTGCTAGATGTCGACAACTCTATTGCCACAAATTAGAAATGGTTGCTATAGGTGTGCCATTCTATGGCCACCAAAATCATTTGGAGGCTATAGGTGGAGCATTGTATTGCCACCAAAATCGTTTGGAGGCTGTAGGTGGAGCATTGTATTGCCACCAAACTTGATTGGTTTTTATATGTGATCACCTCTATTGCTACGAAAATGTTTTGGTAGAAAAAAGTTCATCCCTCTATTACCACCATAATAATGGGTTGCTACATGTGGAACTTCGTATTGCCACAGCCCTTGTGACACCGAAAAAGCTGGGTTGCGTTAGGATGAATTCTCATTTGCCACGTGTCATTTGCCAGGAACGGTTTTGCGTCACCAATTTTTAAAACAATACAACATAGGATCGATAATAATAATGCATATATCATTCATGATGACAAGATTAATTCAACCATTCAGTGTACAAATCCATGACACACACATAATAGTGAAATAGTAATAAGTTTGCAACACCAGATTGTTTTAACACACATAGTTGGCTAATTTGACAAGAACTGAATAAGTTTATCATAAGCAAAGAAACTAAAAGCCAGGTCAAATACGATTCAAATTAAACTGCAATGCATGAAATGTAAATTCGGAAAGTAAGAATATAGGCGCAATGTGCATCAAGGACACTTACCTGTCTCCTCTTGCTGCTGCTGCTCAAACTCTAGGTCCTGGAGATTCTCGTACTCTTCCTCGTCTAACGTCACACCGGAAAAGCACACATACATAGAAAATAAGAAAATAGTACACCATTCCACTGTCTATGAAAACAGTACCATTGAATAGTACTCGTCACTACGAACTCGTGAGCGCAAAAATCACCTAAATCGGAGTTACGAGCTAAAAGTTATGAAAGTTACGAGCTAAAACAACGAGCTATAGGGACCTATTTGTAATTACTGAAAAATATAGGGACCTGATTGTAATTCTAGAAAAGTTCATGGGCGTAAATGAAAAGGTATGGGACTAAAATGAAATTTAGGAAAAACTTAGGGGTGTTTATGTAAAATTACGGGACCTAAACATAATTATAAAATTACTCGGGGGCTAAGGTGCAAAATTTACATTACTCGCACCCTAACAGGACTAAAACCTAAATATAAATAAATCTAAGGTTGATTATGTAAAAGGGGAGGGATTCTTTATTGAATATCTAAAACGGTTGGGTGTTATTTGTAAGATTGCCAAAAGCTGTTGGATCTTTTAATCTACGCCGTAGATCGACGATCCAACGGCTTGGAAGGGTCCGACCGGGCGGCGGCGGTGGCACATGCCGATGAGCGGTGTCGCCATTAGAGGGCTCGCCGGAGTTGCCCTATCCGGCACTCCGGTGCTCCAATCTCGACGCCGGTGGGGTCTACGCGGAGCGGGAAGGCGAACTCACCGGAGTGGTCGCGCGGCGGCGGGGAGGGCGGAGGCGGCTCACGACGGTGGTCTACGGGCGAGGGGAACGGCGGCGTCGCGGGGAGGGCGGAGGCGGCTCACGACGGTGGTCTACGGGCGGAGGGGAACGACGGCGTCGCGGGGCTCCTCGGGCAACGCCTTCGCTTCGGACTTCACGAGCGGCGACGGCGGCCGGTCGTCGTGAAGACCGGCATGGGGTCGGCGGCGTCCGGGCGTCTCCAATTGGCGGTGCGTCGTAGCTTGTGCGTGCGGCGGCGATGGGGGCGGCTAGGGCTCGACAGCCGACGGGTTTCCGAGGGTGGAGAAAACGTGCGAGGGTGCGACGCGCTTATATAGGGGCTCGGGACGTGGCGCGAACGCCAAGGACGGCCGGAATCGGAGGCGATTCGTCTCCGATTTGGTTACGGTAGGGGATGGGCTCGCGCGGGCCTCGAGACGGGCTGCGGTCGGGCTGGCGGTCGAGTCTGGTGCGAGGGAGAGAGAAAGAAAAGGGAGAGAGAAGAGAAAAGAGATGGGCCTAGGGAGATTTGGCCCATGGCCTGGTTTTGGAGTTTTAATTCTTTTTCTTTTCTATTTTCTTGTTTTCTAGGATCTCTAGTTGTAAACTAAAATCTAAACGAATTCTATTCGATTTTATAAATCAAATTTTCAACCAATAAAAACCTAATGCAAACTATCAGCATGAATGCATCAAACAATTATTTCATAAATAATAAAATAATTCCTTTTACTAGAAAATAATTAGCTAACCTAGGGCATTTAATGGCATCCTAATCAACAATCAAGAATGCTTGCCGCATAATCAATTCGTTTGCATTAGTGAGCTCTTTGATGGCTATTATTCAGGTCCATTTGAAACCCCCATAATGTGAGTTGTAACATTCAAACAATCGATGAGTAAGCACGGCCAAGCGGTAGTTCCCACATTATATAGTTTCAAGAATGTACAGGTGTTGTCCGGAGAAACATCATCTATACTTTGACAGACCTCCATCGTTGGCTCTGCCGTCTGCCGAATATAACATATTCCATTCCCAGTGAATCTTTTGCTCCAAAGTGCTCTTTCATGGGTCATGGCGCCAATGCTTTCATCCTACATCTGCGCCAGCTTTTGACCCTCATGGGATTACGATCTAGGTTTCAAGGATGCTTTCATCCTACGAGCGCGACAGGTCGGTCGCCAGGGACGACGTCGCGGGCACGGTGCGGAGGGTGATGGCTGCAGACGGGGAAGGGAAGGAGTTCGCACGCAACGCCAAGGCTTTGCAGGAGCTTCTCTGGGACACGGAGCGGTACATCGATGAGCTGCTGGAGCACTTGCTGAAGCGCTGCCGCTAGGGCGTTTTGACCCAACCGTGGCACCGCAAGTGGGTGAGTTTGGTAACTTGCTGTAGCCAGTGAAGTTTCTCACGAAGAACAGAGAACGTCACCACATCCACGGACTTGTAGAAACAAATGACCAGAACACCAAACAGGATCCGTTCGTGGTCACCGCGGCCTCACCCACCACGCACTCGTCTGGTACGTGCTGTTGGCCACTTAAGTTGACATTGTGCATGCATAAAACTTCACCCAAGTGATGTATATACAGAACTCTGCTTTGTCATCTCCCACAGTCAAGGTGCAAGGTGGTGGCCTGGCCTAAACTCACCATCGCGTCTTGATTCAAGACTAGTGCTGCGCCGCACACCTCCTAGGCTCCTACAGTCCCCTCTTGGACTTTAGGCAAATACAATGTCATCTCATCTCTGCACAAAACGGGACTTTCCGGTACGCTCGCTACACCCACACTAGCATAGAAAACACCAGCTTAACAACGATGACCATCATGCAAATATAGAACACTACCATTGATCTAACAGGACACTGAGCACAAACCGAAGTTCAGAAGGTACACTAAGTACAAGAGCAGTGAGCAACCATGCCTGATGCTCTAATGGCACCACCTGTGGAGGTTAGACTACTACTGCTAGAGACACTCACCGGGCTGCCAACAACCATGTTTCCATGGCCAAAATACAGTGAACTGACGCGCTCCTTCATTTCTACTACTTCCTAACGAGTTCCTGACTCTGTCCAAGGACAGATTATGTTGTTCCTCCACATCTAACCTGCGCTTCAGAGTTGCCAACCTATTGGCCTCTGCAGCAGGAGCTTCAGGATTTAAGATTCACCAAATCTCCTAAGCAGCTTGAACAGGGGACGAAGGGGATTGTCGGGGTGACGAGCATTTTCAGGATCAATCAGGTACAGGCAGGAGCGATTGATGTAGAAGCTGCAAAAAACAAACAGTAAGCTTTGATCAGCACAACAACATAATAGGATGTAGCATGAAGCAAGCAAATCAAACAGCAGACAGAAATGTTCTACCTGACATAGAGCAAAACTTCCTGCATCAGCCTGAGCTCCACCATCGGGAACACCATCTTCCCCTGGATCATAACCTTGTCAGAACCCACCAGTGGCGCAAGGCACTTTGCCCACACTGGAGATAGCTTCCCAATCTGCAATCAACAACCAACCAGTCAAAAAACAGACACACTACTCTGCAAAATAAATACATTTCATCCATGTTCAGTAATGTGCATCCCAATTGAGATCAGTCAGAGCAAGAGGAGTTGCAAGAACCTCTCCGGATCGGTTGGTGGAGAAGCGCACGATCTCCGACAGAGCAGCCGCCTGCCTGGCCGACACCCTGGCGCGGCCGTTCAGCCAGTCGTACGACGGGAACGCGAAGTGGACGACCTCGCCGGCGTCCAGCAGCTTCCGCCCGCGGCAGGTCGACAGCCCCGTGGCGTAGGATTTCCTGAACAGGTGCCGCTCGCGGTGGTCCGGCGCGCGCTGTTCCAGCTCCGCCGGCGGCGGCGCCACCACCATCCGCCACTCGTTCACCGGCACGGCGCCCGGCGGCGGCAGCGCGCGGACGGGCTTCGCGCTGAGGTACGGCACCGGGTGCGACGTCGTGAGGTCGATGACGTCTTCGTGGCGCAGCTTCTTCGTGGGCCTCGGAGGAGGGTCGATGATCTCCACCTCGTCGTCGCTGACGTCACTCTCCTCCTCCGTGACACCAATCTCGTGGGCTTCCTCCTTTACATCGACTTCCTCTTTCACATCGACCTCGTCGGCTCCTTCCTCCTTCACATCTACCTCGTCGGTTTCCTCCTTCACATCCACCTCGTCGGCTTCTTCCTCCTTCACATCGACCTCGTCAGTTTCCTCCTTCACATCGACCTCGTCGGCTTCCTCCTGCTGCTTCACCTGATGACCAGATCGCTCCTGGAAGGGGCCATCAGATTCCATTGGCTCCGGCTTCACCTTGACGCGGACCTCGCCGGAGATCCCACCCTTCGCCTCAACCTCGCCGGCGGCTTCAACCTCCACCTTAACGCCGTCGGAATCGGCACAGATCAGTTCCATCTCGACCTTGACCCCAACTTCGTCGGCTGGTTCCACCTTCACCGGATACAGCAGCGGTGAGGCGGCGCCGCGCTCCGCCTTGGCGCCCCTCGCCCTCCGACCAGGCACCGGCGCGTCACCACCAGCCCGACCTTTCTCGGCGGCGGCGGCGGCGTCAAGGATCGATCTGATTGCGCGCTCGGTGTCGCCGCCACAGCGGGAGAGCGCGGCAACGGCGTCGGCCACCGTGAACTCCGCCCCGAGGGCGGCGCGGAAGGCGGCCATGTCGTCGACGAGGAGAGGGTCCTGGTCACCATTGTCAAGTGACCGCTTGCGGCGGCCGGTGCCGGCGTGCGTCATGGGGGCGGCGAGGAGGCGCGGGAGTAGCGCAAGGATTGGAGATGGGGTGGGCGGCAATGGTGGAGGGAATGTTGCCTTTGGGGGAGTCTATTTTGCGAGGGATATATGAGCCCAGAGGAGGGAAAGGGGGAAAAGTCTCTTTCGATTTTGGCGGGACGCGTACTTGGCGGGTGTTTTCTTTTTCACTGCACGATTTGGAGCGAAACGCTTTTTTTCTCTCTATAACTGTCCATAAAACTTTCTGTACTCGCTGGTCAGGTATATCTATAACAGTTTAGTTTTTTTTTTTGCGAATCTGAGTGTTACTTTCACGTTATTTGAAGATCATCAACTGTTACTTATAGCGTTCTAGCAAGGTGATTAAATCTGTTTAACCATTATTCCCCATTGTATGAAGGGCCGTGCTACAATTTACTAAGGAAAAGTCATACGAAGATTGTCCGTCCGCCTCCTCCAGCCTCATGGCTTTTTTTTTTTTTTTTGGTTCCCTCCCTTGTTCTCTTTATACTGAGGAAACAGGAAGAGATCATCGATGGTGACAGAATCCAACTGCTGAAACAACATTGCCACATCTTGGTAGTAGTCAAAGGAAAATTCAGCTAAATGTATTTTTGATAAAAGGATTTTTCATCTTCATCATATGGGCAGCTTTTTCCTTTTTCAGATTTTAATATAATTCATCTATGCCCGTTTCTCCCTATTACTGTTAGAACTCTACTAAGATACAGTTTTCTGTATCTGCCTACGGAAATGTAAAACACTCATGGCATTTCAATTATATACTTAACACATGAATATCATTCCTTGAAACAGCTTCCACGTTTTTTAATGAAGCAATAAAAGGGATAAAAAGATTGTAAGAACAGAAGTGTAGCTACTCAGTCTGCTACAACCTGAAATATGTGAAAATGCTATTTTTATTTTTATATATAAAAAACAAGCTTCTCCAGCTTTGTTGTATCAGATAGATTTTTATTGTCCTTGCCTTAGCTAGTGTTCAAGTCTATTAATGAAGTTCGATCCACTGATTTGGAGCATTTCATAGAGTTCAAATGCTATTACTGAAGTTCAATCCATCTGTTTGGGACCCAGTCAAATGCTAAGCTAGTTTTGGTGCAAGCACTTCTTTTTCTTTTTTTCAACCTCCAAATTACAGTTACATTCTAGTGACAGTTCTGTATGGGTCGATCAGATATAAACATGCAGGTCCCTTGTAACTTGGCAGAATAATTGAAAACGAGTAGACCAGTTTACATGATCAATAGTTTTGGTCAAGCCTAGAACAGTAATTTGGCAAGACACATTGGAGCCGACGGATCAGTTGTCACCAACATTGTATTCAAAATTGAATGACCGTTGTGTAACATGATAACCTAACCTGAAACTCGATACTGTAAATACCATAGCATAGCAGCAGTCCACATCCAACCAAATAAAATGGACAAACAGGATGTTCAGCAAACCTAGATGTAATCATTTAACAACACATATAGTCAACCTAGTAAGAAATGTGAATTTTCTTGGGAACTATTGCACAATGAATCACAAAATACCTAGATTCTTAAGGCCCTATCTAAATGTGACTCTGTGTTTTCTGAAGTGATGTCGATCATTTTCAGTATCACGCATATGATTTACCTTCACATAGAGTCTGCTTCAACACAAGAGCCACTATTCATGTCATGTCACATGTCAACACTTGGGGCACATATGCATCAAGTGAAAAGCTATCGGACACATGGTGGAAAACTCATTGGTGTAATAAAAAAAATGTCAACAATGTCAGAATGCTCAAGTAAATGTGTATAAGCATACAATACACACTAAGTGGGAAGGTAGAAATGTCTTGGCCATACATTACCATTTACCAGCATCGATACAAAGTTCAATTTAGAAGCTAGGAGAGTTATTCCTGCGATTGGATTATACACAAGCTAAATTGAGTAGCAATTCAGCACGATACTACACCACACCCACTGGTAAACCCAACAGACTTCCTGTGAACATACCAACTGAATCAAGATGTCCCATTTCCACTTCTGCAAAGGTGTTGGTTCCGGGATCACATATGAGCAGCTGCCCCATTGGTGTTTGATAAATGACCAACCTCCCATCTTCTAACACAAACAATGGCTTCACACGGAAATAATAAGACGGAGTTTGGATGGTCGGTATACTATATTCTTTTACCCACACTCCATTCTCAAAATCTATTAGAAACCAGAGGTCCATGAGATGTGGGTACTTATGACAGTAAGTTAGAACTAGAGAACCTTTTAGCTCCGCCAAATCAAGGTGATCCCCGTCCAGATCCTGAGTGTTGCCACTTATTGGCCCAGTGAGACCTCTTCTCCATTCCTCTCTCCCAAGGTCGAACGGAAGGATGAAGTCTGGGGGATTGCGAATTTTCGTAGTACTAACTGCCAAGAAATACACCACCCCATCAACTACGGTACCAGTCTGTGGCACAACAACGGGTCCTGGACTCTGCATTCCTCTCCATGGTGCATGATTAGTACCACTCTTGATTGTAAACACCTCAAACAGTTGCTCACCAAGGCCCATGAATCCAGGCCGGTTGAACATCCTGAACACCTTGTATACCCCGGTGGATTCGACCCATCCTACTGTGAAGAAGGTGTAAGGGTTGCTCAAATTCACACGATTCACATGCTCTGGTGCCGGACCTTCAGGGAGGACGCGAACAGCTCCAGTAGCTGGGTTGAGCACACGGCACCTGTTCCAATCTGTGGACAGACAAGCCAGGTTGAGGCGAGTAAACAGCACCTGGTGACTCCCACTGGTCTCGGGCATCCGCTTGACGATTGTACCGGAAAGATCCAAGACATGGATGTGCTCCCGGTCGCCCCTGAACTTGGCCAAGAAAAGCGGTCCCGGATGCCGCGCGGTGTGCGCGCCGATGAAGAGGGGATCGGTGGTGAGGGAGTGCCACGCGCGGCAGACAACACGGAGGCGGCACAGGTCCTTCGCCGGGAGCCGCAGCAGGACGTCGAACAGCACATCCGGGGAGAGCGACCCGCAATTGGAGGCGCCGGGTGCCCGCCTGCCTTGGTTGCTTTGCGAGGAGTACGGCTGACTGGATGCCATGAGTGAAGCCTGGAAGCACATCGAACTATTAAAGAATCGAAATTTGGGGAGAGGAGGCGATGAGATCGGGCAGCGATAAAGAATCGAAGCTGCAGCGCGGTAATGAAGGCGAGGTCTCCGGAGAGCTTACCTGGTCGATCTGGCTTGAGGTGCCGGACGGCAAGGCGCCGCTGCCCGTGAGCGGCGAGCGGCTGTGCCCCTCGGCCAACTGGAGGAGATGATTCACCGGCGTGGGAAACTGCATCGATCATCCGGTGGGAGGAGAGATGTATGGCAGCGCAGGTAGCGTAGCAGCCCGGATCGAGAATGGCAGGGGGCGAGTTGGAGTGGAGAACTGGAGATGGGAAAGCGTTGGTTTTGCTATTTGGTGGTGATCCGTGGTTGTTCTTTTTTTCAAAAAAAGGAAAAATGTAGTAATTGCAAAACCGTCTAATTTTAGTCAATTTCTTTTGGCTCTTACTAATTTTCACTCGTCTTATTTAAAAATTTTATAAAAATATTATATATTTTATTATAATTTATTTTATCATTAAAAATGATTTCAATATTAATGATTATTTTAAAATATTTTTAATATGATAAATCGTCAAACACGACAGTAGAAAGTCAATAAATCCTTATATTTTTGGACGGAGGAGTATATGCATACCCGTTAACCCGTCGATTGAAAAAAATTGATACTTTGAGTCAACTAATATAAAGAAATATGATTTTTTTTACACTACTACTCATATTGTGAACGTTGGGGGGGTCCAATATTGTATTATTCGTAGAGAAATGCTTCGGTGGACCGTTTTAAAAACTGGCACGGATCTCAAAGCGGTCTATCTAATGAAATTAGTTTAATTTTTCCTTTGTTATCGGGCCAACCTTCTACCCTACCCAGTCCAAATTAGACTGGTTCATGCCATCAAAATCTGATCGAGCCCTTGCCGTCGTCTTCCTGTTCCGCGTTCTTCCTCTGACGGCGACCCATGTCAACTCTCGCCTTTCTAACGATCGACAATTAGACTCTGTTTATGGCGAGAGGGCATCTGAGCTCTCTTCAAACTACTGCCTTGGCATGCGTGTTTCACTTATTGATCCCAAATTATCCCCAATTAGTCACGGCAGTGGGCATACGATCGGAGCTCCATGTACCCATGCAGTGTAGGACTGCAGGCAAACGGTGATAGCACAAACATCGTCGATGTTCTTCTGTTTTTTCCTTCACCCCAGGAGGAAGACGACTCAGTTCGATCTGTGTTCTACGCTTCAGGCTAGGCTGGGTTGGACTGGGTCAGGGCCTGGGATTAATTAAGAAACGATTAGTTAACATGATGCCTTAAGATTCGTGCCTATTTGGAGAAGGTCCACCGGAGCACTTCTCTTACTTGTATACTTTTTTTAAGATCGTTTTGCTTTTTGAATTCTCAGTGCCTTCCTCTATCATCTTTCACATTCATTCAAGAGTTTAGTGTTTGTTCTGCTGCCAAAAAGAAAAGGTTCAGTCTCTGTCCATTTTTTTTTGATAAAAGAGGGTTTATATTAATTAGTAGAACTAGGGGATTACATAGGCACCTGTGGTTAAGGTGCTGACAACACTGCATAGCAGCAACAACATACACAAGTACATACGCACATCTAAGTTCGGAACCAGTAGCATGCGGTCCTGTCCGAAATACAACGCGTGCACAATGCAATTAGGGTCAGCTCGATGGTGTTGAGGTCGTTGACGCAACTCAGCGGCAGCGATCGGAAGACGGCGGACGGGAGGGCCTTCACTGTATTTGTGGAGGTTGGTGTAGGACCACAACATTGGCGTGAAAGCTCATCATCCATGGCTGAGATATGGTTGTAAATGCATCGAGATGCATAAGAGCGGTATCGTAGACTCCCGGGGTGAGTGGAGCTAACCTTCTTCCTCTTGACCAAGTGGAGCTTGACGTTGAGGCTTGGATGCTCGCTGAAGCGCAGAGTTGATTGTGGCCTACTAGGGGCCCAATCCACCAATGGCACGCATCGGCCCGAGCATCGGCCGACCCATGGGCAAGTCCGGCCCGCCAAGACCGGAGGCCAGCACCGGCGATGGGCTTCGGCTCGGCGGCGTAGGGCGTCGGCCTATACCGTGGGTGGACCAGCAGCCACGAGCCCGGCGAGGTGGCCTCCCTCGTCGTCGCTGAAGCCGGCGGTGAGATCCGGTGGAACGTCGGAACGCTCCGTGAACCTCGGGGCTAGCGAGCGCGCGAGTCACGCAAGGGTGCTGGTCCCCACCTCGGCAGGACCAGATTCCGCGGGGTAGCCGGGGAGGTGTCCCACGGCGGCGGCCCCATGTCCGGTGCCGACGAGGTCCAAAGGAGCGGCGGGGTGGCCCTCGGACTCCGAAACGTCGGAGTAGGGAGGAGGCGAGAACAGCGCGACATCGGCTTGAAAAGGGAGAAGCATAGAGGCGGCGGCGAGGCAAGGAAACCTTCCGTGCTGGCCGAGGATGGGTGAGGAGCCGGCTTGGTGGGACGGAGCAACGGGATCCGACACGAGAGGCGGCGGATCCGGCGCCCGAAGGCCTAGATCCGTCAAGGGGCGGGCGGATAGCTCTCGGGCCGGCGGTGGATGAGATGGATGGAGGAGGGAGGGGACCTACTGCTACTTCATTCAGCATCACCTGCATATCCGGCCGTTCAACGATGGGGGACGACGAGCTGCCGACGGCAAGCACGCCGACGACGACGGAGACCGCCCGGAGGAGGGAGCAATGATGGCGCATGGCGCAGACCTGCATAAACCTAGACTGCTAAAGCTAAAAACTAGAAGAAGGCTGCTGGAAGAGGGGTTGGGGGGGCTTCCCACTCCTAACCACCGCCGGCAAGCCGGAGGGGAGAGGAGAGGGGGCCGGCGACGGCGGTGGGTGGGGTGCTAGGGTTTCGCGGGTTGAGAGAGGACTTTTAGTTAGACGAATTTTGAGAGTTAGGAAGGCCCAAGAATTGTTCCGAGCCTCGTCTTTGTCCATTGAAAGTGTAACACAGGTAGCACCTCTTTCATCGGATACAAGTATTGGTTGCTGACCAATTTCCCCTTTATTTCCACACGCACCGGCAAGTATCGGAATAAATATTTAAGCAGCCATAAGTTGTGGGAACGGGTATATAGTGCTCAATCAGTATATGATCCATCTTATTTGTGGTGTAAATGTGCTGGTAATATTCCCCCGGGGATTCATGTGTATGACTTCATCTCATCATTGTTCAGTCCTTATTCTGTATCATCTCCATGTTGTTGGTCACAGGAATTCGTATTTGATATAGCGTCATTCTTATTTTCTAGTTGTATCCCATATCAACAACCTGTAAATATGATTTCTAGTCTTTTTTGTAGACATAGTATGATTTCTAGTCTTATCATATTGTTTTTGATTTTTTTAATATACCAACCTTAGTTTAGATTGATAAAACAAATGTGCAGAAGCATTAAGAAGCAAGGAATTTTTCATCAGCTCTCTCACCAGTATTCAGGGGCGAAGCTATGTGTACTTGTCGGGATCGGTCGACCTCGACGATTTCCGGCAAAATTAGAGGCAAGAGCACATATTTTTTATGATTTCTGGCATGATTAGTGGAGGCCGACCCCGATGACTACGACGAGCTCAACTTCTGGCTTCATCCCTGCCAGTATTATATGCAGGTGTGAATGATGTGGACTGGTATATCACGACAACCTGAGCTGCAAACTCAATACAGTAATGCCATTACAGCAGTCGGCAAACAAAAAGAACCTAAACCAGGAGTATAAACGTGAAATCCAAAACAAGCAACTGGTGAGATTATGAAGAAGGTATGCGGGTTACCGGCAGGAGCACATCCTGCCCGCTCTTTTCTTACCGCCACGGGGTACTACCTACTTGTGGCCTCCCAAAAGCAGGACATGTACAATATTATCCAACAGAAAGAATCTAATCCAGGAACATCAATAAACTTGAAAAAGTTACATCAAGCCACAAGAGGAGTGGAAAAGACAAGTTGAATCATTCCCAAGCATTTCACGTTGCAACCGACACAGTGATGGACTGGTCAGCCACATTTCAGGTTGCAATCAGCATCCAACATCAAAGGAAATGAGCAAAGTATAGGTTGTTCTCAGATGAACCTGGTTCTCATAGGATGTTGCCATTACAGAAACATGTAGTTGCAAAAAAATTTGTCAAATGCTCAAGTAATTATTCACCAAAATAAAATGCTCAAGTAATTGTGCAAAAGCATGGCATACACACGAAGAGAGAAGGTGGAAATGTCCCAGCCAAACATTGTCAATATTGATAAAGAGTACAGATTAAAAGCTAGGAGTGAATCTAGATTGGGTTAAACACATGATAAATTGAGTAGCAATGCATTGCGATATCACACCACATTACCCTCTCGCTAAACCTAATAGACTTCCAGTGAACATACCAAGTGAGTCAAGCTGTCCCATTTCCACGTCTACAAAGGTGTTGGTTCCTGGATCATATATGATAAGCTTCCCTATTGGCATTTGGTAAATGGCCAACCTCCCATCATCTAACACAAATACTGGCCTAACATGGAAACCATATATCGGAGTTCGGATGATAGGTATACTATATTCTTTTATCCAGGTCTCATTCTCAAGGTCTGTTAGAAACCGGAGGTCCATTCCGTATGGGTTCTCTTGGTAGTGACTCGAACTAGAGAACCTTTTAGCTCAGTCAAATCAAGGAGACCCTTCTTCGACTGATATTCCTCCATAGCTTGAGCGTTGCCACTTATTGGACCGGTGAAGCCTCTCCTCCATTGCTCTTTCCCAAGGTCGAATGAAACAATGAAGTCCGGAGGAAGGTGATTTGTTGTAGAATTGACCACAAAGAAATATACCACGCCATCAACTACAACACTACTCCACGTCTCGACAAGCATGTACCGGACTTTGTTGCATCCCTCTCCACCGTGCATGATCGGTACCACCGTTGATGGTAAACACCTCAAAGAGCTGCTGGCCAAGGTCCATGAATCCAGGACGGTTGAACATTCGGAGCACCTTGTACACCCTAGTAGTTGCAACCTGCCCTAGAGCGAAGAAGGTGTAAGGGTTGCTTAAGTTCACACGATTCACATGCTCCGGTGCTGGACCCCGAGGGAGAACTTGAATAGCTCCGGAAGTCGGGTTGAGGATACTACACCTATTCCAATCTGTAGCGAGACAAGCTAGGTTTAGGCGAGTAAAAAGCACCTTGTTCGGTGTGCTAGTGTCGGCCATCCGCTTGACGATTGTGCCAGAAAGATCCACGACATGGATATGTGTGTGGTCGCCCGTAAATTTGGCCAAGAAAAGAGGTCTCCGATGGCGTGAGGTGTGTGCACCGATGAAAATTTGATCGGTGGTGAGGGAGACCCATGAGCGGCAGACGGCACGTAGGCGGCACGGGTCCTTAGCCGGGAGCCGTAGCAGAATATCAAATAGCACATCATGGGTCAACATGCTAAAAATGGACTCGTCGAGCACTCGCCTGCCTTGATTGTTCGGTGGGGAGTATGGTTGTTGGGATACCATCAATGAAGACTACAATCACATAGTAATGTAAAAAAATTAAATATTCAGAAGAGTGGAGATGAAATAAATCAAGGAAGAAACAAAGTTATTATAGTGATGAAGCGATGTGACGAGAAAACTTACCATGTCGATATGGCTTGAGAGGCCGGACCGTGAGGAATTGTCGGTTGTTGGTGGCATGCCACTATGCCCCTCAACCAATTGTTTTGGAAGACCCACTAATACATGGAGTTCATCAATCCAATGTTCACTCCAATGGTCGCTCGGAGTTGAGCACAAGGCTTGGGTTTCTTTAGCCTTTCTAATATATAAGGGACATATCTTCAATGACTTATTGAAGCCAAACCTAAAATTTTTTAGAAATTACAAAAAGTTTACCATCAATAGGTTAAGATATTTATATTTCCATGTAAAATTTCACATCCAAACATGATTCCCTTTGTTGATAAAGAAATAACAAATTACAGGTGCAAGTGTATGAATTTTATCCTATTTAGAATTTCCCTTTATATTATCCAATAAAGAAATTGTCGAGGGGTAGAGTGCTACCGGAATTCTTCACATGGAGGAGGTGGAGGGTCGACGGCGTCCTTCGCGCGGAGGTATGAGGAGAGGGTGCCGGGCTTGTCTGGTCGGACGGTGTCCGTCGCATGGAGGAGGAGGGATGTTGGGTGCGCTAGAATGGGTTTATTAAGGAGATCTTCACGATGAAGGGAAAGTGAAAATGGCAAATCTAGGAATGGGGATTGTTGATTGAGAGTCAAGCGAGAACGAGGGATGTTGGGTGCGACGAACACTGCTAGAATAGATCCATCGACGAGATCTTGAGAAGGATGGGGAGGTGTGACGGCGGTTGTGGGGATTGGAATCGGAGACCACCGAGAAGAAAGAAACCCTACTGGAGGTATATATATACAGCTAGATCTGCAGAATCTCCAATGATGGTGCGATTTATTATTAGCAGGATATAGATGCAGCCCCGCAACCTATGATGTCATAAATAAATATGTGTATATCTTATATTATTATAATCATGATAATTAATTTGCAAAGTGTTACAAACCTTCATTTATATTTATTTGGCAAATTGGACCAAACACGGATACCCATTCATTTGTTTTTAGTACAAATAACTAAAATACCCTTCATTAAAAATATATTCTAAAAATTTCTTTAATTTTTTCTGTCCTTTTGGTAAGATCCACTCATGGTAAATTTGGAAACAATTTCTTGATAAAGGTGAACAACCAGGTATTTGGAAACTAAAAACTGATCAACACTACCAAATAAACGTTAACGGAGGTTTATATAATTGATTTTATATCAATTTAATAGTTCAAAAATATACATAATTCTTTAAATCCATGCTTAAATTTAAAAAACGAAATCGATATTTTTATAAAATACTAAGATAGAATATTTGAAATGTTCACACATTGTAAACAAGTATATTGGCACAATACATTAAAATATTGATAAAATTTGATTTTTCTTCATTAAAGTAAAAAAAATGAACACTGAATCTCATTTGTAGAATTACGGTTTAGAGGGAAAATACATTTACATTTAGAAACTATTTTTCTTTCCCAACTCGCACTCGCTCAAGTCGGATGGCGACATGTGCCAGCCTCTCAACCTTCGCTTTGTTCACAAGTTAAGATCTCAACTGCTTAATTATCTCGTTTGCAAGAATCTTAGATGTTGATTTGAGTCACATTGAGTGTTATTGTTAGGATTGTGCCCACTTTAGTTTTATCAAATCATTTTTTAAAAGAACGATTTGGGTTTGATTCCATATCTGCC